>CM033624.1:30810212-31127712 GCA_019453435.1 Rhinogobius similis | reverse complement strand
GGAGAGCCCATCAACGGCACCTCACAGGCAAGTCATCAAGATCATCAAGATCATCAAGATAATGTCTATTCTAGTTCAATGGTTCTACTGGTAGATTTGGTTTTTGTACTTTTAACTGCAATAACCACCTCATAAAATGTGTCTTTCCAAGTGTTTGTTTATTTATTTGAACAGGACAGTGCACATTAATGAATGATTTCTCTAAATGTGTCGGTTTTAGCTGCATTTTCTATTTCAGTTCCTTGGTAATGTAGAGATACTGGAAAAAGACAAACATAAAACACACTAATATAAGCTTGAAAAGTACCATCAGGACTGGAAAAGTTTGAAAGGTCTAAAACAAGCCAAAACCAAGACTAATTCAGCGATAAACTGAGTGCAAAAAGAGTCAAAAACCAGGGCAGACACCAACCATAATTCAAGACCAAAACATAGATAAAATAGCGTCTAATTAAAGCAAATAAAGATAGAACTGTCGACATTATCACTGGATTGAACACATCAACATCACATTTAAAATAGTTCAAGGCAATCAAAATGACGACTTATTACAAGATAATAATCAGATTTCTGGTTTGACTGGATAAATACTGTTAATTACATTTGCGGATTTGTGGAAAAAATGTGTAATTGACAGTTAAAAACCAGCTCCTGCCTGCACTTGGTTCAATTTGAAAACAGTAAGTAATAAACTATAATTAATTTCTTCCTCCTCAGGGTAAATTCCAAGGCTTGGATCTGAATGAAGAGCTTTATTTGGGAGGTTACCCCAACTACACCCTGCTCACCAAAACCGCCGGGATCAAGACTGGATTTGTTGGTACGTGTCGTTTTACGCCAAAATTAATGCCTATATTTGTGTTTTGTACTGTATTGTTTTTTAATCTCCCACTTTGGTCAGCTGAGGTTGTTTTAAATGTGCTGCAACAAACGATTATTTTTTAATCGATTAGTCTTGCGATTATTCTTTCGATTAATCAATTAGTTTAGAACGTGAAAAGCTTGTAAATATGCGATTTTTATTCATTTTACCCAGATAAAACTTAAAGTGCGTATGACAGGTTTTTATTGTCTTCTAATTTTGACTTTATTTGGTGTATTGGTACCTGTTGTTAATATAAATTATAGTCTTACACCAGTCAAGTAGCTGTTTGAGGAGAAAAGCGTAAAAATCTGTTCAAAATTACAGGAAGTAAAAACAAATTGATGACATCACACTAGGGAGACTCAGACTAGATAATTTACACAAAATAAACAGCTTTTTTACCCTTTAAACATCAATTCAACAAAATAAAACTGTTCAAATGTATTTTTATTTGTCAAATAAAACATATAAAATGTTTTAGCCCAGTGACAGAGTGGTTGCTATGGTAATTTCCTAGTGTGATGTCATCATTTACAACCAGGAAGTAAAATTACAAAGCCAAAAAAAATGGCTTAACTGGGATATAATTTGTATATTTTTTGACACATTTTAAATACAAGTATCTTACCTGCATCCTAGTTAAATGAGTGGTCCAAACTGTCATGGGCTCTTCAAGTAAATCTGTTTGAGGACGTCCTGGTGAAGAATATTTACAGATGAAGAGCGTTGTCATCAAAAACACAACATTTACACATTTCCCGTGTCATTTTTGTGCTATTTTGGCTTCCTCTGAGTAAAAAGTAACTCTTTTCTCATCTCATGGCATGTTTTAGAGTCTGTACATCGACCAGTAAATGATTATTCAGTTAACTTGTTGCAGCTCTAATAGACATCAACTTGAACTGAATTGAATAGTGAATAATTGTTGAATTTCTCTGTGCTTTTCAGGCTGTATCCGTCAGCTGATCATCCAGGGAGAAGAGGTCATCTTCAAAGATCTGGACCGCAGCTCCACTGGAGTCTCCAACTGTCCCACCTGCAAAGACCATCCATGCCAGGTCAGTTCTGCAGTGGTTCCCAACTTTTTTTGTCTGGAGTACCCCTTAAGCTTTGTCTCACACCCTTAACTTGAGTTTTGGGCAAATAAATTGGTTTACTAGTCAAATACAGTTAATTATTACATTACATTTGTTGTTTTAATTGTGTTTATGGTCCAAGATACTCGAAAAAGATGCTAAATTTATAACTAATGACATGTTTTCAGTCAAATAAAAGTACAATTAATCTTCATTTAAAGCCTGAAACCATTCCAAGTACCCCCTAGTAATTCCTCACGTACCCCTTGGGGTCCCCGTACCCCTGGTTGGGAAACACTGTTGTATTGTATAAAAGCTCAGGTTATCATAATTTGAAACATTTTACAAACCTGTGTTTTATTCTGCCAGCTACTGTCACAGTCATTTCTATTGTGAAGGCCTGTCACGACAACACATTTTGACGTGCGATTCATTGCTACAGAAAATATAACAACTTTTTACTACTTTCAGCAAGAATTTCCCTCAAAAAATGCCCAATATTGTTGTTAAAACATGAGTTGTAATAAATACATAGCATAATTAAACACATTTTCGTTAGTTGGTGTCAATAATGAGTCATAAAAGTTGCTTGTTTCACTCTCTAAAGCTGAAATTGTATTGAAAAAACAAAGAAAAGGTTCCCCAAAGTGCAAAGAAAATGGACACGATAAATACTGAGCCTCAGATATTTTGTTCTGCCTATTGTTGTTTAGCGATAAGTCGATATAGTCATTATCTTGACCTACTCTTGTCCATCGTTAAATTCTGAGTTTGTTGACAGAACGGAGGCAGATGTGAAGACTCGGAGGCCAGTCTTTACAAATGCAGCTGCGCCCGAGGCTTCACCGGCAGCAACTGTCAGCACCACTCGTCCCTGCACTGTCACACAGGTACATGCATTATACACTACACATTATATAAACTATACATTAAATACTATAGGAACAGAGCATAGGGATGTAACTGTGGTTCTATGAATCCTGCATGAGCGCCAGAGGGTAAACTCCCCTTTGCACATTCACGGGGAAACGATCAGTGCCTTCAGTGTGGGCTGGGCCATAAATGGACAAAATGACTCTGAATATTTTTTGGAGTATCCTGTTTATGAAAATATTACAAATGCATCAGTTGAGGTTTAATTAAGAGGCAAATGTAAAAAAGTATATACTCCATATTCAAAATTTGCATATCTTTTTTATTTGTATTTTAAATTAACCTTTTTTTTTAACCATGAAAGTCTCACTGAGATTAAAAACCTTGGTAACACTTTATAATAACTACACTTATTCCTGCCTTAGTAAAGTAATAAATAAAGACTTGATTCATAATGAATAACTAACTTTATTATTGATTCTTTGTTACTTCTTAACTAATACTCTGACCCTATAATTCAGGGCTATTCAAGTTAAGGCCCGGGAGTTAAATCAGGCGCTCCAAAGAAAATGATCCGGCCCCCAACCCATCTTCAAAAAATATAGAAAATATTTTATTTCTTGTTATTAGTTTAGTCCTGGTTTAGTCCTGGTTTAGTCCTGGTTTAGTCCTGGTTTAGTCCTGGTTTAGTCCTGGTTTTGTCCTGGTTTAGTCCTGGATTAGCCCTGGTTTAGACCTGGTTTAGTCCTGGTTTAGCCCTGGTTTAGTCCTGGATTAGCCCTGGTTTAGACCTGGTTTAGTCCTGGTTTAGTCCTGGTTTAGTCCTGGATTAGCCTTGGTTTAGACCTGGTTTAGTCCTGGTTTAGTCCTGGTTTATTCCTGGATTAGCCCTGGTTTAGACCTGGTTTAGTCCTGGTTTAGTCCTGGATTAGCCCTGGTTTAGTCCTGGTTTAGTCCTGGTTTAGTCCTGGTTTAGTCCTGGTTTAGTCCTGGTTTAGTCCTGGTTTAGTCCTGGTTTAGTCCTGGTTTAGTCCTGGATTAGTCCTGGTTTAGTCCTGGATTAGTCCTGGTTTAGACCTGGTTTAGTCCTGGTTCAGTTCTGCAGATGTTGTTAAAGCCTGTTTTTCATTTTTCAAAAGCGTTGGACACGTTTCTTGTCCCGAGGACAAAACCATCTGAAGAATGAAGTTGAATGGACCAGCTATAATTCCTGACCCAAACCCTGACCCTAACTTTAATTAAGTAGTTTCTAAACCTGAATTATGCTTAATAAAATACTTATTCACAATGAAAGTCTCTATTCATGCTTTGTTAAGGCAAATTAAGGTGTAGTTATTATAAATTGGTACCAAAACCTTTTACATATCTTCAAAACAACCTTCAAATAATCAAAATCCCACTTTATTTTACTTACTTCACTACTTCCAAAACCAGTCTCTTGACGAGATAGAAAAGTGTGACTATTTAACTTTCAGCTGCTCCAAATCACTTAAAAATACTTAATAATATGCATTTGTTGTGTCTTAATGATCAGAGGCCTGTGGTCCAGATGCAACATGTATCAATCGTCCAAACGGATTGGGTTATGACTGTCGCTGTCATCTGGGCAAGTTTGGAGACAAATGCATGGACGGTAAGTGGAAACCTTAACCTTAAGTTTCTCCATCTTTAAAGTTCCTTCACCAAAAAGCAACATATTCTCAAATCTTATAATATCTTTACTTAGTTTTATGTGAACTGCAATATACTGTACAAAATAAACATGTAAAATATTATCCCTTAAACCAAGATAACTTTATTTATTTGTACAAAACTTGCGGCAGTATAAAAAGCTCACAGACACAGCACCATCGATAAAAAGCACATTCATCATAACATAACAATCTATAAAAATCCACAAATCAAGCTCTGTGTCAGTGCAATGCAGGAGAATTCTGTGTAGGAGGAAAACTTTCTATTTATTTGCATTTCTATACATTGTCTGTGCACAATAAACACTGTAGTCCTGACCAAGCCTTGCTCAGGACTAATTCATCATAGTTAAAGTGTGTATGACAGGTTTTTATGACTTTCTAAAAAAAAAATGTATTCTGCGTATTAATACCTCTTGTAAACATAAATTATAGTTTTACACCAATCAGGTTGCTGTTTGTGGAGAAAAGTTGAAAAATATGTTGAAAATTACAGGAAGTAAACAAACTGAGCCAAAGGTTATGCATAATTTACACAAAAGAAACTACTTTTTACTCTTTAAACATTGGTTCAACAAAATAAAGGTGTTCATATGTATTTTTCTTTGTCAAATAAAAAAAATCTGTGCTATTAGAGGAGTTTTGGTGTGTTAGGCGCCATCTAGTGGCTGGATGCACTCAGTAAGTGTCTTTAGACAAAGGCTGATAAAGTCTGTCATTTAAAGCAGGGGTTCTTAACCTTTTTTACCTTGAGGCCCAACTTTTTCCATCTAAAGTAACTCGAGGCCCAGTCTCATATTAAATGTATTATATTTTTGTGATTGTGTGGCCCTCAAGGAGGTGCTCGCGGCCCTACTTTGGGCCCCGGCCCTATGGTTAAGAATCACTGATTTAAAGAATAATACACTTTTTTTTTGCTTCAAAACATGAGATGACAAATTTAAGATACTCAAGATCATGTTTAAAGGCTAATATCAAAATGAAAAATGCAGAATATTTTTTCTTTTAGGGCTGCAACAAGTTAATCGATTAATCTCAACTAATCGTTTATAGAAATTGTTGTCCACAAATTAAATAATCGAGTAAGCGTAATAGTAACTGGTCTAAACACAGACTCCAAAACATTCTGTGCAGTGAAAGAAGAGGTTTTATCACTCAGACAGAGCAGGAATTACATCGAAAACACAAAGGAAAATATCAATTGTGTGTTTTTGTTTAAAGTACTTATACTTTACTATACTAAATACCACCAGGATGTCGTCAAACGCCCTTTCTTCAGCTTTTTCTGGGTATAATTATGTACAATTCTCATATTCAAAGGTCTTTCACGTTCTAAACAACTAATCGATTAATCGCTAGACCAGTGTTTTTCAACCTTTTTTGAGTTGCGGCACATTATTTTCAAGTTCAAATGATACCACGGCACACCATTTACTACTAAAACATGACCAAATCAAAGAGTTTAGTTAAAAAAATGCTAAATAATGTCTGTGCCACTGTCTGATTCTGTAAATATGGCAATAGTGATTGGTTTTGCGTTGTTTTTTGGTGCAGAAGTTGCTCAGGACACCCCAAAACTGTAAATTAGTTAATTACATCCGCATTTGTGAATCTGTTAACTCAGACTGGACATTATTCAAGGCACACCCGGCAAAACCTCAAGGCGCACTAGTGTTCCCCGGCGCACTGGTTGAACATCAAGGCGCTAGACCAGTGGTTCCCAACCTTTTTTGTCTCGAGTACCCCCTAAGCTTCGTCTGACCCTCTAGAGTACCCCTTAACTTGAGTTTCAGGCAAATAAATGGGTTTTAAAGTCACATATTGTCAATTATAACTATTATATTTCATTTAAATTATATATATAATCCAAGATACTCTATAAAGGTGCTATATTTACAACTAATAACACTTTTTTATTCAGATAAAGATACATTTCCTCTTCTTTTAAAACCTGACACCATTCCAAGTACCCCCTGGTAATTGCTCATGTACCCCTTAGGGTCCCCGTACCCCTGGCTGGGAAACACTGCGCTAGACTAATCGATTACTGAAATAATCATTAGTCGCAGGCCTATTTCCTCTAATAAACAGATTTCTTGTTTGACTAGATAAATACTGTTGCAAAATGAATTATTTGCGTTTATATACATTATCTGTGCTCAATAACCGCTGTAGTCCTGACCAAGCCTCGTTCAAGCTCTGGAGATGGATCGCAGCACTCTTCGACAAGTGTTTTAACGAGGACGTTCAATTATACTTCTTCTTGTGCGTTTTCAGGAGAGCTGGTGACCACTCCTCTGTTCGACGGAAAGTCTTCGTACATCGCGTATCCTCCTCTGACAAACATTCACGACGACCTGCGTGTGGAGCTGGAGTTTAAGCCCCAGAGCGCCCACGGACTCATGTTCTTCTCCGGAGGCAAAAAGATGAAGGTGGAGGACTTTGTTTCCATCTCTATGGTCAACGGACACGTGGAGTTCAGATATGAGCTCGGCACAGGTGAGAGACTTTAAAGGGCGTATGACAGGTTTTCGTGATTTTCTTATTTTGACTTTATTCAGCGTATTAATACCTCTTGTAAATATAAATTGTAGTTTTACACCAATCGAGTCGCCGTTCGTGGAGAAAAGTTTAAAAATCCGTCAAAATTACAGGAAGTGAACAAATTGATGACATCACACTGGGGAGACAAAAGTTATGCATGATTTACACAAAAAGCGTGTTTTTTATACTTTATACATTAATTCGACAAAAAAGGTGTTCACGTGTGTTTTTTATTTGAAAAAGTTAAAAGATTTGTGACATTAGATGAATTTGGGTGGTTGCTATGGTAATTTCCTAGCGTGATGTCATCATTTACAACCAGGAAGTGAGACAAAAAACCTAAAAAAAATTGCGAAACCGGGATAAAATTAGTGAAGTATTTTAGCAAAATTTGAAATATATTAATCTAAACTACATTTTAGTTAAATGAGTAGTTCAACCTGTCAGGGGCCCTTTAATGTTATTCTAGATTTTAAGTAAGACGTTTTTTCCTGTTATAGACCCCGTTCTGATGACTTTTGATTGTTCAAAATAGACCCGCTATGTTTTCTATTTGTTTAACGATCTGGCAGATTTAGAACTGATGTAAAATGTTTGGTCTTCCATGTCTTTTCTACTTTTTTATTTCTGTTCATTCATTAATACTGTGTTGCATTGCTCTTCTTTTAATTTACTTCTTTCGTTGTGTCGTTTCTTAACTATAATTTTGTTCTTCATCACTTTGGAAATGGTCTTGAGTGTGTAGAGTATGTGTAAATTAATTGAATCTGACATATTTGTACTTCTTTTGAGTAGTTAAACCCCCCTGGTATACAAATTTCAGCCAACAAATTGAAGTTTTTAGTTAGTAATTTAGTTAATTATGGGTGGGGTTTTGTTCTAAAAGCCTCCAATAATATGCATCGTTATTTTAAGAACCTGTTTTATTTCAGTTGTTTTGTTACATTTGAGGTGTTTTGTTCAAAGAGCTTTTTCAAACATAGATAAAGTCAGTATTTTGTTCTGAATTTAACCTGTTACCACGAGGATTTCCTATTAGTGGAACTTCTGACCTTTTCTTAATCTATTCCTTTTTGTCCACCAGCTGATTAAAAGGAAACTGCTGCTGCTGCTGCTGCTGGACATGTTCAAACAAAAATAAAGCTGTGACCCTCTTATTTTCAGTCAAATCAACCATTCTGAGAGCACCTTGTACTCAAAAACAACAAATAAAAAAATACCCTAAACTGAAAAATAATAGGACTTTTATATGAATTGCACCTGGACTTTATCTTTCACTTTATTACAAGTCCCTAATACAAATTTTTTGTCAAATTAGCTTATGTTTTGAAACAGGAATTAGCCCAAAATCCAACAAATTCTCAATCAAGTGTCAATCAGATCATCCTCCAGACTGTAGCTTTACTCCTCCTTATATTTACCAAAGGAAATCTAGCTGGAAGTCAAAATCTCAAAATAATTAGATTAAATTAGACATGAGAGGGCCAAATTACGGAGTTTCGGCTTCACAAAGAGTCCAGACAGTTGTTTGAACTGAAAGATCTATCTGCACTCTTCTCTTTTAAAGCGCTTTATTTTAAAATGATTCTGTGTGTCTTTTTGTGTTTTGTGACTTTAATGCAACTTTTCCTGTTGTGTAAAGCACTTTGAATTGCCCTGTGTACGAATTGTGCTCTACAAATAAACCTGCCTTGCCTTGCCTTGTTTGTGCTCCAAAGGGTTCAAGAACAGTAGAACTTTAGTTTGAGAAGCGGCTCGTTTTAGGAAAAATAGCCCGTCTTGGTAAGGGGTTGTAAATCTCTTGTTCATCCATTGTTCGTTTTGTTCAGGTCAAGCCGTCCTGCTGAGCCCTGAGCCGGTGTCCATCGGCCAGTGGCACAGGGTGGTGGCGGAGCGCGTGAGGAAGGCGGGGCACCTCCAGGTCGACCAGGGCCCGGTGGAGAGGCTCTCGTCTCCGGGAAAAGCCCAGGGTCTGAACATCCACACCCCCATGTTCCTGGGAGGAGTCCCCGACGTGGAGATCCTGCCCAAACCCGCCAACATCAGCCACATGTTCGACGGATGCATAGGAGAGGTGTGTTTAAAAAGAAAAAGAATTCATGTGACAGGTTCTCATGACATTCTAATTCTGACGTAGTTTGGTGGGGCAGCACTTGTGGTAAATATTTATCATGGTTTGAAAGACGAGTAAAGGAGGCTATTTTTGTCAAAAGAGAGAATCCGTCTCTAAACAGGAATGGGGGCTTAAGATTTAATTTGGCTCAGATTTATGACAACCTCCTAACACCCTGGTCCAAATCAATAGACCAGTCAAATGCTAATGAGGTCATCAGCAGTGATGAGGGAGCAACAGCCAGCTATCAATAGAACAATAGAGCTAAGACAATAATAGACCTTAGACACAGGTGGAACTGGGCAGGGCCAACTATTAAACAAACAAAGGCAAACCCATTATCAAGTTTCAGGTGACAAACAAACAATTTTCCAAACGTAGACAGGGTTCAATGACTCCTCCCTGGGGGCAGGACTCTCACTACTTAGAGTATCATATAAGCCTGAGTTCCCAGACCAGCTCTCTGATTGACAATGACTTTTGGATAAAAGTCGAAACGTCTCGATCTTTAAACGGCGTCCGGATGACAACCTCTGAAACCCTTTCTACGATGAACCACACCTGAACGAATGAGGGTTTACATCGACGAATCATAGAAAAAGTTGCAATTTATGAAGACATTTTGAAAAGTAAAAAAGTATTCTAAATTGAAATCCCTCTGTGATGTCATCAAAAAGCGACTTACCATTGTAAATACAGACAATTTACACACAACTGACACGTTTTTCTGACAGTTTAAACAGCCATTCAACAAAATAAAGGTGTTATCAGGTATTATAATTTGTCCAATCATAACTATTGTGTCATTTATTTGGATTTTGGCCCTTGTTTCAAAATGGTTGCTAGGTAACAGATGTGGAATATGTCACATTTGCTGCTTGTCCAACCAGGAAGTACAATTGTAAACATTACGAAAACTGTCGAACTTTGTAGAAACAGGCAAAATGTTCAGTAAAATCTTAAATATAGTCATGTCTAAACTGTCATATAGACTTTAAACTGCGCCGCAAAAAGAGGACCCCCACAAAAAACAAAAAAAAAACAATCAAAAATAAAGGTTATACATATTGAATAAATATTAAATTAATGTAGAAAATCCAAAGTTATAGATTAAAAGAAACAAAGTGGGCCAAAACACAGAGGTGAAAGTAATTATTAAAGTGCATAATGTCATTCTGAACTGAATTAAGATGAGTTGTTCTTTTGGATTTATTTAAAGATTTCAACATACTGTAATATTACTTTGGGATGTGTGGGTTTATTTAAATATATTTTACTCAATTTAACAAAAAAACTAATACTTGAATACGTTTTTTTCTATATGTAATACAATTTTCTTTCAAGGCAGATACATTTGTTTCATTTATAGGATAAGAAACTGCATAAATACAGAAATATCTTGAAGAAAGTGAATTCATTTTGTCCAGTTTCTTAGGAAAAAACACGCACCGAACTAGAAAATGAGAAGAAATTAGTTCAAAGTGTTCAAAATATGATCTGAATTCAAGTTTTTTGTGTGAATGTGATGCTCATTTGCTTACAGAGTGCTCTAACTCCACTCTGAATGTCTCTGTAGGTGCTCATCAATAACAAGACGGTAGATTTGTCGTACAGCTTCACGGAGAGCAGCGCCATCAGTAAATGTGTGGACAACAGCCCCTGTGACCGGCGGCCGTGTTTGAACGGTGGAGACTGCATGTCCAACGCGGAGTACGAGTATCAGTGCCTCTGCAAAGACGGATTTGAGGGTAAGACGGAGTAACAGAAAATATAAAACTAAAAGTAAAACGAAACCAGATTGAGAATCAAGTTGTCACATCAAGATTCAATTCAGTGTACATTTTAAAGTGCGTATGACAGGTTTTAACGATTTTCTCATTTTGATTTTATTTGGTGTATTAATACGTATTGTACATAAAAAAAATCCTGTTTTACACCAGTCAAGTTGTAGTTGGTGGAGAAAAGTGGAAAAATCAGTTTGAAATTACAGGAAGTAAAAAATTGATGACATCACACTAGGGAAACTCACTCCATTCAAAGGTTATGCATAATTTACCCAAAATAAACAACTTAAATTACCAATAAAACATGAATTCAACAAAATAAAGGTGTTCACATGTATTTTGATTTGTCGGACAAAAAAATCTGTGACCCTAGCAGAGTTTTAGCTCATTGTACAAAGTAATTTCCTAGTGTGATGTCATCATTTGTAACCAGGAAGTGATATGACAAAACTAAAAAAACAGCTAAAAATGATGAAATGTATAATTATTTTAAGCTAAACTTTGAATATATTTATCTTACCTGTATTTTAGGTACATGAGTAGTACAACCTGTCATGGGCACTTTAAAGGATGCATGTGATGTTGTGTTAAGATTTAGTCACGCTTGTTTTTATCTTTATCCCTGTCAAGCTCATAAAATACTTCCCAGATTTGTCACGTTTACAAATCATTTCCAGATTTGTTTTGAGAATTTTTGTCTTCAAATCACCCTCATTACAGCTGCATGTGTGCATTAGCATGTCGGGGCAAGCTAGCTGTTGTTTTTTTACCCCATAGTAATTCCCTCTGCTGCCAGTAGATGGAGTGCTAACTTGTTGTTCTTGTTTTTTTCACAGACTAATGGCTAAAAATGGAAATAGAAGAGTAATAATTAGGCTAAGAATATGGCCACATGTTTACACCATAATGCAGCAAATCATTTCATTTCTCACAAAAACTATATTCTGTTATTATTGTTTGTTTTGTACTGACTTTTTGGTATTTATTTATTATTATTATTTATCTGCCTATCCCTAGTTCTAAAACAATTATATTTAAAGGCCACTAACAATATAAATAGTGCATAATATGTTTCTTTTAAACTCGTGTTGGAGCAGTAACAGATAAGAAAATACTGACACATTTACTCCTAAACTAATCCAACAGTCCAGTGCATTTCAGAATATTTTTGTAAGCGTTTAATTACAGAGTTAGTGGATTTTATAGACGATAAGACCCTTCGGACCATTATTTTGTTTGCAGAGTACATTATTTTACCTAGACATTTGCATTTGCCTTTGATAACCAGCTTTGAGGCTTCAGGTTTCGTGTTTAAGTTGGTTCAAGCAGTTTTAAAGACACATTTAAAGTCAGTCGAGTTGATTTCGAATTAAATTAAGTTGATTTAAAGTCAATCCACAAGTGTGAGTAAAAGGGCAGTGAACATAAAGTTAATTAAACGTGAGCAAAATTAAAACGTTCACCTTGATTAATACTATTGTGTAAAATGATTTGTCTTCTGAGTTTGAGTTTTTGCGGAGACAAAGGCGTAAAAGCTTGCACAGCAAAAAATGTAAATCTATCCAAGCTTAAAATGGCTTGAATGTATCATTTTGATCTGGATTTGAGTAGATTTGACTCGATGAGATTTAATTGTTGATGTGATGCAGAATATTTCACTGGTTTCAAGGTATTTCTGACTGATCATTGCGATAATTTTGCTTAAAATAAGAAAATACATTTGTCAGTGGGGTAAGTAAAATTATCTTGACCCAGTGACAGATCATTTGGATTGAAGTAAGAAATAATGTATTGAAACAAGTCACAAACGGTTTGAAACATGTAAAATAATCTAGTTCCATCAAATAAATCATCTCCACTGATCTTAACGAGTCAAATGTATATAGTCTTAGTCTATCTTAGTCTATTTTTATTCTTAATTTTATTTATATTTTATGCCTTTTTTATATTTTTTATTATATTTTATTCATTGCTTTATGTTGCACCCAGGGGCGGACCTACCGTTAGGCAACAGGCCACAATTGCCTGGGGCCCCCAATCTGAAGGGGCCCCCAATAAAATGCCCTTCCTCATCATTATAGACGCAGGGGTCTTCAAACTAAGCTAAATAGTCAACAAAATCTAACATGATAAAATTGCAAATGAATTTGATGTATTTAAATGAGCTCGAACACGTGTTAAAATAAAAGAAACGAAAGAAATGAAAGCAAAGTTAGAGAAAATCACACTTGATGAGGAGGGCCCTGTACTTCATTTTGCCTTGGGCCCCCAAATTCCTAAGTCACGCTGAAGCAAGTTCCTATGTTTGTGAATTTTTGATCACTGACAATGGCAATAAACCGTTTCTGATTCTGTTTCTGATTCAAAACGTCTGAAATTCAGATTAATATCCTGAAATCAAGACTTTTTAGCTCATCTAGAACTTCATTATTTGCAGTGTGCTCAGGCTGTGTCCCCCACTGTAACATGAACCCTGTGCCCTGTCAGGTGAGCGCTGTGAGGTGGTGAAGGACGTGTGCCAGGGGGACGCTCAGTGCCTGAACGGGGGCAGCTGTGTGGACGGGCAGTGTGTGTGCGCCCCGGGACACTCCGGCCCCATCTGCGACGAACGTAAGTCCTTCAACGTCAACGTTAGATTTGTGTCCCAACCTGCACGACACGGCGGCGGTTTATCGAAGCAGTCGGACCGAGGCTGAAGTGAGTCCATATGGTTCACATTCCCCTCTGGCAGACAGACGACCCCCAGCGCTGCAGTGCTCTCTGGGAAAGTTAGTGCGTCTTATTAAAGTGTGCACCCCCCTCATGGCTCTGTGCGTCACACAGGCTCCCCCGAGGCCCTCTGGAGTTTGGAAGGTAGCAGCTCCAATGGTACAGTATCTGTGGTATATTCAGTCTGCACCGTGACTAACAGGGGCCCCTCATGAGCTTGAGGGGCCCCACGTCTTTGGCCTAACACGTGCGCGCATCAAATAAACTGCAAACAAACGTGCTCCGCGGAGGCTCCTGGCCCCGGACGAGGTTTGGAGGGAGAGGAACGCTGCATTTGTGTTCGCACAGAGCTCATTCTGCAGCCTGAACACACGAGGCTCCACTTTGAACGAAAAGAACCATAAATGCAGGATTCCTCTTGTTTCCAAACTCGGTAAAGCTTATTCAAGACGCCTCCTGTACTCACAGAAACAAAATCTTATTGACAATTCCTTTTCCAAATAACTGCCAGGGCTGCACAATATTGCAAACATGCCATGAAAACTGTGGTTGTAGTCAAGATTTGCACATACTTTAAAATCCCCTTTTATATATACACATGTAAATTTGATAAAATGGCATTATACAAAAGAAATAGTTAGTTTGTATAGTATAGTATAGTATAGTTATGTTTCCTATGTATTGTTTTATTTATTAACCTTTGATAAACAAGGTAAAAATCCATTTAAATCTCTTTTTGAAGAAAGACCTGGGCATATTGTGCAGACCTGAAAACCTCCTCCAGATCTTTTTTGGGGTTTTTTCAGTAAAACTAAGTCTAAAGTCAACAAAATAATCTGATGCTGATAAAAATACGCTGATACTAACATTCAGAGTTATTTAATATTGTCTGAGGTTAAAACTTGTCATTACTGTGTCTGCATGGAGCGACAGGACTGTTGAGTTCTCTCTGACTGCTTTGTAAAGATGCTTGGGTTTCTGAGGAGGACTTGCTGAAATGGTGTCTGTTCTTTTTATCTATCGACATTGTTGTTACAACAAAGCGAGCTGATTTATGTCAAATGTATTTGTCTTTCTATATTTGCCTGTTGCAATGCATTATGGAGCTTTTAAAATTATATTTTTGATCATTTCCTTGGATTGTGCATTTCGATTCTGCATTGTCAAGACTCTGGAGATAATATTCGTCCCAATAAATTGTCCTGGATCAGGGGTCTCAAACTGAAATGTGATGTGGTATTGTCATCTGTCACTGGAGCGACAATTAAAGGTTCAAGGTTCAACAACTTCAAATTTAAATGATACACATACACGTAATTTTATATGAAACAATGAAAAAAAACACAACACTTTCGTACAATAAAGGACATTTTCAAGCATACTTTTGAGTGAGAAACACATAAATCCCAATAAATAACAATGTGCTTATAATTATAATCAATCTGGTCTAAATTTTTCTGTGCTTTTACTGTATTAACAGCAGGAAAAGGTGAGTCACAAGTTTGAGACCCCTGCTCTTGAATCTAACGATCTTATCTATTCTACACTTTGGCCTCTAGATGGAGCCACAGCAACAAGAACAGAAATATTCCAGGCTGTTAATCCTGTCGTTTGTACATTTCTCAGATTCACCTTATCAGTACGCAGCTCACTTTGACAACAACGGATACATCGCTCTTCCAAAGGCAGTCTTCCCAAGAAGGTGAAGAACTGGTCTTTGTCTCATATTGTTGATCTTTCATTTGAACAAATATTATTCCTTATATTGTAAAGTCTTCCTTTTTTTTTTGTTAAATTAAAATATGTTAAATTCATATTTTTTAGGGCGGCAACATTTAATCATAGTCGTATTTTGATAATCATTAATGTTGTCTAGACTATACAAACTCTAAAATACATATGTAAGACATTTTTATATTAAAGACAGTGGCATTATTGAATCAAAATGTCAAAAAAGAATAAACAATATCTGGTTTTCATCAACAACAAGTCTTCAGTCACCATATTTAAACCTCTATTTGACTGATAACGCATTCAAAAAGTCGAATTGTTTGACTCAACAGTAAAAAGCCAGCCTGTCTACTAAAATAATTGCTAATGACAGCCTTAATATACTTTTTTACATTTTCAGTGCACCAGATTCTCCAGAGACCATTGAATTTGACATCAACACCAGCTCATCTACAGGCCTGATCCTGTGGCAGGGCGTGGTAAGTATCTGGTTTGAGTATCGTTAATGTTCTTACAACTTATTATCAGTGGTGGAAAGTATAACAAAGTACTAAAGTAAAAGTACATATTTTTACTTTCTTCTCGACTATTTTTGAACTGGACTGAAAAGCAAAGTACTTTTCTTCATGGTTTGAAACTCGCTTGGCTGAGACGTTTTATGGTGACATCGTGTCTTAAGGTTTTGAGTGAAAGAAAAATATTAAAAAATATATAAATTCAATAAATTCAGTGGCTTTTGTAGACCAAAATCTGCATAATTCTTCATTAAGATCACAACATTTAATGCTTTAAAAGGAACATATTGTGCTGTGTAGTGACAATTTTTAGCTTTTGACCATGTTCTAACATTTTTTCGTCATCAAAAACACCCGTGGACCATTTCTGCCATCTAAACACGATCACTGTAACTGCTCGTTTAACTTGCGCACTTCACAAGGCCTTGAATAATAACCAGCCAGTAGATGGCGCCTAAACTCAGAAAATGCCAGGGCAAACAGAACCAGATGCAGATGTTAATTTTGTTTTTACAAACTTTTTTCAGTTCTAAAATATGAAATGGCAAACTTAAGGCACTCAATAGCATGCTATATGTATTTTAAAATGCAGTTTTTTTCCTTTAAAGGACATATATTCTGCTACAGTGACTTTTTTTAATGTTTAATCATCTTCTAACAATATTGCGTCATCAAAAACATGCCTGAAGTAGCATTCAGTTGTATTCACGCTGTTTTGAGGAATGTATGTTTAAGTTTATTAGAAAATCTTTCCCCTTCCGAGCGTCAAACACACTTCCTGTGAACTCCTTCTATCCGGGACGTATTTTCAGATCATCTACGTGACTTATCTGAGAATATTCCACTGTTTTAAGTCCTTAAATCATCACTAAACTCGTTCTGAGCATTTCTGCCTCTAAACACGATGACTGCTGCTACATTATAACGTCTTTTCAGCACTAACTTCACTAGATTGTATATTGCATTGGCGCCATCTGCTGGCTGGATGCACTCAGTAAGTGTCATTTCATAGTGACTGATAACACAGGTCATAGAATCAATAAGAAACTTTTTTTTTTTTGCTTTAAAACATGAGATGGCAATTTTATGGCACTCAAGAGCATGTTTAAAGGCTAACAGCAATATAAAAAATGCAGAATATTTTTCCTTTAACAACAATCAAAATTTGTGTGAAATACTTTTACAACTTACTCAATACATTTTATTTACTTCAACAAGTTCTTCAGTACTTTTACCTAAATAGATTTTTTATGCGATACATTTACTTTATTGCTGTATTTCCATGTACTTTTACTTAAGAAACAAAATACTTTTTCCACCACTGCAACTTATCCAACCTTTTTATTCATGTATGCTGTATCCATCAACTCTGTGTAACCGAAACATTAATGTCCACATATTAATTGTTGCATTTTGTTCATCCACTAATTCTGTTGACGCATGTGGGCTGCGAGTTCTGCCTTTTTCTGACATCACTAAAGACATGCATGTTCCTCTAACCCACGTCCATTTCCTCAGGAGACCTCAGGCTCACGCAACCTGAGGAAAGTGCATGCTAATAAAAAGGTATTCACCATATTATCTGTCATTTAAATCCTGCATTTGTGTGTATTTAAGTCACATCCATTCTCACATGTTTGTATGAGCATGAAGGCTTGTCTTGACGCTGCCTTGTATTTACCATTCATTTAATTAATTTGTTTATTTGTTTTGTTATGACAAGAGAAAATAGACAGACATCAGAAACCAAGACATTTCTTTCTCCACAATAGCTTTACTCTTCAAAGATAAGCATTTATAATTCAAGTAATTTACCTGATGTAGTTTTACAGTGTATAAAATGAGTAAGACAAAGATGAACTAATTCTATTAAAAAGTAAATTGTAATAGGTAAGGTAATATAATAGATTTACTTTTAAGTCACCTAGTAATAGGTTGCGTTCACAATGTAATATTAGATCAGGGGTGTCCAAACTTTTTCCATCGAGGGCCACATATTGAAATATAGACCAAGCGGAGGGCCACAAATCAATCGTGAAACGTTAAAAAAAGCTGCATTTATCTGATGTTTTAAGCGCCACCACATCTACATTCAGTCTCAGTGTCTTAATATCAGGTCTGTATCGCACCAAAATGTTAGTTATTTAGGTTGGAATTGTAGAAAATCTGAAATGTGCTGTAAATAGTACTTATCAGGACAATGTGGGCCAGTTCACCAGGAAGCCTAAGGGCCAAGAAAAATTGGTCTGAGGGCCGCATTTGGCCCCCAGGCCTGAGTTTGGACATGCCTGTATTAAATTATTTCATAATTTCAGATGGAGGGCAGAGACCTTTATAACTCTTAAGGAGATTGATTCACAATTTTTGGAATAGTTAGTTATGTTGGACGTTATAATTATCTGTTAGGGATTAGCTCCACAAATTAATCCGTATTAATCTCATGGCTTAAAGGACAAATATTATGCAAAATTGGCTTTTTTGAACATTGTTCCTTCATCAAAAACATACCTGGAGTTGCATTTAGCTTCATTCACGCTAGAATCCTGATTAGAAAGTCCTCTCCTCTCCAACCGTCAAAAATACTGTTGATGTGTGACGTTTTTTCTAAGTGTGACGAGGACCCGAGAATTGAATGCTCTGTTTTAAATCCAAACATAATTTTTCAGAGAAATTTTGAGCATTTCTGCCGTCTAAACACACTAATTGCAAATGTGTGACTGCATCAACAAAGAGGAACACGGCTAGCATAACAAGCAGTGTATTTAAAAGTGTAGTTCCCTCTGCAGCCAGTAGATGGAGCCAAAGCTAAGTTACTCTGGCGTCTCCCAAGGCAGTGATAAAGTTACATTGTTTTTTCTTTTCTTTTTTTCTTTGAGATGTCAAATTAAAGATAGTCAAGAGCATGTTTAAGGTCAATAATAATAATTAAAAAGCATAATATTTGTCCTTTAAAGTCTTTCTACTGACAACAATCAAGTCTTTGGGATTGTAAAATGGTACCACTTTCTGAAACAATAGTGAAAGTCTAATTTTACTTTTGTTTATTTATGCTGCCAGAGAAGACGTCAGTTTTTGTTTCATGTGAATGGGCCCAGTATTTAGAGATTTTAACCATAAACCAGGTCAATAAAGCTGCAATCAGACAGTCAAAGAGATAATTCCAGCAGAATTCTGACCTGTGCTCCATCTCAGTTTTAAATTATTGAGAGAGTGAACGCAACCTAAGCTTTGACAGGGAACATGTTTGCAGAATCTGTTCTTTTGACAGGGTTTTAAAACTTGTGGAAGATGCTAAATTCAGGAATGTGACTCGTAGTAACATAAAATAATATCTAGTGAGCTTGTGACACACTTTTGACCGTAGACTAAAAGTTTGCTTGGCAGGAACACGGAGACCACGGCAAAGGTAAAGACTTCATCAGCCTGGGATTGCACAACGGACACCTTGTTTTCAGGTAAAGTCAGAGCCGTGATGTCAGATACACCACTAATACCACAACAAATAACACTACGACTTCATGTTTTATTGTAGTTATCAGCTGGGCAGTGGAGAGGCACAGCTCAGGTCCCGGAGGCCCATCAATGACGGACAGTGGCACAAAATCACGGCAGTCAGGTAATTTAATGTCAAACTGTGGTACTTGCTGAAGATAAAGTCAATTTAAACTACATTTTTGTCCTCATTTGGGGTTGTCTGTGTTTAGAACTGGTAAAGCAATTGTGTAGTAGTGTTTTAGAGCTATTTTATCCATAGTTTAGACCAAGGATAGTCCTGTTTTAGACCCGGTTTAGATCTGGTCGTGGTCTGAGAACCACATATTTTCTTCGACGGTACCTGGAATGAAATGTTTGAGAACCATTGATGTAAAAGAAAGGTTAAAGGTTGGTTAGAATTAACAAAATTAAAGGGACTGTACCTGATTTTTACTGTTGTGTATGGAAGCCAATTTGTGCCAGTGAATTAAAAATCGGCATTAATCAAAACTCAAAATTATGACTTTTAAGCTCATAATTATGACTTTTAAACTCAAAATTATGACTTTTAAACTCGAAATTGTGACTTTTAAGCTCATAATTGTGACTTTAAAACTCAAAATTATGACTTTAAAACTCAAAATTATGACTTTTAAACTCAAAATTATGACTTTTAAACTCAAAATTATGACTTTTAAGCTCATAATTATGACTTTTAAACTCGAAATTATGACTTCCTGTGGGGCTTTATCTTATGTTATTATTTTTCATTGGCAGAATGGGCTTCCATTGTTGTAAAACGGGAAAACTAAACTAAAACAGAATTAGACCATATTCCCGATTTTTTTGCATGTAATAAAATAAAATCTGTGTTTCTCCAGCACAGAAATATTGTAAAAGCTTCTATTCAAGTCAAAATGAGACCACAACTTTTATTCTGCATCTATTTGTTCACCTTATTCCTGAAGTTGCTGTACGTGCCGCCGTCTTGTTTCCGTTGTATTAGTTTACATGGAGCAGACGAGCTCAACAGAAAATAAGTTCTACATGGACTAAAAAGCCGTTTTCAGACTGACCAGGAAATCTGTGTGTTGTTGACTTGTTGTTGCTCGTGTTCATTAAACATTTTACACAAATCAATCTACTTTATGTAACATTTTAGCGGCGAGACTTTTCCCTCGTTCGTCATTAGCTTTAACGGAGTTCTCGTCAAACGGAAGTGCGTTTACAACAAAAGTGCAAAAAACTGCAAAAGTGGGCGGGGCAGAATAAGGTCAATAGACCCTTTTATCCTACGAGAGAAGCAGGAAGTGCGTTGTTTACATGCTAATTGTTTGTTAGCTTTATTCGGGACGGTCTGTGACACACGGGTCAGAAACTCATGAAAAGTGCTTATAAACTTCTCGCGGTGAATATTTAGGACGCTGGGACTGCATTAGGAAAGTGAGCAGTACATTTGACTGCTGTAAACACTTGAACATAAACTATATTCTGTTTTCCATGTTTCAAAACAGTAAAAATCAGGTACAGGGCCTTTAATATATGAATTTTGGCACTGAATCCAGTTAAAACCATTTCAGAACTTTGAGGCTTTACCAACCACCACTTTCCTTTTTTGTTTTCTTTTTCTCACTTAAATAGTACAAGGCTTTTAACCGCATAAGCTACAGTCGTGTCATTTGAGGCCAAACGAGACAGGAGGGACAGTAAAAATGAAACATAACACATGTTCCTGTGTTTTTGCAGGACTGGGAAGGACGGGTACATCCAGGTCGACGGAGAGCCAGAGCTTCACGGACAGTCCAAAGGAAAAAGCCTGATGGTCAACACTAAAGGCAGTATATACTTAGGTCAGTGTTGATTCTGTTTGTAACCGTTCTACTTCTGCGTTGTGTAGATTTGTGGTGCATAAAGGGGCAGAGGGCACAGTGGGACGTTCGGAGGCGCTCTCTGTTTAATGTGCTCATGTGTCGATCCCACCCAAACTTCTCCCAACATGGAATTTGTAAAAGGGAGAGAACAACATGCCTGGATGTCAATTCAGGGTGTCCACGGGGCATTAAAAAGCATTAAAATGTATTAAATTATGGCAAAAATAAGCCCTTAAAATGCATTAAACAGCATTAAATTTAATGTCCGTCCCTACTGACATGAAGGCTATGGCTGTGAACCCTACCTGGATGACAGAGGGATTAAACGTTTACTGAGTTCAAAGGTCTGTCACACCCACACTTTATGTATCCAAATAATTAGTAAAAGTACATGTATTTTGTTATAGGTTATGTTTTTTAAATTTGTATTGTTAATTTTGCTGATATACATTTATTTCATTTAACTTAAAGTTGTTAGACACGTTAGATCCTTGATTTTCAACCATTGCGCCGGGGAACACTAGTGTGCCTTGAGGTTTTACCAGGTGTTCCTTGAAAAAATGTCCAATTGAATTAACAGACTGACACTTGTGGATGTAATTGACTAATTTATCTTTTTGGAGTGTCCCGAGCTACTTCTGCATTAAAAAATAACACAAAACCATCACTATTACCAAATTTAAAGAACCAGACAGTGGCACAAACATTTGTTGGCTTGTTATATACCATATTTTTTAACTTGTAATGATTTTGTAGTAGGTGGTGTGCCGAGGTAGCTTTTAAACCCAAAAAGTGTGCCACAACCCAAAAAAGGTTGAAAAACACTGCTTTAGACTATACATTTCACTAAAACATGGACATAATTTTTTGTCTATTTCTCCACAGTTTGATAGTTTTTGTGAAGTTTGTAATGTTACTTCCTGGTTGAACGTGGTAGAGGTAATTCCACAACTGTTACCTAGCAACCAGACTGTAAAATAAGGGCCATAATCCATGTAAATTACACAATAGTTGAATAATACCTGAAAACACCTTTATGTTGTTAAATGATCAGAAAAATGTGTCGCCCACTGCTAATTGTCCTGTATTTCCATTCATGGCACGTCGCCTTTTGATGACATCACAGAGGGATTCCGTCTTGGCACCCAGCACTACCTCCAGTAATTTTAATCTTTTATTTGTCTCCGCGAACGTAAAACTACGACAAACACGCCACGCCACCAACGAAGCCACAACCACACGTTTTGACTGTCGCGATCTGACCGTTCCCGTTCTCTGTCACCAGGTGGCGCTCCGGACATGTCCAAACTCACCGGGGGCAAGTTCTCCTCCGGGATCAGCGGCTGCGTGAGGAACCTGTCCATGCTCAACGCTAAACCGGGACAAAACCCCGCCCAGTCCATCGACCTCCAAACCCACGCGGCCCACGGCGTCAACGTACGGCCCTGCTCCTTATCGTAGACCCGGAGTAACCATGGCGACTACTACCACACACTACTACTTGGTGCTTTGCTGCTGCCAAAAAGTCAAAATAACAGGATACTTCTTTCCGTGTGTGCAGCCAAAAACCAAAAAGAAGAGAGAATTTTTTGAGATTTTAACTACTTTTCCTCAGTGTTGTATTCACGATGAAGGACAATAAACACAGGAGACGAGTTTACATACTTCCAGCAGTTTTAGTTTTAGAGAGACAAAACTTATAGGGCTTCTGCGCTTGGGTCAGATCCTATGGAGAGACACGTTTTTTACAGCACTGAATTTTTATTTATACATATGATTATATAAATAGATATTATATTTGTGGGGAAAACATGCAAACTAACCATAACGTCTTCAGCTTTTTCCTGTAGAGTTGACTCGGGGTTGTAATATTATGTGTTCAGGCTTGTGAAATAAAAGGATCGTCGACTACAAAAGTTAACGTCACCTGAATTAAATCAATTATTTAATCCTGGTTTGAGTAGATAAACAGCTCTTCATCACTCGTTTAAGATTATTTGGCTTATTTTAAGACATTTTCAAGTCATGATGTATTTATTATTTCTAATTGTTTGGGGGTTTTTTCATACTTTAAGTGCGTTTTTTTTATTTCTCTGGTTAAAATTCAGGTTTGCAGAGTAAACAAGGCTTCAGTGTCATTTTAAGCTTTAACAAAGTTTGATTTTTTTCCTGCCAAATTCAAATAAAGTTAAATAAATAAACAAGTTTGATAAAGAAGTCAGGAAAAGCAAATAATGCAAGTAGTGTCTCCATAATTAATTTACAAAAAATACTCAAATCAAGATAATTATTGTGAATTCAAGTCATTTTAACTTATTTTCTTTGTGCAGTCGGGGCCTAATTGTATAACTTGAACACGTTTAGGCCGTTCTGTCTTCACTTCTGGCGCGAGCACGCTTCACTGTTCAGGAGGAGCACAACATGGTCAAAAAAACTGTATTTTTTTGTGCTCGTTTTTCTTTTCCGTGTTTTTTTCTTTGCTTGTAATTATGGTGCTAACTTAAGACGTAAATCGGATTAATGGAACAAATACCTTGCCCTAAAATATGCGTAATTGAGTGATTAGATCTCAAGTTTTTAAGATTTTATAGTGTCCTAAAGGTAATGAAATGTTCAGTAATTCTTTGAAGGTTTAAGAACAAAACAACAGAAACAAAAGCAAAAGTGAAGTGGAAAATAATGTGACATGATAAAACTGGGATTAGCCACAGAATATGACAAAATATGAAAAATCAAGGTGGTTTTATCAAATGAAAACCACACAGACACGTGCGAGTGACATTTACAGTTATATTTTACATCATATGTTTCGTTAATATGAGATAATGACAGAGACTTAACATTTCTGATGAAGGTAAAATGCTGTTTTTAGGTTTTACTGGACAAATACTTACAGAGAGAATAGTTTTTTATTCTTTCTACAAATATTGTGAGGCTCGAATACTATTATAGGGCTTGAAAATTGTCCGTGATTTGTTATAGAAAAGCAAAGTAACTATTTCTATCCTGAAAATCCAAAATTGTTGTTTATTTTTTGTTATAAAGACTTTACCATTAGAATTTTGATCGAATGTCAGTTAAATATTGAAAATACGTTGAGGTTTACGTCATTTTGCCTCAATTCCGGGATTTTGAACATTCTGATGAAATAGCATTTTATAGACCCTTTAAACGACAAAAACATTCTAAATTCAGAATGGAGGCAAAAGTGAGGCGCAACATAATGTGATTTCACTGGAGAAACTGGGATTTAACCTCAGAATATCACAAAATATGAAAAATGTAGATGATTTTGGAAAAGTAAAAGCCTCAGACACATGTGAGTGACATCAGAGCTGCTTTAAACACATTTATTATTGTATTTTACATTATGTTTTAGGAAATTATGATAAACTCAATCCAGATTTATGGGTTTTACTGGAAAAATACTCACAGAAATGTTGAGCCCACAATATTTTTTCACTTTATCTAGAGATATATTAGATACTGTACCATAAATTAGATTCTATTGAAGCTAAAGTACAAATTTAAGGCTAGAAAATTGTATTTTGTCCATCGTTTGTCATAGAAAAGCAAACTAACTGACCTTTCTACCCTGGAAATTCGAATGTGTTGCTTTTTTCCAACACAAACACTTCAAACCAGTAGAATTTAGATCTAATGTGAGCTAATCATTGAAACATTTACAGTCAGTTTAACTTTGCCTCCATTCAGGAATTTTGATGACATCACATTTTAAAGAGTCTATAGGATTGTCTTAAAAAACCCAGTTTTGTTGCTGTGAATAATCTCAAAACAGTATTACATGAGCCCACGTGATGTTATCCAGATATCCATTCATTTCATGGAGACAAACGGGCGAAACAGGCCAAGTTACGAGTCAGATCTGTGTAAAGGCAGAGAAAGAATGGGATTTATGTATATATATTTTTTTCTCCAATAAAACCCCAGTTGTTTAAGAAAGCTGATCGTGGGTTACTTCTGATCTAGACTTGGTTTGGTCTTGTCCTAGTTTAGTCTGGTCCACATTTTGGTCCAAATTAAAACGCAGTTTAGTCGTGGTTTTGTTGTAGCATAAAGTAAAAAAAAAAAGAAGGCCCTATTTTTGTTTTTTTCTTTCTTACTTTTCTTACTTTATGCACTTATCGAATATTATAAACTTGTTCATTTCCGATATGATTTTATCTCTGTTTCGAAGCTTTTGAATTTGTACTTTGAGACTTTTATGTCAAGATTCTTCTTATTTTGACGATTTGTTAAAAGTGCACCGTGTAACTTTTCTGCAGGAGCGTCTCCATGGAGATGATATTGAAGTTACAGGTCAGATCTGTGGAAAGTCAACTGTAATAATGCATTTTTATCACGATATTATGACGATAAAGACACTTGTAACTCACTACATGGAGAGAAAAAATAGGTTTAACGTCGTACTGTGGAACATTTTAGGCAAAGCGCTTACATCTCCATGGAAACAAGCCCCAGAACAGAAAGTGTGACCAGTGCTTCCTCTTGTAAAAGCGTGCTCGCCCACAACAAACTGAAAAGGCACATTCGGTTAGCATCTTTTTCCATATCAAATCTTAACTTTTTTAAACTGAGCACTAAACTTTCACTTAGGTTTGCTGCGTTTTTTATTTATTTTATGTTTTTATTTTCTTTCGTTTTGTTTTAGTGCTTGATTTAGCGTAAAACATGCCTGCTTTTTCTTGTTTTAGTCACTCTGTTTTGCTTCCCCCGTCCCCTTCTTAAAACGTCGGAGTTACAAACCTGGGTCATCAACGCTGCTTCGAAACTGGTCTTATTCACGATTATAAACCAAGTCTTAGCTCTTTTCACGTGGAAGGACGCCATCTTGTGACTGTAAATAGAAAAAGAATAGAGCAAAGGTGAAACGTGTTTGCTTCTAGCTGTAATTGCTCTGTAATTGTTTGGGAAACCGCCACTGCTACGAGCTTGATTCTTGTCGTTAACTCAAGGTGGCGCTCTGATGGTTGAGATCTTCCCTTCTGAAAAATACATGTAACATAATCCACTGTTTAAGGATGACATGACTGTAAAATTTCCCCGCTTTTGGTGTTTCTTACAATAAAATCGAAATTCATGTGCTATTTGTAATTCCTGGTTTGTCATTGACTGAAACTGCATTTGTGATTTGTGTGTTTTAATCAAGATTTAACACAAAACATTAGACATATTTGTATTATATATAGCTGTTATACGCCTCAAATGCAAAAGAAAACAAACAGCAAGCTAAGCAAACAATTACATCGTGCTGCCACTGTTTTTTGGTTTTATTTTTTGGTTCATGCAGGCTCGTCGACAGAAATTTGGTGGCCCAGGGCAAGAAGCCTCACATGGGACCCCCTCTAATATAAATGAATAGAAAGAGGGTCCAGTTCTGGGCCCCTAAGTACCTGAAGCCCAGGACAGCAGACCCCTTTTTATTTATTTATTTAACCTTTATTTAACCAGGAAAGCCCCATTGAGATTAAAAACCTCTTTAACAAGGGAGTCCTGGCCAAGAGGCAGCAAAAAGTTACAGACTAAGGCTACGTTCACACTGCAGGTCAAATCGGATTTTTTTGCCCAAATGTGACTTGTATCCGATTTTTTCGTGGCAGTGTGAACGGCACAATTCCGATTTTTTCAAATCCGACCCAGGCCACTTTCGTATGTGGATATAAATCCGATATGTATCCGCACTTTTAGAATGCGACTTCAATCTGAACGCTCAAGTCCTGTCATCAGACCAAAACGTCATCAACAGGCGACATTGCCGGGTCACACGTCATCATTTTGAGTCAAAGTGGAAAGCGCCAAAAAACAAGAGACAAAAGCAGAAAGAAATGGCGGACGAGGGTGCCGAAAACTGTCAGTGGAAAAAGGAAGAAGTTTGTGAGCTAATAAATATGTGGGGTGACCAATCAATTCAGGCAAAAATTGAAGGTTCGTATTGAAATCGGTAAACACAGCGTACTGTGTTTACTTCCGTAAACACAGTACGCTGCGTGTGACGTTGCCAGATACAAACGGCAATCGCATTTTTTTTGTAATGTGAACAACCACATTAAAAAATCGGATTTTAACAAAAAATCCGAATTGGGCATCATACCCTGCAGTGTGAACGTAGCCATAGACAACTAATAAAATGACATACAATTATAAAAAACAGTTACAATTAAACGAGTTGACCTCAAGTGCTTTCAGTCTGGCTTTAAAATCATTTAAAGAGATAAGTTCAGGGAGCTTCCAGCTTTTTTGCAGTGTGTTCCATGAAGTGGGAGAAGCGTGAGAAAAAGATCTTTTTCCCAGTTCTGTGCGGACATATGGAACCCTTTGTCCCCCCCCCACCCCGTCTACTGCCCTGCGTTCACGCTTAGAAAGTCACTGTCAATACAACCGCTTAGGCAAACAGTGAATTTGTGGTGCGATGAACACTTGGACAGGAGCAGAACACAATGAGGAAGTTTGTCAATTCCCATTAAAAACATGGCAGGCCCCCAGGCTCGGGCCAAGATTATGAACTCTACCACAGTGTTTCCCAACCAGGGGTACAGGGACCCCAAAGGGTACATGAGGAATTACCAGGAGGTACTTGGAATGGTTTCAGGCTTTAAATGAAGATGAAATGTACTTTTATCTGAATTAGTTGTAAATTTAGCATCTCTTTGGCGTATCCTGGACCATAAATATAATTAAAACAATACATATAATAGTAATATTTGACTATATTCAACGAGTAAACCCAATTAAAGTTGTACTCTGAGTGTGAAACAAAACTTAGGGGGTTCTCGAGACAAAAAACGCTGGGAACCATTGCTCTACAAGACGAGCAGCAGCAGCAGAGCAGACTCAGAGCAGCCAGCACCTTTTGAAGGCGTTCGTGTCAGCATTGTGTGGATGAAAGTCTCACTAATGATCTAAGTGATCTAATAACTGCAAAAAGTTACTGCAAAAGTCACTGTTCAATGTTCAGACTGGAGCATGCCAGACAGAAGGAAAAATATGTCATTAAAGGCCCTTTCACAGAGCGCACTGTGGTGGTCATGCCCCCCACTCACACAGTCTACTTTTTTAATTAAGGGACATCAATAGAGCTCACCAGTGACTGCCGGAAGTAATTTTTCCATTACTTTTTCTCATAGAGATTCTGAAAAAATAAAGTGATATAAAAAGCTTACTCAAAGCTAATCAGCCTGTGGTGAGTAATGAACATAAGAACTACAATTTTATTTATAGATAGATAGATAGATAGATAGATAGATAGATAGATAGATAGATAGATAGATAGATAGATACTTTATTAATCCAGAAGGAAATTGCATTGCTGTCCGTTGCTCACATTCATGCATACATAAAAGAGAAAGACACATTCAAGTATTTGTGGTAAAAACGGGAAAAAAAGACACAAATCGTGGCCGAGCAAACGGACGTGCAGCCGTACTCGCGCAGGCGCAGTATGTATGTAAAATCTGCTTCTGAAACTTTATCACTGCTAAGTTATTAAAACATTATACAGAATTTTAAGTTTTTCGCGGAGGTTTTGGGCTGAAAACAACCGCGTTATGGATATTAGTTACCACAGAGCTGGTTAGCCTCTGTCATGCCGCTAAACTTGTAATATTTGAATTTTTCTAAATCCCTGTGGCAAGAATGAAGGAGAAATTTTCGTCCGGAACCACAGCCTCCATGTGGGCGCGATGGACTGAGGACCTTCTGAGACTAATGTACATTTCACAGAATCATAGTAATTAACAGATACATGAACCAAACAAATAAAAACAGAGCAAGGAAATATAAATTGAGAAGCGAGAGAATAAAAAAAAGAAACACCAGATCTTGTGAAAAGGAATGATAGGGGTTATTTGAGGTTATATAGAGAGTATTGTGTCATTTTAAGTATTTAGTTTAATTAAAAATGGTTGAATTTAAGGGGGTGATTTTTTTTTAAATTTGTAACAGAAAATAAAGGTTTTTATGTCATTCCAAAAACATGACGTATGTGGACATGACCAAAAAAGACGGAGCGTGGGTTCAGATTCAGAGTCACAAAAGAGCAGTTGCTATTGATATTGAAAATGATTTGAGATTTTGTTAAGGCAAGGCTAAATATTATGTAATAATCTGAAATTAATTTCTCGCACTTTATTAATTTATGACTTTTGTTCACCGACACTGGCAATAAAAACCTTTGTGATTCTGATCTAAATGTTTGAGCTGAGCACCTGCTGCAGTACTTAAAACCACCTGTGGAGGGCAGTAGTACATCACGAGGCGTCTACCCTGCCGAAAACGCACAAGAAGAAGAAAAAGAAGAACAGCGCTCCCGTCCAATCAGATCGCAGGACATGACGATCCGATGGCGAACCAGATCTTGTACCAAAACTGACAGTTCGGGTTCAGTGCGGTGCGTGTTTTGTGAGGACTCTTTGTTGTTAGCTCGGAGCTAAAGCTAAACATGTTTGTGGAAAAGTCTAAAGGTCAAGATGAAGCTTTGATGAAGCTGAATGCAGCGGAGCGTGAGGAGGAGCTGTGTCTCTCCAAAGAGGAGACCCAGAGGAAACAGCAGCTCCTGGGGTCGATGCTGAGCCCGAGAGTCGTGTTGCACCGACTGGGTGTTCACACGAGTCCCGCTGTGACCCCCTGTCTGAAGGAGGACGTCCCAGATACTCCTGAGGTTAAAGAGGAGCCCGAGGAGCAGAGCATCAAACAGGAGCAAGAACAGCTGCAAATGTAAGTCCCACCGTTTAAACCTGGAGCAGAGACTGTGCTCAGTGGAACCTCCCATTAAATCCAAAGAAATTCTGCATAAACTGCTCAAATATCAAAACAGTCCTGATCCTTTACTGTCAGCTGTGCTTCTGAGATTTATACAGTCCATCGCAAATAAATAAATAAATACAGCTGCATTTTAAAATGCAAATGTGGCTTAGTTGTAGTGAATTGTGTAGAAAATACAAATAGAAAAGAGTACTTCACTAATTATTAATTAAGTTGAGCATTTGGTGCTTGTAGCAACCATTGAGTTATAGGCCTTTTATGGGATTGTTTAGTGTGACATCACGGGTCCAACATGTTCAGAATTCTGTTAACCATTTCTTTCTTCATTGATTCCTTTTTATTCACCATCCAATAAACAGAAACAATCAAGCTGCTGAACATATTATATATACAAAGAAAGTTAAATATAACTTTTGTTTTGTTTTTGGATTTGAATATTGTCCAAGCAGAGGCCTGTCTCACGTCTTCAGAACGACTGTTCCAGTTTTTAGCTGTATAAAACTGATTGCTCATGTTTAGTCCTGACTCTGGCACCAGCAGGAGGCTGTACCTGTCCATTAAATAATACTCGATAGTCCAATGTATGCTAGCTTCAACTTTATTTTAAGTAACTCAAAATTAGTGACCGATTACCTACTTTTTGTACATGCATTCTGTTATTTCCTTAAACTTTAATGTTTTTCAGCTCTTTCCCAGAGCCCAGTGCTGTGTGTGTGAAGACAGAAGAGTCCTCACTGCTTCAACACACTGAGCCCAAAGAAGAGGAAACACAGGGAGAGGACATCAGCGCAGAGCCACATTTACACTCTGAGACGGAGGGAGAAACGGAGCACTCGTCTGACTATGAGAAAGGTGGAGAAACAGAGCACTCGTCTGACACTGACAACTCAGGTCTGTCCCCCAAACACATTAGAGTTCACGCAAGAGATCGACCTTACAGCTGTCCCATGTGTAAGAAAGGATTTATCCAACTGACTGGACTGAATTGCCATTTGAGACTGCACATGGGGGAAAAGCCATTCAGCTGTTCAACCTGCAACAAAACATTTACCCATCAGTCTAGTCTGCGTGAACATGTAATAACCTGCACCGGAGAGGGATCTTACAGCTGTTTAATCTGCAAAAAAGCATTTGGAGAGGAGTCTCTTTTACGTATACACTCAAGGACGCACACAGAGGAGAGACCTCATAGGTGTTCAACCTGCAGTAAAACTTTTTTGACTGGATCCAAACTACGTACACATATAAGAACACACACAGGGGAGAGACCCTACAGCTGTCCAACCTGCAATAAAACCTTTTCGATTGGATCTAATCTACGTGCACATATAAGAATACATACAGGGGAGAGACCCTACAGCTGTTCAACCTGCAATAAAACTTTTTCATGCAGCTCTCATCTGCAATCACACATAAGAACTCACACTGGAGAGAAACCTTACAGCTGTTTAATTTGTAACAAAACATTTACCCATCAGTCTAGTCTGCGCAAACATATAAAAACCTGCACAGAAGAGGGACTTTACAGTTGTTCAATCTGCAATAAAGCATTTGAAGAGAAGTCTCTTTTACATCTACATACAAGGACGCACACAGAGGAGAGACCTCATAGGTGTTCAACCTGCAATAAAACTTTTTTGACTGGATCCAAACTACGTACACATATAAGAACACACACAGGGGAGAGACCCTACAGCTGTACAACCTGCAATAAAACTTTTTCGAGTCGATATAATCTACATACACATATAAGAACACATACAGGGGAGAGACCCTACAGCTGCTCAACCTGCAGTAAGACTTTTTTAAGTAGCTCTCATCTACAATCACACATAAGAACTCACACAGGAGAGAGACCTTACAGCTGTACAATTTGTAACAAAACATTTTCTCACAAACTCAATTTACTTACACATATAAGAACGCACACAGGAGAGAAACCCTACAGCTGCTCAATCTGCAATAAAAGCTTCATGAGAGGATCGATTCTACGTGTGCACATAAGAACACACACAGGGGAGAAACCTTACAGCTGTTCTACCTGCAGTAAAACCTTTTCAAGTGGAGGTAATCTACTGAGACATGAACGAACACACACAGGGGAGAGACCTTACAGCTGCTCAACCTGCAATAAAACTTTCTCATCTAGATATCAGTTACAAGTGCACATGAGAACTCACACAGGAGAGAGACCTTACAGCTGCTCCCTCTGTACGAAAACATTTACTCATTATACTGCCATGAAGCGGCACTCATGTGATATTGGAAACCCTGAAGATCCGACCTCTGTCTTAGAAAAGCGTGACTGAGAAAAACTGGAGGTCCACATTTCAGGATTCATGGAGCTACAAAATCTTTGAAAAAAACAAACACAATATTTTTGAAGCTTATTGAAACAGTGGTACAGTGAATAAATGCTGTCATCAAAGTTAGAGACGGTCCAGCCAAATATTAGACTGTATGCCTTTTTTCCCTCTCTGCAGTGACACTTTTTCTGGCAGAGCTGTGTATTACCATTTACTGTTCGCTTCCATCAGGATTGTGGGTGACTTTGGGCCTTACTCTAGATCAGGGGTGGGCAATTATTTTGACGCAAGGGCCACATTGGATTTTTACACTTGCCTGGGGGCCGGACCATTTTACACACATACTGCTACACATAGACTTAATGCCTAAAATACACAAAAAATTACTACAGAATAGCAAAAATCATTACCTTTATTTAGTGGGAACAGTGCAGTTGATCACTCCTTTTATCCAATGCATCAAAGTTTGGTGTTATTCTAGTGGTGGCTGTTCTCAAAACTGATTTTGAATGAACAAGCAGCTGCTCAGGAAACTATAAAATGACAAATGCACCACACCTAACTCATACAATTTTTTATTGAATGCTTTGCGGGCCGGATCAAAACGCCAAAAGGGCCGCATGTGGCCCCCGGGCCTTAGTTTGCCCCCCTCTGCTCTAGATGAACTACTCCACTCTAGATGAACTGTTCGTTGTCTGCCTGGGGGATCTCTCTGTGCTGGATGGACTGTCTGGAGGAGCCATCTGTCCAGAGGAACTCTCCCACATTAGATGATCCACCTTCCTTCCTCTTGAGTGGTTCTGGTCCAAATGTGTCAGTCCTGGTCCATCTAGTCTGTCCATCTGTGGGAGCAGGATCTCTCCTTCACTGTGGTTCCTGAGGTTAATACTTTTTCCCCACAGGGTTTTTTGTAGTTTTTCTTGCCTATAAGGAGGGTAAAGGACAAGGGATGCTCCGGGACATTTATCCACTGCTAAATTCTATTGAACATTGTTAATTTAAACTGCTTTCTACCTGTGGCCCATCGAGGCAACTGTTGTTGTGATTTTGGGCACTACAAAGATCAATTGAAATTGAAATGTGAGGTACATTCTGGACAGGGGTTTGTCACAGGGTTAAAGGTTGTATGGAGGATTTTTTCAGCCAATCATGACTTGTGGAAGGCGTAAAGGATTGGTCCCCCCCATTTCCTACGTGCTTACATTTACAGTGCTGTGTTGTTGTTGTTTTTTTTATATGCATTATATGGTGTTAAGAAGTAAAGTCTGAATTATCCTAAATATTTTGTGAGAGGCACTATTCATATTTATTCCCGCGTTCAACCTAGGTGTCGGCCAGAACACAACTTTAAGGCCAGGATGACTTGGATGAGGAATGAACCCACAGACAGAGATGATGTTAAGATTCTTGTATTCGATGTGTGTGTGGTTTCTGTAACAAGCAAAAATAGTACAAATGAATCTATGTTACAGCCAAGAATGTCTGTACAAGAAAAAACTAAACAAAGGACATGACATACAGTAAAACACTGATATAGTAACAACAGCAGTTAACTGTAGCTTCATAAGATACAACATAGGATAGCAACTAACAAACTAACAAATACAAGTTAACACGTAACATTAACTGACACAAATATGAATAAAACTTACGTGGTCATGGACGCACACAAACGGGATAATGAACACACTAAATATGCTACAAGTTGGCAACTTTAACAAACAGCTCTCAAGACAACTCTAACCAACAACTCTTGAGTAACTAAAATGGTTGCCGTAGCAACTGTTCTAACAGACAGCACAAGAAACTGCAACTATTTACATAGGCCTTTTGTACACACGGTATATGCTGTTTGGAAGCTTGCGTATGTGTGGTACAATAATGGTTATTACTTACTGGTGACAAGTGCGACATTTTTTTAGAAGTCTTCAAATCCTGGTGAATGATAAGCTCGATAAGTTGTCCCGTAGCTGTAAACAAATGCTCATGCAGCAGCTGATGACGTGTGCGTAGGTAGGTGTTCACTCTGGAGGAGCAGGAAGGAGGGGGAAGGACGGCACCTGCGCAGCGAGAGAGAAGTGACGTCGTTTTTCAAATATGCCCGAAAATCCTCCACACAATCTTTAACACAGACACACGCTCACGTTCATTCTCTAAGGACAGAGTTTGCACCTCACACATACAAGTATTTGAGAACCCACAGGAAAGACATGCAGACTCCACCCACAGACAGATCATGTGATGTTGGTCTGGCCCAGGAATGGAACCCTAGATCTTTAACTTGCGAGGTGTGAGCTCTAACCACTCTGTCACAGTCCACCTTTAATTCAATCTATTCATGTTTTTGTTATCTACCTTTCCATGGTTTAGTCCTATTATGCTAAGAGTGAACATCAGGGTTTGTACGGGTGCTTGAAATCCACGAAAATGCTTGAATTTTAGGTTTTCAAGGTTGGGAAAGTGCTTGAATATTGAAAAAAGTACTTGGAATTTAAACTTGCCAATCTGTATCCTACACAGTATTCAATTCTAGATCGCTAATAGTCTTCAAGATGTTGTGAAGTACTCAGAAATGGCAAAAATCACTGCTTTGTGCTGCTTTTATGACGTTATACGCAGCCCTTCAAAATAATTTCTGTGTCGACCTGTGAACAAGCCTTGAATGCGCTCACACTTTCATGCATATAATTGAGTCATTTAATAATTCATGACACCTTCTTAAATGCTCTAAAATACAGGAAATTAGTTCTGATTTGCCCAAAATTACATTCTCAAAGTGTACATTGACAGAGAAACGTATTGCATTATTTTGTTAATTTCAGAAACGACAGTTGAAATATATATTTTCAAGTTTGTTACTGTCCTGAATGCAAATAAAAACAACAAAGAACTACATGCACTGGGGCCAAGAGAGGTGTTGGAACAATCTTGCAGGTCTAACTTGAAGGTGCTCGAAAAGTGCTTGAATTTTATTTTTGAAAAGGTGCACGAACCCTGAATATCTGAGTGCTGTGTGTGCTTTAAATAAAATGAGACTGGTGCATACATGTAGAATACAACAGCGTTTTCTGCTCCCAACGACTTCACAGACTGCACGTCATTAAAACTATTATGTATTATCTAGTATCAAAAAACATAAATAAGTGTCTTCTTTTTGTGATGGTAAATGATGCTATAATGTGTTTGTAAAAAGTGATCAGCTTTGGAATAATAATAAATAAATGTTACCCGTCAAATTTTTTCACTATTGGGCTCACTCACATTTTTGCAGGAGGAATTTAGAAAAAATATGAGTTTAGGGACATGATGGAGGCTGACCAGCTCTGTGGTGACTAATGTCCATAATGTGGTGGTTTCCAGCTGAAAAAAAACAAAAACAAAACAGTGTCAACTTGTGGTTTATAAAGTTTCAGAAACAGATTTTAAACAAAATTATAAATATATATATATATATATATATATATATTTTTATTTATTTATATTTTTGTATTTTATTTTTCTTTTAATTTTTTTGTCGTAATCCCTATGTGAAAAATGAATGGCAGATGTATTCCGGGACATGGGGGTGGGCGGTCACTGTTTACGTCAGTTGTGGGCGGGGCTTTGCCGATGAAGGGGCGTGTCTCCTCTGACTGCGGAAGAGCGTTTGAAAGCTAAAGCTTTAATGAGCGCTCTAATGAAGGAACCTCCGCCGTGAAGGAGCCTTCAGTGAGGAGTGAGGAGTGAGGAGGACAATGACAATGGAGGAGGGTTTGGTTTCAGAAAGGGCCACCTCCGGTTTCAGTGCGGTGCGTGTTTTGTGAGGACTCTTTGTTGTTGGCTCGGAGCTAAAGCTAAACATGTTTGTGGAAAAGTCTAAAGGCCAAGCGCCGAGAGCTCTGATGAAGCTGAATGCAGCGGAGTGTGAGGAGGAGCTGTGTCTCTCCAAAGAGGAGACCCAGAGGAAACAGCAGCTCCTGGGGTCGATGCTAAGCCCGAGAGTCGTGTTACACCGACTGAGTGTTCACCCGAGTCCCGCTGTGACCCCCTGTCTGAAGGAGGACGTCCCAGATACTCCTGAGGTTAAAGAGGAGCCCGAGGAGCAGAGCATCAAACAGGAGCAAGAACAGCTGCAAATGTAAGTCCCACCGTTTAAACCTGGAGCAGAGACTGTGCTCAGTGGAACCTCCCATTAACTCTCCAGACACGTGACCTGTGCGCCCCTCGCAGCCATCTTTAGTCCTGTCGCTGAACAAATTAAACTCCAAAGAAATTCTACATAAACTGCTCAAATATCAAACACAGTGTCTTCTTCAGGGCGTAGAAGAAGAGCGCCCTGAAGAGGACACTGTGTGGAAACGTGTAGACTTTGTCCATGTGTTTTTACTTTAAAGCTACAGAGTGCCTCAGACCTTTATGACTGCATTTTTTGCACATGCACACGTCTTTTTTTAGATTGCAAGTCGTTTTTTTCTGCTTCATGTTCCTCACTCCTACTTACATCTCCATTTTAACAAACAAGGACCCTCTGATGCACTCGCCTAAACTTTCTTGTAGTCTTAATCCTTTACTGTCAGCTGTGGTTCAAAAGTACAGCTGCATTTTAAAACTAACATTTGGCTTACTTTGGCGAGTTGTTTAGAAAATGCAAATTAAAAAGAGTGCTAATTATGAAGAGCATAATTATTAATTAAGTTGAACATTTAGTGCGTGTAGCAATCATTTGAGTTCTAGGCCTATTATGGGATTGTTCCGTGTGACATTACGGGTCCAACATATTTTTTTATTTATTCGTGTGTGTGTGTATATATATATATATATATTTATATATTTATTTATATACATATATATTTATATATTTATATATTTATATATATATATATATTTTTATATATATATATAAATATATATATATATATATATATATAACTCTGGAAGAAAACGTGTTTTTGTCTCAAAGCTAAGGGTACTTAAATGTTAAATAGACGAACAGGTTTTTTGTAAATAGGTTAGTTCGATTTGTGTGTTGGTGTTATTTTAACATTATTGATTACATATAATTTAGGTTGTCATTAATTTGGAGACAAAAACACCACCTTTAATAAAACACAGGTTTCCTTCTGGTGAAGTATTTATACCGTAAAGTGTTTCAATATTGTTTAATTATTTATTTGACATCTATTGAAGCTTTTGATAAGGAAGCCCGCTGCATATGTGCGGTTCATGATTTATTCATTTATTTTGTGCGTAACGTTATTTAAGACCATCACACACCACTTTCCTGTCCTCAAACATAACAAACTTGTACCTAAAGTTAACCCGACACAGCAACACACAAACTTTATGTCCTCATGCTAATCATTCCATGTGCTGTATTTACATCATTGTGCATCTTGTTTTATGTTTGTTGAAACATGTTTTAAACTGCTAATTGCACTATGCAAGCTGAGCAGAGACAAAAGTGAATTCATTTGTAAAGTACTTTACATAACCAAATTCAAAGTGCTTTACTTAACAGAATTCAAATCACAAAACGTATAAAGACAGAGAGTGAAGCGTGAGTGCAGATTAAACCCTTTTAGTTGTTTGCACAGCTAACTGTTTTTAGCCTGGATTTGAATATTGTCAGAGCAGAGGCCTGTCTCACATCTTCAGGAAGACTGTTCCGGTTTATGGCTGCATTAAACTGAAACACTGATGGCATGGCAAGGCAAGTTTATTTGTAGAGCACAATTCGTACACAAGGCAATTCAAAGTGCTTTACATAACAGGAAAAGTTGCATTAAAATCACAAAACACAAAAAGACACACAGAATCATTTTAAAATAAATCCCTCATGTTTAGTCCTGACTCTGGTACCAGCAGGAGGCCGGTCCATTTGACTGTACCTGTCCATTAAATAATACTCGATATTCAAATGTATGCTAGCTTCAACTTTATTTTAAGTAACTCAAAATTAGTGACTGATTTACCTACTTTTTGTACATGCATTCTGTTATTTCCTTAAACTTTAATGTTTTTTAGCTCTTTCCCAGAGCCCAGTGCTGTGTGTGTGAAGACAGAAGAGTCCTCACTGCTTCAACAAACTGCGCCCAAAGAAGAGGAAACACAGGGAGAGGACATCAGCGCAGAGCCACATTTACACTCTGAGACTGAGGGAGAAACGGAGCACTCGTCTGACTATGAGAAAGGTGGAGAAACAGAGCACTCGTCTGACACTGACAATGATAAAGAGGGACAAACGGAGCACTCGTCTGACTATGATACAGAAGGAGACACAGAGCGCTCTTCTGACACCGACAACTCAGGTCTGTCCCCCAAACACAAGTCAAGAGCTGCTAAAGCTTGTAAAATATCATCAAGAAAACACATAAGAGTTCACATAGGAGAGAGACCCTTCAGCTGTTCAATTTGCCATAAAACATTTTCATATAGATCGAATTTAAATAGACATACGAGAACGCACACAGGGGAGAGACCTTACACCTGTTCAATCTGCAATAAAACGTATTCCAGTGGATGTAATCTACGAATGCACATAAGAACGCACACAGGGGAGAGACCCTACAGCTGTTCAACCTGCGATAAAACTTTTTCAAGTAGCTCTCATCTGCGTACACACATAAGAACACATACGGGCGAGAGACCCTACAGTTGCTCAACCTGCGGTAAAACGTTTTCACGCAGCTCTCATCTGAAATCCCACATAAGAACGCACGTAGGAGAGAAGCCTTACAGCTGTCCCATCTGTAAGAAAGGATTTACCCAACTGACTGGACTGATTCGCCATTTGAGACTGCACACGGGGGAAAAACCGTTCAGCTGTGCGATTTGCAACAAAACATTCACCCATCAGTCTAGTCTGCGTAAACACGTAATAACCTGCACCGGAGAGGGACCTTACAGCTGTTTGATCTGCAGTAAAGCGTTTGGCGAGGAGTCTCTTTTACGTATACACTCAAGGACGCACACAGGGGAGAGACCTTACAGTTGTTTGACGTGCAGCAAAACGTTTTCCGATCCGTCTAATCTACGTAGACATACCAGAATGCACACGGGAGAGAAACGTCACAGCTGTGCCGTTTGTAAGAAAGAATTTACCCAACAAACCGGACTGAGTGACCACATGAGACTGCACACGGGGGAAAAGCCCTTCAGCTGTTCGACCTGCAATAAGACGTTTTCCAGTCGGTCTTATCTGCGAAGACATATAAGCACGCACACGGGAGAAACACCTGACAGCTGTCCAACTAGTAAGAAAAAGTCATCCATGGAGTCGAGTCCACGTACACCTACACGAGAGGAGACACCTTACAGCTGTTACGTCTGTAAGGAAGAATTTATCCTACTTGAGGAACTGAAAAGCCACGTGAGAGTGCACACATTTGGCTGTACAACAACAACAACAGAGAAACAACTCGATGCGTAAAACGGAAAGTAAATTTGCGTGAGACAATAGCACGTAAAAAAGATTAACCAAAAAAGAAAAGAAACATTGTATCAGTCGTCCTGCCATGATTCTGCAAATCAAATTATTTATGCAACTGTAATGGAGAACAGCCAGAACCCTGTACAATCGAAAACTGGACTAAATTGTAATATTTTTTTTATCGGCTCCGTGCATAACAGACTTAACTGTTATTGCTCCCACACCCAGTTCAAACTTCAATGTAAATATTGCTATCTATTACAATGACTTTCTCATTTGTTCATACATTCAAAATGCAAAATGAATTATACGCAAACTCTAATTCTCAAAGACGCAAACAATAATCTAGAGAAAGAGTATTATAATAATTCTTTTGTACAAGCTTTACAATTTTTTTACGCCTTAAAAAATGGCTTATCTTTTGTTTAGCCAACCATTGTAATACATATCTAACTTAATATATAGGTGCCTTTTTTGTGTGAGAGTGTGTGAATTGGCAAGCTAGAGTAGTCTGTTGCATTGCTGAGCCTCTGCAAATTCTGAACATTTACAATCATTCCTCCTGCACAAACAAAAAACAAGTTAAAAGAACTGAATCAAGATAAAGAAGACTGAATAAAATCTTTTCTAGATACTCTAGATTTACCCGTTTTGACTGAAGAGCTACATAAATTTAAAAAGTCCTGAAATAACAGTTTTTGACATACAAGGCGCAATCAAGAGATGTATATGGGGATTTGTGATTTGTTCTCTTATTAAGAATATTATATAAGAATATTAAATTGATGACAAATGCTTTATTTATTTATTCCCTTTAAGACATTTCAATAATTAAATACATCTGATGAGTGACACACACCAAGGCCGGTTACAGATATGAAGACGGCTCACACTCAACACCCGACGCATTTCAACAAAGTAAACCAATCTAATGTGTCGTCCTTAAAAAGAACCTACGCTTTTGAACACACTTTCCTGGTAAAGTACTTAATGCAATTACTTTTTGTATAAATTGTGCTCTACAAATAAAACTTGTCATACCTTTACAACAGCCGACACTAGTTTTGGCCTCTGCCTCTGATCTACGAGATTAAGTTACAAACTTTACAGATTTCAAACACATGAGAACAGATGATCCAGTTAAGGAAATACCATTAGAGGAGCCGTCTGCACCCACAGGACACAGACACAGGACCCAGAGCTGACACCTATCCTCCACCAGGGGCCCCTGCAGCCACATCCGAGCCCCACTCGAGGTGCAGAGGAGAATCTAACACTGGAGGGCCCCTCAGACGCAACACTGGAAAATATAAAAGTGATTAAAAAACTATAACTAATATATGAAAAGAAGCTAAAATCCCGAATATAAAATGGCATCAATAAAAACAGTGGTAGACATGGAATAAAACTAGTGCATGACACATATAAAATAAGTAAGTTAGCCTAAAATAAATGATGAATATAGCCAGAAAGTAAAAAATGAATGTCTATAAAAGACATATTCAAATTTTGTGAATTTTAGTTGTGAGTTTTGATGTGAATGGTAGAGTTGACTGAAAATGTGTTATAGCTTTCCTTTCAGTTCTTCAGATTCTCTTTTAAAAAAGGATTAAGGAAGAAAACAACCTCAGAAGTTCCAAGTGCCTCTGACAGGTGTAACTACTCATGTAACTGAAATGCAGTTAAGATAAATATATTTCAAATTCCGTTAAAATCTTTACAAATTTTTCCCTAGTTTAGCCATTTTTTTTTTTAGGTTTTTAATTTTACTTCCTGGTTATAAATGATGACATCACACTAGGAAATAACCAAGCAACCGTTCCTGTACATAGCACAAAAACTCATCTAATGTCATTGTTTGATAACGAAAAATACATTTATTTTGTTGAATCAATGTTTAAAGGGTCAAAAAAATTGTTTAGTTTGTGTAAATTATGCATAACTTTTGGTTCCCTAGTGTGATGTCATCAATTTGTTTACTTCCTAATATTCATTTTCAACATAATTTTCAACTTTTCTCCACAAACAGCAACCTGATTGGTGTAAAACTATAATTTATATTTACAAGCGGTATTAATACACTGAACAAAGTCAAAATCATAAAAACCTGTCGTGCGCACTTTAAGATTAGGTCAAATTCACAGCTGAACTGAATGATTTTGAGTCAGATTTGAACATTGTCAGCGTTAGATTCCTGTCTCGGTTCGGTCTTGACTCTGGCTCCAGCAGGAGGGCAGTCCCTGTTAATCTGTGATTTATAAATATCCACGTATTTGGAAAATGGAATGCTAATGATGGGAGTGAATAATTTATAACATTGACACTGCGCTGTTTTTGTAATCTGAATCTCCCATCAGCCTCCACTCGATGCAGTTCGTTTTATTTTATTCTTACCCAGAGTAAAAGAAACATTTTACGTGGACTTGAGATGCTTAACCTTCGGTCTCAGGACATGGGGCAGGATCGTTCGAGGACAGAGGAAAAAAACAAAAGGCGCCGCACGAGGGCGTCACTTCCGCTGGAATATTCTGGTGTCCGGTGCGCTTTATAAGAGCGCACTTGCACGCGCAGTTAAAGCCAACAGTTCCATGTGAAGTAATTTACCTCCAGAAACGCCTTATATTTTACAGACAATCCCGAGTAGGACCCTGCGTGCCTTTGGACGTCTCCATCCCCCTCAACATTATTCCTTACGCTCTGATTTGGACGGATTTTTACAGGTAAGAAAATATTATAAGAAAATATAATACGAAGTAATCAAATGTGCACCTTTTGAGACGTGAGATGTGTTCAGATGTTATTTTTGCGCGCACTAACGAGTGATGGAGCAGGCTATATTAAAAAACAGGTTGGATTGAAATAAAGGGTGAAAATTAAAATCGTTTTCCCCCTACGCAGTTCTGACAAAGTCCGCTGTGACGTCACGCATTGTCTAAAATAAAGATACGCACATATAAAGCCACCGATCTAAAGTGGATGTTTGGGTTCTGGATAAAACTATGTAATTAAGACGCAGTTAATTTAGTGCTGCGTTTATTCTGCAGAGACCGAGTTTTTGGCTCCCTTTACCTGAAGTGCGGGGTAAATGGGACATATTTTAAGATAAATTGAACCACCAGATTAAACCCTGAGCGTTAGAGCAAAGTTAATTAAACTTGTTTTATGATTTGCAAAGTGTCCAATTAGAGAAGTTAATATATATATATATATATATATATATATATATATATAATGTAATATATAATGTAATATATAATATAATATATAATGTAGCCTATGAATTATGTCACTCCAGACATAAAAACTAATAGAGTTCAGGATAGAACGTCAAACAACAGCCGTTACCATGGAAATCCGCCATGTTTGTTGCTGGTGTGTTAAACTTTAGCCATAACCACGTAAAAAAGTGAACAAAAAAATTCATGGAATAACCCGATAAACCGCTGGGTCACTTCTGGTAAATGCATTTATCAATATACAGTGTCAGAATACTTGAATTAATGCTAAGTTTAGCATTGAGCTCGGCATACGTCATACGTCAGCTAGCCCAATGTTAAATCAATGGAGATTTTAAGATGCTAAATACTGAACATTGCATTAATTCGAAAGTATTGTATATACCAGAAGTGACCGAGCAGTTTATCAGGTCCATCCATGGATTTTTGGACATTTTTTTTTCTTACATAGTTTTGGTCATTTTTTTGGCATAAGTTTAACGCACCTGCTGCAAACATGTTGGATTTCCATGGCAACGGCGGTTTAGTTCTGTCCCAAGCTATTTAGCATCTTAATCTCTCCAGTGAATTAACATTGGGTCTGAAAATTATGTAGAGCTCGGGATAGAACATCAAAAAACAGCCGTTACCATGGAAATCCGCCATGTTTGCAGCTGGTGTGTTAAATTAAACCAAAACTATGTAAAAAAAAAAAAAAATAAATAAATGTGTGTGATATGTGAAATATACTTTTCTTGCCGTTTTTAGCAGGTTTGGCTCATCTTACTAAATAGTGACTTTTTTGTATAAATCTAGTTTTATTGTTTGTTAGGAAACGTACCTAAGCTGTTAAAGGTGACATTTAGCGCTCTGTCAGTTATCATCACGCTATCCCCGCATGCACCACTACACTCCACAACAGCAGGGAATTTGCATAGAAACTTCACGCCGTCGACCACAATTAACAAACTTATCGGAGTTTCGGGGATAGTGCAGGGTAACAGAGCATTTTACCAAACTGACAACGCTCCAGATCGACAAGAGAAGTGGATCTCTGCGACTAAACGGATAATAGTCAGTTAAGCTTCATATTAGTAAAGCTACAATAATTATGGGTTTTTATTTAAGGAATGATTTAACCATCGTCTCATAACAATTCAAACTCTCCATTAAGAAGTATTCGTTATTTTATTATTAATTTATTAAACGAGAGAGAGAGAGAGAGAGCGCGGGTAGTTTGAAGAGGAAAAACGATCACAAATGTCGAATGTGTTTGCATAATTGACTGTTTTAATAAAATCATAAGCTAAAGTTAAATCAACTTTCAGGGGTTTATTACATTGACATGAGTGAATTAGCCTCTGTCATGTAAAACAGCTTCACGTTAGATAGAATAAAAACATTTTTTCACAATTTCATTCATCAGTAAATGTTATATGCACAAGGTTTTAAAATTAAGTACTTTTCTCATAAACAAACACGATTTAAACTCTTTAAAATCACACTCGTGCCTCATGAGTCGCTAATGTGTAATATGACATGTTTTTAGGTGTATTGTCATTTAATGTCAAAGATAAATTCCAAAATATACATTTATGGTGTTTTCATATATAACATGCATAGATTTTCTTTTTTTGCATTTTCATTCATTCATTCATTTTCTGCTGCTTGTTCCCGTTGGGGGTCGCGGGTGACTGGAGCCTATCCCAGTGACTTTGGGCCTTAGGCGGGACACACCCTGGACAGTGGACAACTCGCCGCAGGGCTGACACAGAGACATTGACAGACAACCATTCCCTCTCACACTCATTCTCTACGGCCAATTTAGATTTACCAGCCGGAGAGAACCCGGAGAGAACCCTCGGGAACACGGGGAGGACATGCAAACTCCACCCAGTGTGATGTTGGTCTGGTCTGGGATTCGAACCCACGATCTCCTTATTGGGAGGCAGGAGCTCAAGCGGCTCTGCCACCGTGCACCCTTTTTTTTCCCCCAGTAGCAGTAGATTTCCATTTTCACCACCGATAAAAAGCTACCTGACATTTCATTCAAAATACACGGTAAGTTACTGATGAGGGAACACCATTAGAATAAGGCTAACCCTTATTCATGTTCATTTTGCATCATATGTTTACTTTAATATATACATTTTTAATATACATTTTTGCTGCAAATAAAAAGTTTATGTAGATATATATATATATATATATATATATATTTATTTTTTTTGTGGTTGTGGCAAGTTTTTTTTTGTGACTTAAAACATTTTCCCTCAAACTGTTTTCTGTCCAATTCACCCAAACGTTTTGGGGGTAAAATTTAAGAATGTGCACTTTCATTTCATTCACCTTATTCCGGAAAGCAGATCTCATCAGCAAATAATTTACATGACTATACAGGACTATGAAGTCATTCAGGACGCCCGAGAACATGGACATTGAACATTTTACACAACTCAATCTGCTTCATTTTATACCGATTGCCCCCTACGTCATAGTCTAATGAAATGGTCTAGCTTTTGTGATTTAATTGGTGACTCAAATGACAGCAACGATTCAAATGGTTAACAAAAAGAGTGCCACCCTGTAAAAATACATTTCACGGACGACTTATAACAGCAAAGCGGTGCAGTGGTCAAAGAAGTATTCCATTTTGTTACTCAAATAAGAGTACAGATACTTCAAAAAATAATTCAAGTAACACATTAAAAAATCTACTTAAGTAAACGTGTTGAAATACCTGTTTTGGTATTGATCTTATTGCCGTACGCGCCGCCATCTTTTCCCGTTGTAGTTCACATGGAGCAGACGAGCTCAACAGTTCTACACGGACTAAAAAGATGTTTTCAGGCCGCCCAGGAAATCAGTGCGTTGCTGACTTGTCTTTGCACGTGTTCCTTAAACGTGAACGGGGTTTTCGTCAAACCTGAAGTGCGTTTACAACAGAAGCGTGGCTCTGTGGCAAAAAGAGGCAAAAGTGTGGGGGCCGGAGTAAGGTGAATACACATGTTTATTTAGTTATCTGTCTATGTCAAGGACACGTTTATTTATTTAGCGCATTTACAACAACAGGTGGTGCCCAATGTGCTTCACAAGTAAAGTAAAAACAAGGATATAATAATAGAAACAATAATAAAAATAAGAACATAATTACATAGAGCGCTCTGCTTCTGTTAAAGGCTAGTGCAAAGAGGTGAGTCTTTGCTAATGATTTCAACATGTCAAGAGATGGTGCCGTTCTAATATTTAGTGGCAGACTGTTCCACACTTGGGAGCAGCCACAGAAAAGGCTCGGTCTCCTCCAGTCTTTAGGCGAGTTCTTGGGACATTTACACAGGCCTAAGGTCCACTCACTGAGGCTCCAGTCACCCGCAACCTCTAACAAGAACAAGCAGTGGGAAATGAATGAATGAATGTTTATTTCCTTTGTGTGTTGGAACAACAACAAAAAACAGGAAAAAAAGAAAATTTGACATAATTTCACACAAAACTACAAAAATGTGCTGGACAAAATGATTGGCACCCTTTCAAAACTGTGGATAAATAACTTTGTTTCAAGCATGTGATACCTGTTTAAACCCACCTGGGGGCAATATAAAAATCACACCTGAAAGCAGATGGAAGGAGAGAAGCTGACTCAGTCTTCACACTGTGTGCGCCACTCTAAGCCTGGAGAACAGAAAGAGGGCAAGAGAACTGTCTGAGGACTGGAGAACCAAAACTGTGGAAAAATATCAATAGTCTTAAGGTTACAAGTCCATCTCCAGAGGAGATGTTCCTTTGTCCACAGCGTAATCAAGAGGTTTGTAACCCATGACACTGTGGAAGAGAAGAAAGATGAAAGGTTGCAATGCAGGAAAGTCCGGATGGTGGATGAGCAGCTCCCAACAAGTTCCAAAGACACTGAAGCCGTCCTGCAGGCTCAGGCCGCACCAGTGTCAGGTCCAACTAGCCATTGAAATTTGAATGAAATGAAACGCCATGGGAGACCCAGGCGGACCCCATCACTGACACAGAGATTGATTTCAGTTATTTTTTCAAAAGGGTGTGCAAGTTAATATTAAGTTATGGGTGCTATTAATTTTGTCCTGCCAATTCTTTTTGCATGAAATTTAATCGGTTTTGGCTTTTTTTCCTCTGTTTTTTGTGCTATTCCACAAAGGAACAAAAAATGACACGTGCACAAAACTGTACCATCGTGCTTTGGGTCCCTGCTGCCGGGCTCGTCGTGCCCGTTATGGTTCTGCACATTTGAGTTTGTCTTTTGTTTTATGCGTCACACTCACATCACACACTCGCCGTCTTCACACACAACATGCACTGCACCTCACCACCGATCTTTACACGCTCATGACCTCATTCCTTCTTGTAAATATAGTTTATCTTTCTTTGTAAATAAATCCTTGTTTTTGAGGACTTTAAACCTGCCTCGTCTCGTCTCCTTGTTGTGCCAGGAGCCAGGCATAACAAAGTTAAAAAAAAACTCCTTTATTGTTGCAGGTTTTGCGCTGCTTTTGAAAGATGACAATGATCCTGCTGTCGCCCTCTTCTGGTAGGCATTTGTCTATTGCTCTCTATTTCGTAGATTAGGCTGCTGAAGTTTGCATGTTTATAGTTTATAATTGTATATAATTTATAGCATATTTATGAAGAATTATTCGGACAAATCTAAAACAACACATTAATGGTGTTGTTCACAAAAGACATTGCTGACAGTTAAGCTTATTGACTTCAGTTTAAGTCTGATCACATGTTGTTTCTCATTATTAACCTTACTCATTCTTACCAGGTAACATAGAAAAGCTGTTACATAACAGTTTGCTTCCCATCATGCTTTGCACTTCTCATTATTAACCTTACTCATTCTTACCAGGTAACTAAGAAAAGCTGTTACATAACAGTTTGCTTCCCATCATGCTTTGCACTAATTGTGCAGCTGTCCAGAAACAAACCTGCTTTTAACTGACATTATGGTGCTCTGTGACGTGTTATTCTGGCACATTGTCTGGCTCTGAAGTTCTGGCTTAAGAGGATGCTTGAATGGCTGTTTCCTCTCAACAACACAAAGTTACTGTTGTGTGATTTAGTGAAGTATCTGATCATCCTGATGCATGTTAAAGGTGCACTATGGAGCTTTTCTAGTGGAGGTTTGTCACTTTCGTCCCTCCACGGAGATATTAGGGTTGGAAGGTGATTAAAATGGATGAATGTGCTTTGAAATGATTGTTTAAAATCATTGTTTAGAATGATTGTGCCAGTCATTCCCGGTGCATGATCTGTGGGACAATGCTGTGACTTTCAGAGAAAAAAATAACAGACTCGTTGAGTAGGCAGAAAACAAGCATTTTGTTGTTGGTTTGATTAAAATCTAGCGCTGCCTTTGGAGCAGAGGCTGAAGGGGCAGTGTCAGACCAGCACAGCCTTTATCACTGTTTAAAGCTTTGTCATAAATTAAAATATAATCAGAAAAATAAACAGAATAACAGCATTTTAAAGTGAATATAGTGTCAGTATCTGGACTCATCGGTACCTGGGCACTATATTTGACCTTCAGCTGAAGTTTGAGCCAAGCTTTGATAAAAACACTGTTAATGTGTGCTCCAAGATTATTAAAGTCCAACTTCATGTGCCTCGAGCCAAATCAAATTGCTGCATGTTGTCTTTAATACAGTACCTTTAGCTGTTAAGACATGTGAGCCACTCTTACTCTATTGCACTTTTCTCACATTTCTCTCTTATATTGACTTTTGTCTTATGTTTTTGATGATAGAAGGCACGGCTGTGGAGCTACAAAATAATTATCCTTAAGAATAAATACAGTTTTCTGATACTAATTAAATACTAAATGCCAATTTCATAAAAGAAACGTCATTGGTAAGTTGTCCCTTCTTTCCTAAAGGAAGCGAGTGTAACAACTACATTTAACTTTAATATTCATTTTCATCACGCACTTGTAAATGAACTATAACTATGGGGGGGTCGGTCCTATGGGGGGTCCACCACCTTCTTAGACTTATTCATCTCCATGGACAGGAGCAGGTGACTTCACTAGGCCAGGTTATAGGACAGTTTTGTTTTTTTTTAAGATAATTTTGAGGAATAAATACACCTGTTATTTAATGACTGCAAAATAGATGGGTTTAATGGATGGGTTTAATGCCATATTGTGGAACGTTCCAGGCAAAGCACTACGGACCCCCACTAGAAAAGTTACATTTTGCCCCTTTAAATTCTAAATGACATCCTCCTCAGTGGAGGACGGTCAGTGCTCTGTGGGTCTCAAACACACAGAGCAGAGAGTCCACTCAGACACAATCAGAGGCTGACACCTGCTCTGGCTCCTCAGGCCTGTGTCAGAACAAGAACAAGCACCTCCTGAGCGACTGCGCTGGGCTGCACCTCAAAGAGTTTGCCCGGAAGAATGCGGCTAACTTCCTGTCCGTGTCCAACATGTTGATGGGCATGGCCTCCATCCTCTGCAGCCTGAGCGGGTGAGTCACAACCTGCATTTACATTAGACAGAGTGGGATAACACAGATGTATATGTTTTATCATTTTAACTAATACTTGTTGAAATGGCTGCTATTATTTAATTGCAAACAACAAAGTATACTTTTGTTACGCTGCTAAGTCTGCAGTTTGGACCACAACAGACATGTTCTGAAGTCAGAGTAGGGTTTTGAAAGAGGAGTGAAGGATGTCATTTTGTTAAGAAAGAAACCTTCTTTAAATAGGAATGGGGTGGTCTAGGATACAACCAAATGCTAATGGAGTACTTGAAAGCTCTGAGAGCGAGGTGGCCTGTCAACCTGTAAGAGTGAAATTGGCAGACTTGTAAACAAGGGCAGGTTTTAGCTATAATTCCTCCCAGGAACAATTTGAGCGCAGAAATAACTGCTGCTCAAACTATTTCTGTTGAATTGAAAATTACTTTCAGATGGAAGTAAACCAGTTCATACATCCGTCTTCTCTAAAATGTCGATGCTTCTTCACATAAAAATATTCATAATATTAAAAGATAACTTGCAAATCTAATCACATTTCCAACCAAACACACAAGCGCTGCCTGTGTTTTCCCAGGCACAATCATGCGGCGTGTTGGCTGGTGCTGATTGGCTACATGTTGGATTTGGCCGATGGAGCTGTTGCCCGGAGATTGGACGCCTGTTCGGCTCTGGGTGAGTGCCCTGCAGTGGTCAAGCTTTTGTGTTGACTTTCTATTTTTGTTCTGACCATACACTGTTACAAACAAACCCTGGCAGATGAAGGAAATTATTTTATTTTAATTCAGTATGTTACTCTGGGCCAATTCATTCGGATGAAAATACATCTGAGGCCGACTTTTAGACGCCTCCTATTTTCAGACATTATTGGTTTTTTAAAACAAAATGATATACTATATATAATTATAGTTTTGAGAATAAACTGTGACATGTGCTAGTTGAATTTTTTGCAGGTTCCTAAAATAGAACACAGGTGCGTGACAAAACCTCTCTGACTGCACATTTCAGTTCTTTTGTTACTGTGTTTTTTCTGCATGGCTTTGCAGGTAAATGTTGTTTTGTATTTTGTTACACGAACAATCACTTTCTGATTAAGCACCTCATTCCACAGGATCAGACTTCAATTGTCTATACATCCCGTGGTCTTTGGTCCTCTGCATATCTGAAATTGCTAAAATTGTTGACCCTGGGTTGCGGAATTTGCCTCGTCCGTTTGGCCTGAGTCACCTCATCCTCATCTGTGACAACAGGCGCTCTGCTGGAGGCATAAAGCCACCAAGCAGAGGAGAATGTTGTTTATAGAATGACTTTGGGCTGACGCTGAAATTCACACTGGGACTTTTTTGCAGATGGTCGCAAACCACACCATCAAACTAGATCCCTAACCCATAAACCCAAAACAAACTGTAATGAAATGTAGAATAGGCAAAACTACTCCATGATTACATTTTGTTGCCACACAACATTAGGAGACAAAGTGTGGCAAGGGATGTGATATTAAGTCCTTCAAACAAGGTTTTAATTGCAGAAGGACGTCTCATTTCTTTGTTTGTCATTTACAGGAGCAAAGCTGGATGACTTTGCAGACTTCACCACCTTCGGCATCGCCACGTCTTTACTCCTGAGGACCCCGGTGCTCTTGGACAACCTCCTGTGTATGTGCTACGTACTGTCCGTGTTTTCCCGCCTCTGCTTCTTCACCAGTGGTAAGTTTAAAACTACACCGGCCAAACCCGACCCCGACTGGGCCAGCTGTCAATCATTCAGCGCCAGCGTTTACTCCTGTGAGGGCCTAAACACACCAACCACATCAGCATTCACATGTTTACCACAAACGTGTGTCTAAATGCAAGGAAGATCACACTGGCAGCTCAAGTTGGAGATCTGCGTCACTCTTCCTTAATAGTTTTAGGGCAGTCTTGATCTACGTCATATATGATAAATAGTAATAGTAAACAAAGTATACTATATGTCACAGCCTAAGCAGAGGTCAGAGGTCAGTGTGTGCCCAGTTGACTTTGCCTCTGGCTCTGGAGACTGGACGTTTCCACTCAGTCCCAGAGGAGCACCGCATACGTAATCTGTATGATTTAAATTATATTGAAAATTAAATGCAATTTTTTGTTCTACTGGGAATTGTTTTCTGATTTGTCTTTGATTGCTATGTCAGATCAAAAGGGAATGGCATATCTGTTTAAAAGTTGTACATTTAAGTTGGCTAAGTTTGTTCTGAAAGCTCAGGAACACCATAAGAGGACACTATGTGTTTGTCTGTCTGCTTATTGTTTGTCTTATACTGGAAGTCAGTTCGGGCTGGGCACCTTTTATATTTTACTGTAACCCTGAATCACCTGGAAAATTGACGGAAACATAAAGAGCAACCCATATTTCTTCTTCCCCTGCAGGAATCCCGTTCATGTACCGGGGTCTTCCTTGTATCTACCCCTCTGCCATCCTGGCCAGTGCCTCTCTGCTGTCAGGGGGGAACATGGTGTTGCTCCGAATGATCGCGGTGCCCATGATCCTGTTCATGATCAGCCAGTCCTTCTACCCTCACGACCGCGTCCTGGAGTCTCAGGCCTGGAAGAAGGCCGTCTTTGCAGGAGGTACTGCATTTACTATTCTGTTCGAAGCACTGTTGCATTATTAGTTGTAGTAGTAGCAGTTGCAGTAGTAGTAGTATTAGTGTTATTTGTAATAGTAGTAGTAGCAGTAGCAGTAGCAATAGCAGTAGCAGCAGTAGTAGTAGTAGTAATAGTTATAGGAGTAGTAGTAGGAGTAGTAGCAGCAGTAGTTGTAGTTGTAGCAGTAGTTGTAGTTGTAGTAGTAGAAGTAGTGTTAGTTGTAGAAGCAGTAGTTGTTGGAGTAGTAGTAGTAGTAGTAGTAGTAGTAGTAGTAGTAGTAGCAAAAGTAGTAGTAGTAGTTACAGTAGTTCCTAGTTTCTGGGTGTAGAGCTCAGGATCAAAAATCAAAACTGTTACTTTACTTGCAAGATGTGCCAAACGTCAACAGAGATTCATTAAAAATAATCAATAAAGCACAACCCCATAAACCGGCCTTTATTTTTTGGAAGATCAGGCCATCTTCCCAAAAACATAATTTCTCTTGTTTATTGGTTTAATTCTGGGTTAGACCTGTTTTTGTCCTGGTTTAGTCTTTCTTTGATTCTGCTTTAGACCTGGTTTGATCCTGGGTTGATTGATTGAGTTAATCCTGGTTCAGACCTGGTTGGTGTCTAGTCATAGTTTTGTTGAGCAAGGCTGATAAGCATTTTGCATTTGTTTTTCCCTCCAAAATATAATACAGCATTTGTTATTTGATCATTATTGAAACAGTATTTTGTGCAATGCCAAATTTTGTCACGACCCTCGGAAAAATAAAGTTGAATAGCCCTGAAAAAAACTGCAGGGTCACGTTCAGTAAATACATCACGCTTTAGAGTCAGAACGCATTATTAAATTCTTATGATTTTCATTTGTTTAAAATTAGGTGAACTGAAAACTCTTTGGGCTTGTGACGATGCAATCTCAGTCAGTGTAAATCAAGGCTATTCAACTGAAGGCCCAGGGGCCACTCTGCCAAAATTACAGAAAATATTTTATCTCTTGTTAAGGGTTTAGTCCTGGTTAAGTCCTGGTTTAGGTTCTGGTTTAGTCCTGTTTTAGTCCTGATTTACGGTTTAAACATGGTTTATAATTGGTTTAGACCTGGTTTAGGGTTTAGACCTGGTTTAAACCTGATTTAGACCTGGTTTAGACCTGGTTTAGAGCTTAGTCCTGCTTTAGACCTGATTTAGAAGTGATTTAGGGTTTATACTTAGCTTAGACCTGATTTAGGGTTTAGACCGGGTTTAGACTTGGGTTAGACCTGATTTAGAAGTGATTTAGGGTTTAGACCTGGTTTAAACCTGGTTTAGAATTGGTTTAGACCTGATTAAGGGTTTAGACCTGGTTTAGACCAGATTTAGACCTGGTTTAGACTTGGGTCAGACCTGATTTTGATCTGATTTAGAGTTTAGTCCTGGTTTAGACCGGATTTACATTCAGGTTTTTAAGAGCAGGCTCAAGACCCACCTTTTTAGCTTAGCTTTTGACTAATGTTTAATTTAATTTAAATGTTTAATTAGGCTTACCATTTTAGATGTATTTATTTAGTTTTAATCTATTTCTACCCATTTCTTGACTTATTTCTTCATATTTATTTATCTATTCTTTTATCTATTTTAGACTCTCCAGTGTTTCCTCTGAGGGGCCCTCTGTATCAGGAGCGCTGTTCGTCTGTGGTTGCGGGGCCCTGACTCATGGGCCCCTGGTGGATGTTTGGTGTGTGCCTCATCTCTTCTCTGGGCCCTAGGTCTGTATCCTGTGGCTGCAGGCGACACTCTGCTCCTGGTGCAGACGGCTCCTCTGATGGTGCTTCTTCAACTGGTGTATCTGTACTCAGCCTCTTGTACCTTAGAATGTGCGTGTGCGTGTACGCGTGCGCGTGTGCAGACGTGTGCGTGCGCGAATTTACGGATTTGTTTATGTGACTGTCTGTGGGGGGTTTTGGTTGTGTGGGTCGGGTGGCCGTGGGGGAGGTTGGATGGAAAACGGCATGTGGGAATGTTTGTAATGCAATGAAAAACGCTCTATAAATACATTTTGATTGATTGATTGAGGGTTTAGACTTCATTTAGTCCTGATTTAGTCCTGGCTCAGTTCTGCAGATGTTGCTAAAGCTTTTTGTGTTACATCTTCTCGTATTTCAAAATCGTTGGATACGACAAAACCATCCGAAAACTCTGTCCAATAAAGTTGAATATCCCCGGTGTAAGTAAATCTTGTTCTGCTTCTGAGCTGTAAGGAGGACTTGTGTTTTGCAGGGGTGCTGATGGTGTTCTGCTCAGCGTTCCCTCCGGCCTGCGTGTACTACCTGCTCTGGTCCATCTCCTACATCCTGTTTCCCACTTCCCTCTGGAGCACCAAAGTGTGACGACCACTTCTGCCCAGAAGAATGAAAATGAACTGAGGTTTTACACTTCTATCAGATCTCTGCTGCCCCCTACTGTCACAGCGGCCCAAGTTCATTCCATTTAGTACAATTTATTCCACACAAGAGGTTTAAGAGCGGGGTGAAGGCAGGATTAAATGACATTATTGTGCTAGGTTTAAATTTTATTGTTATTTTATTAGCCATTAGTTTATTTGTTTCCCCCTTATATTCAAAAAGGAGTGAGTAGAAGGATATTACTTTTTCCTCATCTTCTTTTACATACATAGACATTAAGACATTGTAACGTAATACGGTTAGTGGAGTAACATTTCTCAATCAAGAATATATTTTCGTACATTATAAAACCAATAACATAACAAAAAAGTATTAACTCTTACTGTTCGTTTGATTCAATTTCTTCTCATGTCTCCAGTTTTAATATTTAGTAGAGTTTAGATATTTATTTAAGTATATTATTAAATTATTAATATTAAGTTTCAGAGCAGCTTTTTGGACCATTCTAGTCAAAGTACTTTGAAGATTAAATGGATGTTCATGTCCATTTCCCTCGACTTCAGACTATTCTGAAATTGTTTTTGCCAAGCAATAATAACTTGTTTCAGACTTCTGACCTCCGCATTTTTACAAAATCGTGGCAGTTTGTCTAGAATTGAGACAATGTTTTAAATTGTCATTTTCTTCATGTTTATATTATATCGTTGTGTATGTTTGCCTCTGTTTTAAGAGGCATTACATTTTAAAATGACATAAAAGCTGTTCTATCATCTTTGAGCATTGGACTAAGGCTGTTTTACTGTATGTTGAATTGATTGCCATCTAGTGGTTTGGTTTAATATTGCAGGCTCGGTATAGACTCATACTTTATTTCCATTACTCCGTTTTCCCGTGCCGACTTGTCTGGTCCATGTGATCCTCATTCATCTGCAAAAAAATAATTGCTATTTTTGTTCTACAGTCATTTTTTGTGTGTAATTGAATGTATACATCAAGTTTAAAGGTGCACAGTGTAACTTTTCTGCTCGTCTTCAATGAAATGTCATTGCTTTGCCTGAAATATGCCACTTTTTGCCGTTCAGTGGTGGATTAAGTACTCCATTTTGTTACCCGCAGATAAAGTAGCAAAAAAATACTTAAGCAAAAGTATCACAAGTTAAAGTATTAAACGTTTAGTCCTGGTTTAGACCTGATTTAGGGTTTAGACCTCATTTAGTCCTGGTTCAGTTCTGCAGATGTGGTTAAACCCTTTCGTGTTATATCTTCTCGTATTTCAAAAGCTTTGGACATGTTTCTGGCCCCAAGGACAAAACCATCCGAAAAGTCTGTCCCTCTGTGAAATAAAGTTGAAAAGCCCTGCCGTATAAATAAATGCAGAGTAAAAGTTGTGGTCTAATTTCCCCCCGAAAAGATGCTTTTATAACCAAATAACACAGACTTTACTTTATTGCATGCAAAAATTGGGAACATGGACTAGTTCTGTTTTAAAGGTCCCATATTCTGCTATTTTCCCCTTCACACAGTCTATTCTAAGGGCTTTGTTGATAAAATTTTGCGTTGTACAATATCCATAACATAACAGTTTCCAAAAAACACCCATTTCTTGGACTGGCCCCCCTCCTTGCAAAAGCAAACGGCTCACTCTGAGATCTGACCCCCCCGAACAGAGAGCAGGCTGCTCCTCCGCCCAACTCGCGCGCCTCCCCCGCCTAACTCGTGCCGAAGCCTAGAGCGGAGATGTTGCGCATGCGCCGTGTGCTCCGGTAAACAGCGATACACAAACACAGGAATAAACATTTTATCCTCCTGACGGTGCGTCGTGCTGAGTCCTACGTCCTGGATCTGACCTGGAGTTTGACGTGCTCCAGTACCTCGATGACGCACGTTGCCGTTTGGTAAATAACAAGCTAACTCTTCGATCTGTCGTATCCATCGTGTAATTACTGTGTAGCATTAGCATTAGCTGTGTTTATTCTGCGGCTGCGCGCTTCCTGGAGGTGTGGCTTAAACACCGCGTCATCCATGGGAAGCCATGGGATGAGCCCCCGTCTGTCTGCTCAGCCGAGGGGGCGGAAAAGATAGTTCTCTAGCGAAAACATGCGGGAATCAATCAAAAAACCACTTTGGGCACAACATACGAGGCCCAAATAGCACTGTAGGATGGTTAAAACCTCTGAAAAGTCGATTTTGCATGTTATGGGACCTTTAATCACTTAATAAGGTACAGCCCCTTTAAAGTCATGCAATTAAGCTTTTTACCTCCAGCTGCTTTTCCTATTGTAAAACCGCAATAATGTTTGCATGCGCCGAGCAACTAAAAACACTTGACTTTGGACTTATGCATTCAAAAGCAGACGTGTGCATTTAAGTTTGTACATTTTGACAATAAAAGTCAGAACAATTTAACGTATTGAAGAGTTCCTTTATTTGAAATCCTAAGAGTGCAGCCCTGCGATGGCGTCGTACTGGGTTTTGTCGATGGCGTTTGGGACACAGATGGGTCGTGTCGAAGCCAGGTACGTCGAGGACTCCAGCAGTTTGATGACGGCGGAGAAAGACGGGCGGTCCTTAAAGCTCCACATCCAGCAGTACTTCATCAAGTCGTACCTGCGCATGAACTAGACGTTAAACTGAGACAGAGCATGGGCAAGAAATAGAAATGTATCAATCCAAAGTTCAAGGAAATGAGAAAATTCTATGTTTAAAAACTTAAGCAAAACTCGTTTTTTGGTTAGTTTTCTCTCTCAACATACAACAAACTTCAACGTCCAATCTGCTCCTAAAGATGTTTTATTATTTCATCCATAGATTTCTCTGGGACATTGTTGTTTTTGTAAACGTCCCCTCGGGACATAAAGATCAGCCTTAAAGTAGCTCTCACACACACCAAACTTTACAATCTGGGACCCAACAAGATTTTGACGAAACGTAGTGAAGGATTTATTGATATCTTATTCTAAAATTGATTTATTAAAGTTTGAATTACATTTCTTTTTTTTATTTTTTTTAGGACCATTTTCAATCAAATCTAGTTCACTCAACACTAAATAAGAAATCCAAGATTCCCTCTGTAAAGTTTTTTGTAACTAATATGTGTAAAAAAGTAACCAAGAAATTTAAACCGGGTTCTGTCTATTTTTCAGATTGAAATGTCCCAAATATAGTGTATTTTTTGGAATTTTTGCATAACTTATTAGTCTTAATATATTTTCTTCTTCTTTATTACATTTATGTGAGTAAACAACAGGAGAAGTTTTTTTTTTCCCATTTACCTGGAGTGTCGCACTTATATAAAATGTGAATTATCATTTGTAAAATATTGTAATCCGACGGACTAAACATTAAATAATGTGAATATTCTGGTATTTGCAGAAAATAGACACAAAACTTACAAAATAAGAGGAACCAAAACTTTTACTTGTAACTTTAAACAAAATATTACTTAGAAAACTACTCTGAAAGTACAATTTCTTCAAAAAGTAAATGAAACTAAGCCAGCTCTGTGCTAAATGCAGTGTATTTACATCATTAATACACGTTTTCCCATTCAAATTAATTTGAAAAATACATGAAAAAGTTTGCATGTTGTGCAGTACATTTCTCTTGATCCAAAGTTGAGTATAATTTCTTTTTTTAATGAGTTACATGGGCCTTTTAACTGAAATATTTATCTAAAAATGACATCATAAGCATCAGAAGTGTTAGAGGTCAGAAGTTTAAGACTAAAAAGTGTATATTAACTTCATGTTTGTTCTCATGGTAGCTGAAGGAAAACGGCACAAAGGATCATGGTCTTTGTAGTCCCTGTGAATCAGCAACTAACTTAACTACTGCGATATCACTTTTTGGCAATAGTTTTTCATCCCTGCACAAAAGCTACATAAAGTGCGATCACGTTTGTCCTGCTTTAGTCCCTTTTGAGCACAGGGTCAGTCTTGAGCTTGGTTTGGACCAGATTTGGTTCCAGTTCAGGCCAGAATTTGATGTGCAAGCATTTAACGCACCCGCTTTGTCATAACTTTGTGCCTTTGTGGACTTACAGAGATGCCCCACAGTTGTTTGGCTTCTTCATCCGGTAAGACTTCTGCAGTTTAGGAAGCACAGACACAGGCTCCAGTTCAGGATAAGGAGGAGAACCTTGAAGAAATTACACTAATCAGAACAAATGTAATGCAACGGATAATATTTACATTGTGTCTTGATTAATAAACACAGCATGAATTCCAAAATGGAGGCAAAATGAAGTTGACTGTAAATGTTTCAATGATTAGCTCACATTAGATCTAAATTCTACTGGTTTTAAGTGTTTGTGTTGGAAAAAAGCAACACGTTTGAATTCCCGTCAGTTAGTTTGCTTTTCTATAACAAACGATGGACAAAATACAATTGTTCAATATTTCTGTGAGTATTTTTCCAGTAAAACCCATAAATCTGGGTTGTTCCTTCATCAAAAATGCAGTTTCTCATAGTTTCCTAAAACATGACGTAAAATACAATAATAAATGTGTTTAAAGCAGCTCTGATGTCACTCACATGTGTGAGCGCTTTTCATTTTCCAAAATCATGTACATTTTATATATTTTGTGATATTCCGAGGTTTCTCCAGTGAAATCACATTATGATCCACTCCACTTTTGCCTCCATTCCGAATTTGGAATGTTTTTGTTTACAATCTTTAAAGGGTCTATTGTTTAATGTCTTACCTAATGTGACCATTTCATATAGTAAGATTCCAAAGGACCAGCTGCAAGCAAAACCAGAAGAGAAAGAAGAAGTCAACATCTACAGAATGGGCAAGATTATTGTTTTCTTTTCAGTTTCTATAAAATATAAATGTAAGAACATGATACACAATGAGAACATACAATTTTCACACATCCAAACGTCCGGCATGTCTGTTTCAATCAGTACTAAGTCTGTCAAATTTGTCCATTTTCAAATTGAATCAGAATGTCAGAATATTTTCTTTTTGTTTGTTTGTTTTTGTTTAGTTTTTTTGCTATGATTATTTTTGGTCCAATTCAGCGTAGTAACGTCATCCATTCTTTGTGATGGCTTTCTTCCACGCTGCTAAAAGTATACTTCAGAGGCATCCATTAATTGTGTCCAGGGCAGGGTTTTTAAGACCCAAACAAATAGTTCAGAAATCAAGTGGTATGGCAATGTCATAAACAGTCTGGAGGGCTTCGTTAATCTCAGTTCAATATTTTCGAACTGTAGGACATTCCAAAAAACACATGGTAATGGTGGACCAGTATGGGCAAGATTCAAAGCAAAAGTACTGTTGTGAATTTAAAACGACTTGTGTTAACAATGTCAAAAAGGCAAGATATTACTCAATACTAGTTTGTAGGGTGAATGTCACATTGGCAGACGCACACACACATCAAGAGTGGGACTAAACTGGGACTGAACCTGAAACTAAATCTAGCCTGTAGGACTAAATAAGGACGAGCACAGGACCAAGTCTGTTTCAAGACTAAACTGATTAAACTTAGACCAAACCAAGAGTGCATGAATTGTCCTTGGTTTATCATATCTATATCTGTTCGAATTGTGTTGACTATAGCCACGCTGCCATCTCTTCATTTCAACACGATTCAATCCCTGCTGTAACCAGCAGAGGGCATCCCACACCCAGTTCTATATTATTCAAGTTAAAAATGAAATTGCTACCAAAGGAAACATTTCTATTCTATTCTAAAATTCTTTTTGATCTAATAAAAGGAAACCTTCAATCTGCTGGCATGTTAAACATAAAAATAAAACTACAACTCACTTATTTCCTGTGAAATCAATCATTCTGGAAAGGATTAGGGTCAGGGCCAAACTGACAAAATAAAGAAATAATACTAGAATTCACATAGACCTTTTTGGATTCTGCCTGTGTGATAGATTAGAATGATGCTCATTATACTTTTTCACAGTGATGCTATTCATAATATAATGTCATACCATTAGAGAAAAAAGCTAAAAAAAAAAAAAAACAGTAAATAGGTTTGCAATAAATATTAATTCATGTTAATTTTCAGATTCTTAAAAACAATATAAATACAGTATAAATAGGTTTATTTCATGTTTCCTACAAATGCGGTTGTTTCATTCTTCAATTCTCCTATAATAGGTAATCGGCTAGTAAGCCTTAAATCCTTTTCATTTGACTAGTAATGCCTTCCACCAACCACCAGGGGGATTTCGCGGGGTTTCTCCTCATTGTATTAAAGTCCTGCAAGAGGAAACACTAAAAATCACCCTTGTGATGGTTTTCTTCATATTTTCAGGTAAACGCTACCATAGGTTTTATTTTTGTAAACTGCACATTACTAAAACTGTGAACTGTATAACGGGCATTGATTAAAGAAGCTAAGAGACGTTTGGACATTGTTAAGCTGAGGAAATAAGACCATGCTTTTTACTTGTGAACTTGTGCTCTGCCATCTTGCCGAGTTACTTGGTGCTAATGTTCGGTTCATTTAAAGTTCTTCAACGTGAGACATTTACAGTTTAATGTACATAATGTAATTTTCTGTTCACATGTCATCATTGTAATAAAGTCCTGCAAGCGGAAACACTAAAACTCACCCTCGTGATTGTTTTCTTCATATTTTCAGCACTTTTACACCTGGACTTTGCCACTTTATTACAAGTCCTTAAAGTGCCTATGACAGGTTTTTAACATTTTCTAATTTTAACTTTATATATAAATGATATTTTTACATCAATCAAGTGGCTGTTTGTGGAGAAAAATGGAAAAAATATGTTGAAAATTACAGGAAGTAAACAAATCGATGACATCACACTGGGGAGACAAAGGTTATGCATAATTTACGTAAAAGAGACTACTTTTATGACCCTTTAAACATTAATTCAACAAAATAAAGGCGTTCATGTGTATTTTTATTTGTCAAATTAAAAAAATCTCTAACATTAGATCAGTTTTTGCCCAATGTACTTTCTAATTTCCTAGTGTGATGTCATCATTCACAACCAGGAAGTGAAATTAAAAACCTGAAAAATTGCTTAATCGGGATAAAACTTGAACAGCATTTTAGCAAACACTGAAATATATTTATCTTAACTGCATTTTAGTCAAGTGAGTAGTCCAACCTGTCATAGGCACTTTAAATAGATTTTTTTTGTGTGAAATTGGCTTCAATTTTGAAAGAGGAATTGTCAAAACCCAATAAATGTCCAAACTAGTGTCAATCAGTCCATTCTCCAGACACCAGCTTTACTCCTCCCATCTGTAACAAAGAAAATCTAGGCGGGATGTGAAATCTGATATTCTTCTGTGCAGATCTTTTTCACACTTATAATTCGAGTAAATCAGACACCAGAGGCCAAAAGTGTCGAGAGGCGTCTGGCTGCAGACCTTAATCCAGAGTCGCCTCTCCGCAGACCTTAACCAGGAGGCACTAAATGCATTATTTTCTGTAGTAAAATATAAACTACAGACGCATTGGTGTTAAAGATGGATTTACAAAGACAAAAATAAAAAGTGATCTTAAAAACGTTCCAACTATTGAAGTGAAGATTTATGCTGTCATTGTTTTAACGCGAAATGCACAGATCACATTGAAATAAAAAGAAACTTAACTACAAAATAAGGGATCATACATGTTTTTTTGTTGTTGTTTTTTTGCATTAGTAGTACATCGTTTAAATGTACAAAAATCATTTCAATAGGCTTTTCATTTATGACATTTATGACACTTAAACTTTGATATATGTACACTAAAAAAGTATATGATATAATTTGATCAATACAATAATAAAAAATGCATTAATGTCTTGACAATATAACTGGTTGTATTCGAGGGATTTGTCATGTTCATTTCAGCATCACTTGATGAACATTTCCATTTGACAAGTTACTGTTAACTCATTTATTTCTTCAAGCAAAACGTGCAATTCTCACATGAATGTTGTCCTAAGACTGTATGAAACAATGTCTTGCACTTTTATTTTGGCATTCAAACGTCACCATACACAATGAGATTTTGTTTGTGACGGCATGTTGCCTTTGTTCTGATTTTTAACTAAAACATCTTCATCAATAAAAAAAAAAAAAAATAAATAATCTTAACCAGGAGGCGCCCACTTGACCCGTACCTTAACCCAGAGGTCCCTACCAGAGCCCGGATGTGTCAAAAATAATCAATATCAACACACAGCACCTTACGTTTTTAATTCAATCATTCCTCTTCTTGATAATTTATAACTAGGTAGAAACTAAGTTAAATATTTGGCTCTCCGCTGATTAATCTTAACAAAATGTGATGATTAGAGTTTGTCTCGTGCTGTGAAGTGTATATTTAGATATTACAGCACCACACGCTCTTTACGTTATCGCTTCTAATTGTATGTGTTTCAATCAAACTTGTATTATAACGGCAAGTGTTTTTAAATATAGTGTTAATGGCGTTGAAGTGGAGTTTTAAGTAACATGTTGTGAACAAATAGGGGTGAAGTTTACTGTTAATCGCAAATTTAATGTGAATTTGTTGATATAGATCCATCGTCAATAAAGATGGAGACTGGAATCTGACAAAGAAGAACACGAGGAGGAGTTGGAGCTTTTTAAACTCTTATTTGTTTGTGTGGAAGACGTGGACATTTTATGAAGAAGTGGTGGATGGGAGGGGCTTTGTTTTTTTATGAATGTAATGAGATGAATGAGTAATGCATGTAATCTTTCTTTCAAGTTTTAAATTTTTTCAATACAGTTTTTTTTTTTTTTTTTCTGATTATAATGTTCAATATTTTGATTTGCAGTGCTTTCAATATTTCCATAAACTGTCAATCTTTCATTCAGTTTGAATGTTTTCTGATTGTTTTTAAACATATTTTTAGTAACCTCTTACTTAGGTTAGTAAAAAGTAATATTGCGGCGTAACCTTTTTTTTTTTTTTCATCCGCGCAATGTGTACTTCCGGACCCGTGGGTTAAGGCGCTGTGACTATACTATTCGTCCCGGAAATACGATTCGTCCAGAAGTGCAATTGCAAGCATGCGCAGTACGAAATAAAGTATAAAATATTTTTTTACAGTGGTGTTCTTTTTATATTATGTAAAGTTCCAATCTTTGTATTTATTCTATACAAGGAAATACCGTTTTTATATTTATCACTTTTGAAGTGTTAAACCGCAGGCGTTCGCTACGCAGTTGTGTAGTGACGCATTCAAGGAAATGGAAAGATATACGAAATATAAAAAAATATTTTGATTTGTTCAGATTTGTTTAGATACTTTAAGGAAAAATATTAGAAAAATTTATTAAGATAAGGACCACGTTTTTCTGCTCTATTTATATGGAATAAGATTTATATTTACTTTATATATATTTACCTTTAATTACATATTGAGGTGCCATCCAATGAACTTTTTTTCTCTGGATTAAGGTCTGCAGCCAGACACTCTTGAAAGTGTCAGCTTCACAAAGAGTCCAGACAATTGTTTATACTCCAAAGGCTTCAGAAACGGCTTCAGATTGAAAATGTCAGACGTTTTGGGAGAATTAGGCCCTCAAGGTAAGGAGTTAAAGTTATATAACATGAAAAACAATGCACTGGTGTTTGATATTTTTTCTTTTCAAACATTTAGAAAAGCCTTACACGTCGCTCCGGTCGATACTGAGCTGCATCATGATCGTCTCGGGCGCCTGCCATTTCAGCGGCACTTGCGTGGCTCTGCTGGACAGTGCTGACTCCGCCCTCCGCGCCCTGAAGGCCCCGCCCAGCCCCGACACGCGCGCCGAGAGGCCCGGCCCGAGGAGGATGTTTCGGGCCGCGACGTCCCCATGAACCAGCCTGTGCTCCGACATCAGGTAGTCCTACGGGAAGAAACACTCACAGATAATTACACAATGACAGAACATGTACAATAAAAGTACTTAAAAAATTCAAAACTCTACAAACAGCGCTCGCCAATAATATTCATATGCCGCTCTGACCTGTTTTTCCTAAAATGTCTGACTAAAATGACTAATGACTAAATGTTTCTGAACCCTTTGGACACAAACTATTTTCTGGACTCTTTGTGAAGCTGAGACTCTGTAGTTTTGTCCCGTTGTGTCTGATTTACTCTTAATGACAGGTTTTTATGATTTTCTAATTTTTTATGATTTTCTAATTTTGACTTCATTCAGTGCATTAATACCTCGTGTAAATACAAATTATAGTTTTACACCAATCAAGTCGTTATTTTGTCAAAAAAGTAGTTTATTTCGTGTAAATGATGCGTAACCTTTGTCTCCCCAGTGTGATGTCATCAGTTTGTTTACTTCCTGTCATTTTCAACAGATTTTTCAACTTTTCTCCACAAATAGCTTCCTAATTGGTGCAAAACTATAATATATATTTACAAGAAGTATTAATACACTGAATAAAGTCAAAATGAGAAAATCATAAAAACCTGTCACATGCCCTTTAAATTATAAATCAAAGTCTTGAGTACTTTCCATAAACACTTTTTACTCTCGCTTGAGTAATTTCTTGGATCACTACTTTGTGCTTTTATTTGATTAATATTATTTTGACGTAACATTAGTCTTACTTGAGCATAAAAGCTGCCCAGCTCTGCCCATCTTCACCGTCTAAACCCTGAAAACTCACCAGACCGGCTGCCACCTGCTTCGCCACCACAAACACAGACCTCTCGGTGAAGTCCTGCGATGGGTCGGTCGGGGTCAGGTTGTTCTGAGGGGAATGAGGAGAATAACTAACACATTTAATATGTCCTCAAAAGTGTGTGTTTGTGTCTGTGTGATCCCACATTTGTCCAGGAGTGTTCCATCGTAGAAAAGGCTTCAGAGACATCAGTGTCCAGATGACGGCCTTTGAAACCTTTTCTACGATGTTCAGTATATTTGTGTATTCATTCACTGAACAGTACCACAGCTGCCCTACAGAAGACAGTTTTGGCCTTTCATTCATCTTGTCAGGCACATCTGTCCCATTTGTACCAATGTTTGATAAATAAGTGTGAAGGGGATTCAGTTTTTTTCCCATTAATAAATGTTCATTATTTGAGGTCAGTCCTTGACAGTTGTTTCACTTTGTGTCATCATTTCTTCTTTAATCCTGGTTTAGACCTGGCTAACAACTGGCTTAGACTTGGCTTAGACTTGTTTTAGAACTGGTTTAGTCCTGGTTTAGAGCTGGTTTAGCCTTGGTTTAGATCTGGTTTAGTAAATTCTGGTTAAGACCTGGTTTAGTAAATTCTGGTTTAGAGCTTAGACCTGGTTTGTTCCTGGTTTAGACCTGTTCAGACCTGGTTTAGATCTGGTTTAGTCAATTCTGGTTTAGACCTGGTTTAGTAAATTCTAGTTTAGAGCTTAGACCTGGTTTAAGTCCTGGTTTATTCCTGGTTTAGACCTGTTCAGACCTGGTTCAGACCTGGTTTAGACCTGGTTTAGTCAATTCTGGTTTAGAGCTTAGACCTGGTTTATTCCTGGTTTAGACCTGTTCAGACCTGGTTTATCCTGATTTAGACCTTGTTTAGTCCTGGTTCAGTTCTGCAGATGTTCTTAAAGCCTTTCGTATTACATGTTTTGTTTTGTTTTGTTTTGTTTTGTATTTTAAATCTATTGAACGCATTTTCTGACCCAGAGGACAAAACCATTATAAAAACCTGCCTCTCTGTAAAACAAAGCTGAATATCCCTGCCATAGAGTGATTTTCTTGCAACACAAACCAAACCCTTGTGTACAGTTTGAGTGACTTGTGTGTGTTTACATTTCTGAGGCTCCAGAGGAAGTGCAGCAGGTTGCCAGGTCTGCTCTGCTCCAGGATCAGGTACATGGGCAGACGAGAGGTTTGACAGAACAACATCTGCGCCACGTTCTGATGTCGGCACACTCTGGAGTGAAACAAAACCAGCTCCACGAACTCATCGGACAGAGGTTTGTCTGGGCCATCTGACCACGAAAACAGAACGTCATCAGCGTCAAACAGAGAAACGAGAGGTTTAGCTGAGTTTATCTTTGAACATGACATGGGTTAGCAGTGTTTTGACAATATTAAAGTCTATATGAGAGGTTAGTATATGAATATGATTGTATTTAAGATTTTACTAAACTAAACTTTGGCTGTTTGTCCCCTGTTTGACCATTTTCATAAAGTTTATAATGTCACTTCCTGGTTGGTCATGGGCAGTAAATATGACAGAGTTAGAGGTAATTCCACAGCTGTTACCTAGCAACCATTTTGAAAACAAGGGCCAAAATCCATATAAATTACACAATAGTCATGATTTGACACATAATAAAAGCTGATAACGCCTTTATTTTGTTAAATGACCGTTTAAACCAGGGGTGTTCAAACTTTTTCCATCGAGGGCCACAAATCAATCGCGAAACGTTCAAAAAAGCTGCATTTATCTGATGTTTTAAGTACCACCACATCTACATTCAGTCTCAGTGCCTTATTATCAGGTCTGTATTGCAGCAAAATATTAATTATTTAGGTTAGAATGATAGAAAATCTTAAATTTGCTGTAAAAAGTACTTATCAGGACAATGTGGGCCTATCCACCAGGAAGCCTAAGGGCCAAGAAAAATTGATCTGAGGGTCACATTTGGACCCCGGGCCTTAGTTTGGACATGCCTGGTTTAAACTGTCTGAAAAATGGGTCAGTTGAGTGTTGACTGTCTCGTTATTTTCAACAGTATGTCGCTTTTTGATGACATCACAGAGGGATTCCATTTTAGAACTCAGCAATACTTTCTGTCATTTTAAACTTTTATTTATCAAAATTTCTTCTTGAACTGCAACTTAAAACATTTAAAATTATGCTAAATATTTTCCACAAGTGCCTCCCACCAAACTAAGCCATAATATGAATATAATGAGAACCTGTCATATAGACTTTAAGTTTGTTTTTTGTCGCTTTAGAGTTAGAAATTCTGAATTTTAGCAGTGAGTGGCAAAACGCCTGAGAGTCAATGGTGAGTGATGACATTTTCTTCTGTAAAAGCTCAAAACACAAATAAAATGTGAAAAAGCTGATGAAGTCTATTGACAAATACAAAACTTTACAAATCTGCTATAAATATTTATTTTGTATCTGACGTCATAAAAAGAAAAGCAAATAAACAGTTGCCAAAAACCAAATAAACAACAGGAACACTACGCTCACATTTATCACTGATAAGACACTTTGAGGTCAAACACAGGTGAACTTTTTATCTTTTTATTCTTCAGTAAGAGATTTCCGAGTGTGTCCGTCTAATCATTCTTGGATTAAAAAGAACTTAATTAAATCCAAACATTTTTATTGGTAGCGTAGACTCATTTTTTCTGTTCATTTTTTAACTTTATCATCCACCGAAGTGTAAATTTCTCTCTTCTCTTTCACCATCACATTGACGCAACACTCAGTCCATCAAACTTGACGTTCCAAAAATAAGTTTAATTTAAAAATTGGTGCAGTTGAATAAGTGTGCTGAACGTTTATCAATTTTGTACATTTAGACATATAAGTTCTCATTAATTATTTTCTTATGCAAATTATTACACTGACATCTAGTCTAGTTTAAAATGACTTGAATGTATAATTTTTATCTGGATTTGAGTAGTTTTGACTCAACGAGATTTAATTGCTAATGTGCGGCAGAATATTTCACTGGTTTTAAAGTGCGTATGACAGGTTTTCATAATTTTCTAATTTTGACTTTATTCGGTGTATTCATACCTGTTGTAAATATAAATTATAGTTTTACGCCAATCAAGCAGCTATTTGTGGAGAAAAGTTGAAAAATCTGTTCATAATTACAGGAAGTAAACAAAATGATGACATCACGCTGGGGAGACAAAGGTTACGCAAAATTTACACAAAATTTATTACTTTTTTTAACCTTTATCCATGAATTCAACTAAATAAAGGCGTTAACATGTATTTTTATTTGTCAAATAAACAAATCTGTGACATCTGAGGAGTTTTGGCCCACTGTATAGGATGGTTGCTATGGTAATTTCCTAGTGTGATGTCATCATTTACAACCAGGAAGTAAGACAAAAAAAACAAAACATTGCTAAACTGCAATGAAATTTGTGAAGTTTTTTAACACAATTTGAAACATATTTATCTAAACTGCATTTTTGTCAAATTAGTCGTCATAGGCCCTTTAAGGTATTTCTGGCTGTTCATACGATAATTTCGCTTAAAATTAGAAAATAACTTAAAGTAAAAATATCTTAACCCCTTAAAGTAAGATGATACTGTATTAAAACAAGTCAGAAATTATTTGAAACAAGAAAAATTATCTACTTCCATTAAACAAATAGTCTCAACTCATCTTAATTAATCAAAATGTCTCAAATTAAGACTAATGTGTTGAAATCAAGGCGTTTTAACTCAAGTAGAAAGTCATTTTTGTACCCGTGAGAGACTTGACCACTACGGGCCGTGAGCTGCTGTCCTTCCTCCTCAGGGTCGCTTTACAGATCGGCCCGTAGTGTCCCTTCTGCCAGAACTCCACCCCCTCCAGGGAGCACTCCGGGGACATCTCCCAGTGGCCCAGGGACACGTGCACTTTAGGAGGACCGCCCGGGTCTTCAGCCACGTCCATGCTACGACCTGGGACCACAGTCAACACAAGAATACGCTTTATACTGACTTTTTTAAACGATAAATACACATCCACAGCTTAGAGCAGGCATGTCCAAGCTAAGGCCCGGGGGCTAAATGCGGCCCTCAGACCAATTTTTCTTGGCCCTTAGGCTTCCTGGTGAACTGGCCCACTCTGTCCTGATAAGTACTATTTACAGCACATTTCAGATTTTCTACAATTCTAACCTGAATAACTAACATTTTGGTGCAACACAGACCTGATATTAAGGCACTGAGACTGAATGTAGATGTGGTGGAGCTTAAAACATCAGATAAATGCAGCTTTTTTAACGTTTCGCGATCGATTTGTGGCCCTCCGCTTGGTCCATATTTCAATATGTGGCCCTCGATGGAAAAAGTTTGGACACCCCTGGCTTAGAGGGTCCGCCGTTTATCCAGAATTTATTCAAATACAGAACTGCCTGAGCAAAAAGCAGCGCTCTGATTGGTTGCGCTTGGGCGGTCCTCCACAGCTTCACTTTGTCGTCTGAAAAAGCTGTTTTAAAGCTGTGCACGGGACCAAAAATGAATGCAAGTGAATTTTAAGGGTTTGTGAGCGCGAGGGGCGAGTTAAACAGATTTAAACACCTACTATTTCCACTGTGTGAAAACCAGGTACCCCAGCTTTAAGTAATGCAAGAAAATTATGGCTTAGTTTGGTGGGAGGGCACTTGTGGAAAATATTTAGCATAATTTTAAATGTTTTAAGTTGCAGTTCAAGATGAAATTTTGATAAGGTTAAAATGACAGGAAGTAGTGCTGAGTTCTAAAATGGAATCCCTCAGTGATGTCATCAAAAAGCGACGTACAGTTGAAAATAAAGAGACCGTCAACACTCAACTGATCCATTTTTCAGACAGTTTAAACGGTCATTTAACAAAATAAAGGTTCTTGTGCAACAGTTTGTCGCTCACGTTGCTTTTCAATGCATGGATTATGTGTCTTAATTATACGTTAAAGTCTATATGACAGGTTCTCATAATATTGTAATTATGACTTAAACTGCGTATGACAGATTTTTATGATTTTCTAGTTTGTACTTTATTTGGTGGAATAAAACCTGTTGTAAATATAAATAAAATATTTATTTCAAGTTATATTTATTTATTTCATATATTTCAAGTTTTTCTAAAATTCTTTACAAATGTTATCCCGGTTTAGCAGTTTTATAAGTTTTAATTTCACTTCCTGGTTGTAAATAATGACATCACACTAGGAAATTACCATAGCAACCACACTTTACACTGGGCTAAAACTCATCTAATGTCATCAATTCTTTTTACCTGACCTGAATAAAAATATATCTGAACTTATATAATTAGTTGAATTAATGTTTAAAGGGTCAAAAAAGTAGTTTATTTTGTGTAAATCGTGTATAAAGTTTGTCTCCCCAGTGTGAGGTCATCAGTTTGTTTACTTCCTGTAATTTTCAACAGATTTTTCAACTTTTCTCCACAAACAGTGACCTGATTGGTACAAAACTATTATATATATTTACAACAAGTATTAATACACTGAATAAAGTCAAAATTTGAAAATCATAAAAACCTGTCATATGCACTTTAAACAATATCTGTGTGTGTTGTACCTGTGAACTGTCCTGTATTCCTCAGTCGTCTTCGCTTGTTCTTGTACAAACTACAGAAAATGAGGAGCACCACCACGACTGTACTCGAAGCCAGAAGAGACGGGATGATTATGACGGCGAGCGGATCGGACGACTCCCCATCTGAGGCCGAGAGGTGCAGTTTGAAATTTACACAGACTCACGGTGGAATTTATACCACGGACACAACGCACCGGTAAAACAGAAGACAGAAGAGAACGTGTTGTTACAGCGTGAGTTCACATCCATAGCAACTGAAAGAGAAGTCAGGAAATTAATGTAAAACTCTGTAGATCATCTGCAATCCAGACTGAAAAACAAGAAATGATCAAGCCGCTTCAGGTGAGAGGATTAATGTCTGAACAAACTACAAGAGACGGTTTTAAAATCTGCACACGGCACAGAAAAAAAGGAGCTTAACATACATTATTATTATTATCATTATTATTTTAATTATTTTAACTAAATCTCTGCTTGATTTAGTTTTTTTTAACACAATTAACTCTGAGCGATATAAGTAAAGTTCACTTGGGTGAGACATAAGTGAATTGGAAAGAATCTTAACTTTAAAGACATCAATTTGAAACTTCTCCTGTGGTTTACTAACATAAATATAAGAAAAAATAAAAGTAAATAAATGTTTTTCGTCATGGAATGCTAGAAATAAGGTATTTTATGTGTAAAAACTGACAAAATTGCATATATTTGGGTCATTTAAATCAGAAAAATGGACAGACTCGGGTTTAAATTCCTTTTTGCCCACATATTAGTTACCAAAAAAATGGGATTTTGAATTATGAGTGAATTAGATTTGACTGAAAATTGGCCTAAAAATTCAAATTTTGCCTCATTTTTTTAGACTTAAAACTTCAAAAAATCAGATTTAGAATTAGATATAAAGAAATCTTTCTGTATAGCTTGTTTAAATCTTGTAAAATTTAAGATTGTACAGTTTGTTGTGTGTAGGAGCTACTTTAAGGCTGATCTTTATGTCTTTGTAGGAGAAAAATGCATTTTAAGAAAACAGCCACTGAATTTACAATGTCTCAGAGAAATCTATGGATGAAGTGGATTAAATGAAAGAATTTTTATCATCTTTAGGAGCAGATTGGACCAGTTTGTTGTTTCTACATGAAAGCAGATATGACCAGAGAGCAAACTGACCAAAAAAATAGATTTTTCTGTAGTGTCTCACCTTAAAAGGAAAAATAAAATACACCTAAAGCAATTATATGCCATAAATAAAAATAAAAAGCATACTACCTTACACAAGAAAAAATTGTCCCAAACCGGCAAACAAATGTAAGCCAACACTTCTCACATCACAATTCATGTAATATTTATGCAAACATTTCATACCTGGCACCCAAAATGTCTCTCCTCCCAGTGTGACAACATTTTAACATGAATGAAAACTTGCTCAGTCCATGTGTTCAGTCCGCGGTGTTTTTCCGAATGGCGTGAGGTGCACACTTGACTTTTGGCTGCGAGGACGCCGACCTGAGAGTCAATCATTAACGCCGTGTCCTCAGACGTAAAGAACAGCTGCCGCTCACGGCCAAGGTTTCAGAAGATTACATCAGACAAAAGACAATTACATCTGATAGAGATGGAATTATAGGGCCACAAAATCCTACGACTGTCATAAGATTGTGCCGACACGTGGAATATGAGATTGTGTTTTCTTTTCCTGGACGTTTGGCTCGGACAATAAGAAGCGGTAGCAGTTCTATGGCAGAAAAACGAGCAAATAGTCACATTCAGACTTAATTAAATAAACCAATTAAACTAAAACTTAAATAAAAATTGACAAATATGAAAGACATTGGATAAAATTGAACTAAATATGCTTTAACTAACGTCTTTTGTTGCTCTTTTTATTTATTTATTTACTTCTATTATGTGCTCTCTCAGCTCTTGTTCTGCTTTTTTTCTATTATGTTATATACAATTTGAAAAATAAAACATAAATACTAGTAAAACTCATGTCCGTCAGCGTTAAAGGGAGTGAATAAACCTCTTCAAAGTCCAAGTTACAATTTTTAAAACCTGCACACTGCACTGTAAAAAGGAAAGAAAAGTAAAAACTCGTGCTGAAATTGAAAATAGTATTTTTTGTATTCAAGGCTTGTTTTGTTTGATTGATTTTCCATCTGAATATATAGCTCTGAGAAAGTTTGTTGCTGATAAAAAAAGGAAAAAAAAGGTTTAGCGCTGGTCAGTTCATCTAATGAGAAGTTGTAGTTATAAAAAGCAGTTGTCCAATGACAGCAAAACAAAAATGAATCTTTTTAACTGAAATAATGTCAAAATCTTGTCTTGTTTCATTCTTGTGCCCAATCTTGTGTCTCATCCCATTCATTTTTAGCCCTTTGAATGACTGGAATAAGTGTATCATAAAGAAAACAATTCAATAAACAAACTTCCTTCTTGTTTTATATTATACGTTTTAAGAAGAAGGGTGTGGGATGCGATCAGAAAAACTCAAAGTTAATTGTCCAAACAGTACTCAAAAGCAGTGCTCTTATTCCCAGAAAGAGTTTATCCTGCTTATTCTGGATTCAGGCAGCTGGAACATGTGCTCCTCCGACTGTGGGCTGTTTGGGTTAAACATTCAATCGGTGACACTTTACAGATTCTTTTTTGTGTTTTGCAGACTTTCTGAATGATGGAACTAAGAGCAATGACGTGTCTTTATACCTCATGCATATCTAAAACAAATGAAGAAAACAACAGCATAATAATAGTGAGATCCTTTGCATATTGTATCATTTAAAAGAGTGCAATGTTAGTTTGCTAATTGTACTTTCAAAAACGCATTGGAAAACGTGTGCACAAAGCTCAGAGCGCACAGTAAAATATTAAAAACTCACACAAAGGACACAAGATACTAAACACATACCACATACAAGTACCACGAACATTTTTGACCCTGAAATAAACAAGATCACGTACATAATGTTTGAAGTTTAAAAGATGTAAAAGCAGGGGAATGTAAACCCTTTTTTAATGATTTCATACTCAGAGTAAAATGACCAGCTGTCCCTCTTTTGATCGTCCTGCTCAACCATTAAATCAGAAAACTTTATTATTATTATTGTTATTATTATTATTACTGTTTTTAAGTCCATAAATCAAGTGGAGTTCATTTGTAGAGCGCTCTTCATGTCGACAGTGCTTTACACTAAATCCAAGTGCTGGCTGCACGGGGCGGCCCGGCCTCCTTCAGAGGGTCAGGTGGAACACACAGAGGCTGTGCACAAATCACATCCACACGGAACTGTGATCAAGTCAACAAAATGAACCAACATCATTAAACTGTTTTGTCTATTTGTGTAAAAATGTGTTGCAAATAATATGTGAAATATTATCAAAGACAAAATACTAGGCACTCCTTTAGTTTAGAAAATTAAAAACACTTTGTTGTAGCATGACTTTAGACATAAAATATTCCATTGGGCAGCAGGATCTCCAGAACATAGGACACTGTTTCATAATAAACAAATAGCTATTTTACATTCAATTTAAACCTGCAAACGTATGTTTCAACCATATCCTTTTTACACGACTTGATCAAAGCTATCAACATTTGATTCAACAAGTCCAGTACATCTGGGATTCAAAATATATTTATTATATATTTATTACTACAAGTAATATACTCCATGATCCAATGAGTTTTGTATTAAAATGCATTCAAACTTCTTTCTATTGTGATCCATTACAGCTTGACCTGATCTAAAATGAGTGAAGATAAACTAAAACATTAACTATGATTTAAAAAAAAAGACATTTGATTAAAAAAAAAAAAAAAAAAAATGCTTTGTTTGTAGAAAGTATATTTTGTTTTGCATTAGACTCTATATTTTTCAATACCTCTCGACTTATATATTTTCACTTTTACAAATAATATTATTGTAATGTAAATATGGTCCAGGTAGAGATTCCAACGTAAATAAAACAGAGGTAAAACCAAACACATATTATCTTTACATTTGAGGAAAAGTGGGCACGACAAATGAATAAATCCTACCTGGTGGACACATTTCACAGCACTCTCCATGGAGCAGATACTGTTTGTCCGGGTCACAAAGAGGATCTGCAGCCGCCAAAACCTGCAACGAGGAACACACCGTCTTTGACTTCAGTTTGACTTGTTATCCACGTTTGTTTTTGAAGCTTTCATTACACAGAAGGGCGACAAGGTATATCGAAATGGAGTTGAATCGTTTAATAAATGAAAGCTGGAATAATATATTTGTAGCTCAGTGTTTGATGTGTATGTTTTCTTTACAGGAAGCCTTTTCTATTTTTTGTAATTTATCAACATTTGAGCTGTATAGGGTTAAATAATTATCATCTTTGACTCATAAATGATACGTCTATGAACTTGAAAGTTTCCTTCTGCTGTTTATCTATTTTTTCATTCCATTCAAGTTTAAAATGGGATTACTCTGCTTTAGGGTTAATGTGTCACTTTCTTAATGACAAGTAATTCTGGGCAACTGGACAAAAATGATTGAGTTTAAGAATGTTTCGGCTCATCCGAGTTTATCTTCAGTTCTGACGAAATTGAAGAACTTCCTCAGAACGTCTTCAGAACTATTCAAATAGTTGTGTATAAAAGTATTTCTTATGTGGAATGGTTTTAGAATCAAAGGTTTTTATTGCCGTTGTCTGTGAACAAAATTCACTAGAACTAGGAACATACTTCACCGGTTAAGGTGCAACACACAGCAATGTTTATAATAATAGTGAAGTAAAAAGTCAGAATCAGAATCAGAAAGCGGTTTATTGCCATTGTCAGTGAAATTCACAAACGTAAGAACTTGCTTCGGCGTAGGTGCAACATAAAGCAATGAATAAAATATAAAAAATATATAAAAAGGCATGCATAAAATTAAGAATAAAATAGACTAAGATAGACTAAGACTATATACAGAATGTACAGTTGGCAGATAGTGCAATGTGCAAATGAGTAGTGCAAATAGATTGTTCTTATATAATATATGGTTAAAGTGGCAGGTGTTACAAAGTGTTCATGAGTCCAACGGCAGAGGGAAAGAAACTGTTCTTGTGGCGGGAGGTTCTGGTCTGGATGGACCGTAGCCTCCTGCCCGAGGGGAGGGGCTCAAATAGTCCGTGTCCAGGGTGAGAAGGGTCAGCTGTGATCCGACCTGCTCGTCCCCGAGTCCTGGAGACGTACAGGTCCTGGACAGATGGAAGGCTGCAGCCGATCACCTTCTCAGCAGAGCGCACAATGCGCTATAGTCTCTGTTTGTCCCTGGCTGTGGCTCCAGCACCACACGGTGATGGAGGAGGTGAGGATGTACCACATGGTGATGGAGGAGGTGAGGATGGACCACACGGTGATGGAGGAGGTGAGGATGGACCACACGGTGATGGAGGAGGTGAGGATAGACCACACGGTGATAGAGGAGGTGAGGATGGACCACACGGTGATGGAGGAGGTGATGGAGGAGGTGAGGATGGACCACACGGTGATGGAGGAGGTGAAGATGGACCACACAGTGATGGAGGAGGTGAGGATGGACCACACGGTGATAGAGGAGGTGAGGATGGACCACACGGTGATAGAGGAGGTGAGGATGGACCACACGGTGATGGAGGAGGTGAGGATGGACCACACGGTGATGGAGGAGGTGAGGATGGACTCGATGATGGCCGTGTAGAACTGCACCATCATCTGCGCCGGCAGCTTGGCTTTCCTCAGCTGCCGCAGGAAGTACATCCTCTGCTGGGCCTTCTTGATGATGGAGCTGATGGTCGGCTCCCACTTGAGGTCCTGAGTGATGGTGGTGCTGAGGAAGCGGAAAGAGTCCACGGTGGTGATGGGAGAGTCTGTCAGGGCAAGGGGGGGCAGGGGGGCTGAGACTTTCCTGAAGTCCACGATCATCTCCACTGTCTTCTGGGCGTTGAGCTCCAGGTTGTTGTTGCTGCACCAGGACACCAGCCGGTCCACCTCCCTCCTGTAGACAGACTCATCGCCGTCCCAGATGAGTCCGATGAGGGTGGTGTCGTCTGCAAACTTGATCAGTTTTACAGAGTCGTGGCTGGAGTTGCAGCAGTTGGTGTCACAGGGAGAAGAACAGAGGAGAAAGTACACAGCCCTGTGGAGTTCCTGTGTTGATAGTCCAAGTCTCTGAGACATTCTTCCCCAGCCGCACGCACTGCCTCCGGTCCGTCAGGAAGTCAGTGATCCACCTGCAGATGGAGTCAGGCACGTTGAGCTGAGAGAGCTTGTCCTGCAGCAGAGCAGGGATGATGGTGTTGAATGCAGAGCTGAAGTCCACAAACAGGACCCTGGCGTAGGTTCCCGGGGAGTCCAGATGCTGCAGGATGAAGTGGAGGGCCAGGTTGATGGCGTCGTCTAAAGATCTGTTGGCTCTGTAGGCAAACTGCAGTGGGTCCAGGGCGGAGGAGGTGAAGGACTTGAGGAGGGGCAGGACCAGGCGCTCAAAGGACTTCATGACGACAGGCGTCAGCACCACAGGCCTGAAGTCATTAAGTCCAGTGATCCAGGGCTTCTTGGGGACGGGGACGATGATGGACGACTTGAAGCAGGCTGGGACATGGCATGACTCCAGGGAGGTGTTAAAAATGTCTGTGAAGACAGGAGTCAGCTCGTCTGCACAGTGTCTCAGGGTGGCGGGGGAGACACCGTCTGGTCCAGCAGCTTTCCGGGGGTTGGACTTCCGAAACTGTTTCCTTACATTGTCTACATAGTCTACACAAAAAGTGTAGACTAAGTTAAAATAAGATAAAATAAAGTCATGCAAAATAAAATGTGTAAAATAAAATGTTGTATAAATTCTGTAGAATCAATGTTTAAAGGATCAAAAATAGTCGTTTCTTTTGTGTAAATTATGCATAACCTTTGTCTCCCCAGTGTGATGTCATCAGTTTGTACTTCCTGTAAATTTCAACATATTTTTCAACTTTTCTCCACAAATGGCTGCTTGATTGGTGTAAAAACAAAAATGTATTTGTAGAACTGGTATTGACACACCAAATAAAGTCTAAATTAGAAAATCATGAAAACCTGTCATACGCACTTGAAATCCTATTAATTAAACCTGTCTCTTTCAAAAACCTTATTACTTTCAAGCTGGAACTTTCTGGGTGTGGCTAAAAAAGATTCACCAAATTAAACCCCATTTTGAGGCTAATAAGACTCCTTCCTTCCTTCCTTCCTTCCTTCCTTCCTTCCTTCCTTCCTTCCTTCCTTCCTTCCTTCCTTCCTTCCTTCCTTCCTTCCTCCCTTCCCTTCCCTTCCCTTCCCTTCCCTTCCCTCCTTCCCTTCCCTTTCTTCCTTCCTTCCTTCCTTCCTTCCTTTCCCTTCTCTTTCCTTCCTTCCCTCCTTCCTTCCCTTCCTTCCTTCCTTCCTTTCCCTTCTCTTTCCTTCCTTCCCCCCTTCCCTTCCTTCCTTCCTTCCTTCCTTCCTTCCTTCCTTTCCCTTCTCTTTCCTTCCTTCCCTCCTTCCTTCCTTCCTCCCCTCCTTCCTTCCTTTCCCTTCTCTTTCCTTCCTTCCCTCCTTCCTTCCTTTCCCTTCTCTTTCCTTCCTTCCCTCCTTCCTTCCTTTCCCTTCTCTTTCCTTCCTTCCCTCCTTCCTTCCTTCCTTCCTTCCTTCCTTCCTTCCTTCCTTCCTTTCCCTTCTCTTTCCTTCCTTCCCTCCTTCCTTCCCTCCTTCCTTCCTTCCTTCCTTCCTTCCTAATCCAAAATGAACACACGGTGGACAATACACTAAAGAGAAACTAAAACTACTAACTTAGCCAAAGTAACGATAAGGCAAATTATAGTGACTAAACAGAATAGATTGAGTGATTAACAAAATAACTTTAACTCAAACTAAGCAAACTATATTTTAAAATAATAAACAACAGTGTGCGCTCTCCCCCATGGCCATGGTCCAGGCGGGCCGTCCTGGGATGTTTAAAAAGGCCTCCAGCCCCTTGTTCTGGTCCTCTGTTGGTCTGGGAACTCAAAAGAAACAAGTGTAAGTAGAAGAATTCAGACAAATGTGAACTCAGAAGTGTGCACCCAAATTAGAAAATGTCTAAATGTGTCTAAATAAAAATGTAAAATTAAACTATGTGTATTGTGTTTGGAATGAAATCCATTTAATTAAATGTAATGTGTAAAAGAAAAATACTAACACAAGATTCACGAGGTCATTGTTCATTTTGAATTTTTAAACTGAGAAAAACACAATGAAAACGTCGGATGCAAGTTCCAGAGACTGAAATTCAAAAGCAAAAATGTTTGTAAAGGTTCAGAAAATTCAAAGTGTGTTGTGTTTGTAATGAAATCTGAGGAAACGTATTATACTTTTGCCCAAACTGAACATTTTGTTTGATTTCATTGATCACTCTCGTCCGTGTGTCGTCTTCTCGGCTTCTTTTTTTGCCAACTTCATCCCCCAGATTTTCACTCCCTGAAAACAAACAAAAAATCAAAAAACATGAAGAACAGGGCTGTGGGCGCAGACAGGAAATCAGAATCAGAATCAGAATGACTTTTATTTATCCCCAAGGGGAAATTCTTTTTGTTACATGTGCAACCGACCAGTAGAGACAGTAAAGAATTATATATAAATATATATATATATATATAAAATAAAAACAAAATACAATAGCTCTGTAATGACCCCATTTAACTTATAAAGTGTCTTTATTAATCAACTAAACCCCGATATGAACAATTACAATAAGCTTAACTCTACTATCCTTGTCTATTTACATATTCACATGATCATGTACAGTTTATAAGTGGACTAATATTGGATATTAATATAGAAAACAGAGCACACAGAGGCTGCGTTCATGATGCAGCTCTTGACATTGAATTCAAACACGTCTTCAACTAAAGTTAGTCCTTAATGTTGACAAAACTAAGTTGATGTTGTTTTCAAATCGCAGGAAGGCACTGTCTGCCAACTGTACATTTCTGTATATAGTCTTAGTCTATCTTAGTCTATTTTATTCTTAATTTTATGCATGCCTCTTTTATATATTTAATTATATTTTATTCCTTGCTTTATGTTGCACCTTACGCCGAAGCAAGTTCCTGTTTGTGAATTTTTGATCACTGACAACGACAATAAACCGATTCTGATTCTGTTGTGTTGCTTGTGTTGTCCCAGAGGCGTGTGCTCCTGGGGGCGGTGTCATCGGGCGGTTCATGAATGTAAATATCTTGGTGTTTTAATTGATGACTCCCTCACTTTTAAACCACACATGGAAAAACTTGTGAAGAAACTAAAACTCTAAAAATTGGGTTTTTTCTTTTGTAATAAATTGTGTTGTTCTTTTGAGGTGAAAAAGGCTCTTGTTACTGCAGCCTTTTACCTGTGTTGGATCATGACCATCTTTTTATATGAATGCTTCTTCTGCTTGTCTTCAGATGTTGGACTCCGTTTACCGTCTGCCTCTCTGCGTTTTATTACAGATTGTAAGTCTCGAACTCACCATTGTGAACTTTATTCACACGCAGGCTGTGCTTCTGGGATATGTTTATTTATAAAGGAATTATGGGTTTGCTCCCTTCATATCTTGATGCATTTATTCAACAAAAAACAAATGGACAATACTCTCTGTGCTCTCAGGACTCGGTGTTACTCTGTGCCTCGTGTTCACACAGAGGCTGTGAAGTGTGTAATAGCCGAAATTGGGGTTTCACTCGTTCTACATTGCTAAGGTTAACTTCAACTTTAACATCTCTTTAGCACCTGTTTTGTCAGCTCCCAGTCCCGGTCATAAAGATAGATAATGGGCATCTAATCCTTTTATGACGTCCTTTCACGCTGAAATCTGGCTTTAACTGGTAACACCACTGATAGCTGTTGTTTTTCATGAATATTGATAGTCACATATGTCCTTGCTCTGGTTTCACACTGATGTTTCATGTTGTCTCCTCATGATGTGATAACTATGTCTCCACCTATGTCTTGTGTATAAAAAGCATGTGTTCTGATTGTCATGGACCTCCGTCGACCAGGGAGAGTCACTATGTCAGGGAAAGGCGTCTATTCACTCTGGTACCAGTGAATAAACAACTCATTGATCAGACTCATTCTCTCTGCATTTTTATTGTTTAACTTGTTTTAAAGAAATCCACAACTGCAATTCTCCGGTAACAAGTGGCATTTCAATATTCTGCTCCTCAACATGGAATAATTTAAGAAGGTCTGGAAATGAAAAGAACTGGTTTCATTGGGTCAATTTAAATCTGTGCTGAAAGGTTTGGAAATGAGATCTATCATTTGTAATTGTTTTTAGGGAATTTGTTTTAAACTGTCTAAATTTATGTGAATGTAAATTTGGGCTGCTGTCTTGACCAGGACTCCCTTGAAAAAGACTTTCCTTAATAAAGGTTAAATAAATCAAATTTTAAAATGCATTAAAAAAACATTAACAGGGATTAGATCTAAAAACCATTTGACACAAAGATTTATCTATCACAAATGTTACGGCCCCAGGCCTCAAGCTCCTCCTGTAGCCATATGTTATGTTTTGTGTGGCCTCCTGTCCATGTGGATCTGGCTGTGGAAGCCTCTACAGATTGGAGGACTGTCTTCAAGCCTGGACCCTCCTCTCTCTGTCCTGATTGGTGCAGCGCCGTAGGGTCTGGCCAACCCTTCCCCTCACCTGCAGCTGCTACACCTTAAAAGGACCCGCCTCCTGCCACTCGGGGCGGCTGATTTCATGTGGGGAACAGCATGTCACTTTAGCTGTGTCTCGGGTGACTTTTGTATTTGTGAGACACTCGTAGTCCTTTGGACTTAGGTTTGAGACTGTGTGGTTTTTGTGTTTTGTTTTGTGTTTTATGTCACTACTCTGTTAAGTTTAACTAGCTTTGTTTTGTTATAACCATTTAGGAGTCTTTTTGTTAAATTTACCTTTGTGTTCCTTTTAAATAAATCATAACTTTAGTTTTACCAATTTCCATCTTGGTTTTTGTTGCCTCCCCTTAACCCTAGAAGAGCTGGGTCGTAACAACAACAATATGTATATAAACATAATAAAAAAGGAGTGTGTCTCCTCAGAGCCTCAGACCAGAAGAGCGTGTCCAGGACAGTATTTTTTTCTTTGAAATTTCACATTTAAATACATTTTGAAACCCAGATGTGCTGGATTCATTGGATAGAGATGTTAATAGCTTTTGTCAAATCATCTACAAAGTAAAAGATCAGGTTCAAAACATACATTTCCATGGTTTAACTTTCATGTAAATTATATTTTTGAATATTATAAAGTTGTTTACTTTATTCTGCTGCCCAATGGAACGGTTAGAAGCAGGGCTGAAACAAGTTCATCCATTAATTGAAACTAATCGATTATTGAGATAATCGTAAACTAAATCAGTAATCGAATAATCGTCATCTGGATTATACACAGACTTCAAAGCGTGCCGTGTGCTCAGAAAAGAGGTTTTATCTCTCAGAGAAATCAGGAATTACAAAATGACAAAAAAAGTTCAACCTCTGCTGTATATTTGTGTCAGCACTGCATCCATTAACATGAAGCAGAACATTTGCTCCTAAAACTTGAAAGTTCTGCTCAGGAGTGAGACCAAAAACCTGCAACATGCCACTCTCAAAAAACAACTCATCGATTAAATCGAAATCATAATCGATAGACTAATCGATTACCAAAACAATTGTTAGTTGCAGCCCCAGTTACAAGCCAGTACTTTTGACAAGATAAAAGCGTAAATGTCTTGTTTTGACGTTGATTATAGCATTAAAAATCATTAAAAAGCATTAAGTCGATAAACTGGTCGCTGGTGTCATAGTCGATACATTTTTATTAGTCGAGGAATTTGTTCATTTAGATTAAAGGGTTTTATACGACAAAAACAGCAAAAATAAAAAAGATATGGAGTGAGTTAGCTGAAGATTCTGGAGTGAATCACAATCTAACTCTACTGTATCTAACATAGAAATACACTGTTTACAAGCACTTTTCTGTATAAATAACTCCTGTGCGGCTGGTGTCTTTAGTGTGCAGTTTGAGTCAGATAAATAAAGATATTTCATAGTTTTGATATATATTTGCCACACCTCCTTATCAGTCGATAGGGCAGGGCTTCATTTGAGTCAAAATAGAGATAACATTCAACAACTGCACATGCCATATTTGTCATTAGTTCTAGGGCTGCACGATATTGAAAATGATTGTGATTTACGATATGGCTTTTAAGATCTGCAATATCAATATTATTTAAATACACTTTCCCACTAAAGCTGAAACTAACCATTATTTTAGTCGTCACTAGTCAGCGATTATTTCTATTGTAGATTGAAATTTAGAATAAATGAACATTTTAACCAAATAAATGTTGAAATACTGTGGCTGAAGCTTTTAGATAGAGAATATTTATGAATAACGTGGATAATAACTTAGTTTTGATAAGTAATGTCAATTATGCCAATGAAAATGAAATAATATCTGTTGTCCATAAACTTAAAAGTAAGACTTCAAAAGATAGTGACGGTATTGACATGAAAATAATAAAAATGACGATAGACTGTATAATCAAACCACTACATTTTATTTTCAATCTCTCGTTTAAAAAGGGAATATTCCCAGATAGGATGAAAATAGCTCAAATCATTCCTTTTTTTATGATTTTAATAATTACAGACCTGTATCATTGCTTTCACAATTTTCAAAATTGTTAGAAAAACTGTTTGTTAATAAATTAGACAGCTTTATAGAAAATAACAACATATTAAATGAGAATCAGTTTGGCTTTGGGTCTAATCGATCTACAGGTTTGGCTATAATGAAAATAGTAGAAGAAATCACAAGAGCAATTGATCAAAAGAAATATACAATTGGAGTATTTATTGATTTGAAGAAGGCATTTGATACCATTGATCATTCTATCCTTCTTTCTAAATGATATTCATATGGGGTAAGAGGAGGAGTTCTGGACTGGCTAACCAGCTATTTACAAAAAAGACAGCAATATGTAGAGTTTGGAGGTAATAAATCAGAATGTATGAATATTAAGTGTGGACTTCCACAGGGTTCAATTGTATTGTTTTATACATAAATGATATTTGTGATATTTCTAAGCTGATGAAATGTGTCTTATTTGCAGACGATACTAACTTTTTCTGTTCAGGAGATGATTTGCAAAGCTTAGCTGAAAATATTGGAAAAGAAATGGTCAAACTAAAAAGGTGGTTTGATTACAATAAATTGTCTTTAAATGTAACTAAAACAAAATGTATGATTTTTGGAAACAAAAAGAAGATAGAAGTGAATCTATCTATTGACAACATAAACATTGAAAAAGTATCTGAAGTGAAATTCTTAGGAGTTATGCTAGATGATAAATGAACATGGAAATCTCATATATTTTATGTGAAAAATAAGGTATCAAAGAGCTTATTTATTTGAAATAAATCCAAATATATTTGACCTTGTCATATATTACGAATGTTCTATTGTTCAATGATAATGCCTTATCTTAGTTATTGTATAGAAGTGTGGGGTAATACATATGCCAGTAACATCACGCCTTTATATCTATTGCAAAAAAGAGCTATTAGAATAATACATAAAGCCAAATTTAGAGATCATACAAATGCATTATTTGTTAAGTCAGGGTTACTGAAACTTAAAAATAGAATTGAATTACGAACATTGTTATTTATGTTCAAAGTCAGAAACAGAGCTCTGCCTGAAGACATACAAAAATGATTTAGTTTGACTTCAAATGATGAAAATCATAGGAGAAGATTCAATTTTAAACATCAGTCTGCACGAACTACATTCAAACAAATGTGCTTATCTGTTGCAGGTGTAACATTGTGGAATGCTCAGGATATTAATTTGAAAGGTTGTCTGATTATGTCACAGTTTAAACGGATGTATATATTGAAACAAATAAGATTATATCAACTTGAGTATTGACTGGATGGGTACGCTGAACTTTATACACTGGTGAAACAAGGTGATGATGAAAGAAAAGGATGTGGTACATCATGAAGATTATTAAGATGTGAAAAAGGGGCAGATTAATAGAAGAATTGAATTATTCTATCTGCTCCTTTCCAATCATGGAAATATGTACTGTATGTTACTGTATGTTAATCATTGTGTGAACAATGGCATTGACAATTATTTTCATGAAAGGAACAAATAAATTGATTGATTGATTGATGTCACTGTCCAAACAAATGTGAGAGTAATGTTTACACTTTGTGAGTAACATTACGTACAGAAGTCTAGTAAATGTTACTCTTACTTTAAAAAAGCATTTTATTACTCCACATTTTTCAGTAAACACCATATTTTGGTGAACTTTTATTAAATTTACAGACATTTGACAAGTAAAGTATATATATATATATATATATATATATATATATATATATATATATATATATATATATATATATATATATATATATATATATATTTAAATATATTATATTTCCTGAGAAAAAAGATTATATAGAAAATAGATTTTTTTTTAAGTAATAATCATTAAAAAATAAATAAAGGAATAAAGAATAAAAGGACAAACGGACTATATGTTAAATGACAGGCAAATGAATTAACTAATAAATAATACAATATCACAATATTTATTTACTACTCAGTAGGATTTAGTAATATAGCCAGGCCATATGTTGAGAAGAGAAGACTGCTGTTGCTTTTTGGTAATTATTTGTTAATTGTTATTGTAATTTGTTGTTTTTTTTTGCTTTTGGTTCTCTTTCTGTTGTCTGGTGGATGGGGATTCTGTCTTGATATTTTGTGTGGGACCTTTGTCTGCGTATTTTTTGTTGTTGTTGTTGTGTGATAATAAAAAAAATAAAATAAAATAAAAATAACAACACTATTCATTCGGCTGACAGTGTTCTCTTTCTTTGTGACATCATCATGTCAACGTGTGACATCACACATTCTATCCTATATTTAAGTCAGTAAAGTTCACCAGGAGCTCATTTCAGTTCAGCACTCGAGCAGTAAAGCAGCATCCAAAGATACAGAGACAAAATGTCTAAACCCTGGAGCGAGTACACCCTGGAGGACGACCTGAGGCTCTACAGTGAGCCTTTCGACCTCATGGCAAAGCTCTCCAAAACCTCTGATACAGAGGAGGTCAAAACATTCCTCACTCTTGAGGAGTTTGAGAAGGAGGAGTTCAGGAGACTGGGCTTCTCCACAAACCAGAAAGAACCTCGGGCTGATGAAACCCCGCAGGAGGAGATCGAGCGGCTTAAACGCCTGCTCAGCGAGGAACGCCAGCGGAGGCAAAAGGCAGAAGACAAGAGGGCCATGATTCTGCTGGAGATGGCTCTAAAAACTGCCAGAGAAACCCCGAAGGAAGACGATGAGAAGGGCATCACCATTGAGATGATGAGGGTAGAAATGGCTTCAAAAGCCACTGAAGCCGAACGACTCTCCAATGAATTAGCTGCCACATTGAAGGTCTGCGAGGAGCTAAAAAAGAAGGTGAAGCGTGCAGAGGAAGAGCACACCCTTCAGACCGAGAGGAATAGTGTGCTAGAGCTCCATTTGAGGCAGAAAGAGGAAGAGAACACCCTTCTGCTGGAGAAGAACAGTGGGCTGCAGGTCGTTTTGAACAAGGCAGTGGAAGAGCACAACCGTCTTTTTGGGTGGTACTCTTCACTTGCGCTTTGTTTAAGGCACAAAGACGAAGAGCTCACCGTCCAGATCCAGAGGAACAGTGCGCTAGAGCTTGACCTGAAGCGCAAACATGAAGAGCAAACCCTTCTCGGTGAGAAGAACAATTCCCTGGAGCTCGATCTGAAACACTCAAAAGAAGAGCAAACCCTTCTGCTCAAGAGGAACAGCGCACTGGAGGTCGTTCTCAAGCACGTCCAAAAAGAGCAGATTCTTCAGCTTGAAAGGAACCATGCACTACAGCTTGATCTGAAGTGCAAAAACAAAGAAAAAACCTCTCTCGTCGAGAGGAACTGCACGCTGGAGGTCGATCTAAGGCACGCACAGGAACAGCAAACCTCTCTCGTCGAGAGGAACGGTGTGCTGGAGGTCGACCTTAAGCTGTCACACAAAGAGCAGACCCTTCTGCTCGAGAAGAACTGCACCCTGGAGCTTGATCTGAAGCGTGCAGGGGAACAGCAAACCCTACTTCTTGAGAGGAACGCAGTGCTGGAGGGCGATGTGAAGTTCTCACATCAAGAGCAGACCCTTCTGTTGGAGAAGAACTGCACGCTGGAGCTTGATCTGAAGCGTGCAGAGGAACAGCAAACCCTACTTCTTGAGAGGAACGCAGTGCTGGAGGGCGATGTGAAGTTCTCACATCAAGAGCAGACCCTTCTGTTGGAGAAGAACTGTACGCTGGAGCTCGAGCTGAAGCGTGCAGAGGAACAGCAAACTCTTCTTCTTGAGAGGAACGCTGTGCTGGAGGGCGATGTGAAGTTCTCACATCAAGAGCAAACCCTTCTGTTGGAGAAGAACTGTACGCTGGAGCTCGATCTGAAGCGTGCAGGGGAACAGCAAACCCTTCTTCTTGAGAGGAACGCTGTGCTGGAGGGCGATGTGAAGCTCTCACACCAAGAGCAGACCCTTCTGCTGGAGGAGAACCGTGTGCTGGAGCTCAATCTTAGGCGCACGGAGGAAGAACACGCCCTGCAGATTGAAAGGACCCGAGCTCTGGATCAGGAGCGCACCCTGCTGCTGGAGATGAACTGTGCGCTGGAGAAGGAGCTTAGCAAAAAGAAAAAGTGGTACAGGAGGCTTCTGTGCATGTAGACTCTGACCACCACACCTTATCCCAACCATGAATAAAAAGCAATTATAAAAATATATACATGAGATTTTAAAAAGTGTATTGTTTTTTACATTTTACTCGACAAATATTATGGGTTCCTGGTCTACACTGATGCAACATTATTCTTGTCTTAGAGTTTGGTCATAAAAGTTTTGGTTTTGAGCAGGAGAAATAGAATAATTCAGATAACCTTGTTTAGTCCTTTGAAAGTCCTGGTTTGATCTTCTAAGGTTTGAGGATTAAAGGACACATTTTTGACTTTTTGAGCTTTTAAAGTACGTATGACAGGTTTTTATCATTTTATAAAGTTTGACTTTTTTGACTGATCTAAACATTAATTATAGTTTTACACCAATCACGTCGCTGTTTGCAGAGAAAAGTTGAAACATCTGCTGAAAATTACAGGAAGTAAACAAACTGAGGACATCACACTGGGGAGACAAAGTTTATGCATCATTTTCACAAAATAAACACTTTTTTTTACCTTTTAAACATCAGTTCAACAAAATAAAGGTGTTCACATTTTATTTATTTGTCTTTATCAACTAAATAAAAACTCTGTGACATTAGAGTTTTAGTGCACTGTTTCTTGGTCATTTCCTACTTTACAACCAGGAAGTAAAATAAAAACCTAAAAAAAAGAAAAGCTAAACTGGGGTAAAATTTGTAAAGATTTTAACAGAATTTGAAACATATTTATCTTGACTGCATTTTAGTTCAGTGAGTAGTCCAACCTGTCAGAGGCACTTTAACCCTGTTCTAACGTTGTTCCATCATCAAAAACATACCTGGAGTTGCATTTATTTTCATTCACACTAAAAGGAATCCTGGTTAGAAAATCCTCTCCCTCCGACTGTCAAAAACACTGTTGAGTTTCTTCGATGTGTGACGTTTCTCAGAGTGTGACGTGGTGCAGAGAATCTTCTTTTCTGTTTTGAAGTCCATAAATCAAGTGGAGTTCATTTGTAGAGCGCTCTTCATGTAGACAGTGCTTTACACTAAATCCAAGTGCTGGCTGCACGGGGCGGCCCGGCCTCCTTCAGAGGGTCAGGTGGAACACACAGAGGCTGTGCACAAATCACATCCACACGGAACTGTGATCAAGTCAACAAAATGAACCAACATCATTAAACTGTTTTGTCTATTTATGTAAAAATGTGTTGCAAATAATATGTGAAATATTATCAAAGACAAAATACTAGGCACTCCTTTAGTTTAGAAAATTAAAAACACTTTGTTGTAGCATGACTTTAGACATAAAATATTCCATTGGGCAGCAGGATCTCCAGAACATAGGACACTGTTTCATAATAAACAAATAGCTATTTTACATTCAATTTAAACCTGCAAACGTATGTTTCAACCATATCCTTTTTACACGACTTGATCAAAGCTATCAACATTTGATTCAACAAATCCAGTACATCTGGGATTCAAAATATATTTATTTAATATTTATTGTTCTGATGGATAAATCTTTTGTCAAAATGTTTTTAGATTTAATGCCTCTGGGAATTGAATTTAATGTGTTTTAATGCAATTAAAGGCCTTATTTTTTCCCAAATTAATTTAATCCTATTTGATGCTCTGCAGAAAATATCATGATAAACGATAATATTGAAACTATTTGATGTCACTGACACAGTAACCCTGAAGCTGGATAATCCCAAAGTCATTCTAAAAGTGAAATATTACATCATTATATAATAAATAAATAAATAAATAGAAGAATGAAACACCTTTTAAGCTTGTTGATGCCGATATTGAGTCATAAAAGTGACATAGCGCTCTTTATGATTCAAATCGTTAAAAAAAAGAATAATAACTTTCCCAAAGTGCATTCATAGTTCACACGATAAATATTGAGCCTCAGATATATATAAATAAGTATATATATATAATATAATGCTAATAAGTAAACACGTTGATATAGTAATAATCATGACAGGCCAACAAGTAATATACTCCATGATCCAATGAGTTTTGTATTAAAATGCATCCAAACTTCTTTTCTATTTTACGGTGTACTGTATCTAACATAGAAATACACTGTTTACAAGCACTTTTCTGTGTAAATAACTCCTGTGCAGCTGGTGTCTTTAGTGTGCAGTTTGGGTCAGATAAATAAAGATATTTCATAGTTTTTATATATTTTGGCCACACCTCCTTATCAGTCGATAGGGCAGGGCTGAAGTCGACCAAGAATTTCTTTAGTCGACGACAGCCCGACTGTTTGTTTCTAATTTGAGTCAAAATAGAGATAACAATCAACAACTGCACATCATTATTTTTGAGTCCATACTTTTTCACCTGTTGGACATTCGGGCACCACTGGCGTGACCACTATATAGGATACACTCTGAATTAGTTTTTTTGATGTCCAAAAAAATTAATAACGCAAAATGACTCACTAGCGCCATCTCAAAAATCAAAATACATTACGGCAATGAGAGGCCAGTTTCATCGTAGACGTATGAAACTTGGTACAAACGTAGTTCTATCAAGACGAGTAAAACATTCCACAACGACCCCACCCTAAACCCTACAGGGCGTCGGCCATTGTGGGCGGAACCTGATTTTAGACTTCACTTCATTTTATTTTTTTACACCGTTGATTTTCATTGAATGGGCTTGAAATTGTGTCATAATAACCTACACCCTTTTGTGATTACAGCTGATTAATTGGATTTTTGATACTTTGAAAAATGTGGGTGTGGCCAATCCGCTAATCAAAACAGCCATTTTTCTTAGTATTTAAAGTTGCGTACCTCTGGCATGCAGCATCCTATTTTCCGGCATTAATTTACGTTTGGTTCAAAATGATGAGCTGAACGTACCTGTATATTCTATGTCGTATGTGCTACGCCCTCTACGGGCTTCGCTATTGGCTATTGGCTATCACTCGAGGCAGCGCCTCGCGCCTGAAAGATAAAACAATGTACCGCTCCAATCACCTTGGTCCCGTTCGCGCCACTGGGCCTATATAAGACCACTCTACCCGCACATCACCCTCCTTTTCACTCAGCGCCTGAGAGAAAACTTCTGAGCACGTTCTTTTCAGAACGAGTGCTTTCTACAGCTATTCAAGGCGTACTGCGCTCTTACCGCTCGAGATGGCGTCACCCTCGATGTCGAGCTCCGTGGGTGCGGCGGGTGCTCCTCCTTTTCTCCTACTTCGAGGACCATCATGACTTCTGCTTCCTCTGCCTCGGCTGGCATCACTCGGCAGAAGAAGCCACCTGCCCGCCTGCTCTCACTCCCCAGGGAGGCGAGAAGCGGCGCCGCCTTCATGGACCCGGTTTCCCCTGGCGTCGGTCAGGACCGGGAATGCTTGGGCAGGAACCGCCGTCACCGGTGGCGTCTGGACCCGAGCCACCGCCAGCCCGTTTCCCACCCAGTGGCTGCCTCCACCAGGAAGGACTGGGCGGACTATGGCGAGGAAGATGACCACAGGCTCTATGAAGAAAACGCGGCCTCCATCTTCTCGGAGGAGACCCGGACCGCTTCCAGTACCGCTTGATCAACTGCCCACGCTCTTCTCTGCAGCTGCTAATCGTATGGCGTGCCGCTCCCCCGCAACCGGCGGCCCCAGTGGACTTCACGGACGGGCTCGGTTCCCGTGCTCGTCCCGACCTCGCACTGCTGTGCTCTGCCCCCGATGGCGCCCATCATGCACTATGCCAAGCGTGACTGGGACCAGCCGCTCACCCTTGAGACAACCAGCACTGGGGTACAGAACCGTGCACTGTAACATCCAGGATTGGAACTGGGAGTCTGGTGTACCGCCCATTGAGGCGGTGTCAGACTGGCCCTCCTTCATCGTCTTCTCTTTGGCCGGCGGGAAACCGTCTCTTCCTGCTGAGAGGGATAGGTTGGCGATGGCCATGTTTGACCGCTGCTACGCCAAATGCCGCTCAGGTGGTGGCACTTGCTAGCAACATGGCTTTCTGGCGGGATCCATGTCGGAGATGCTGAACCGCACAGATCCATCACCAGAGGAACTGACTGAGGTGCGGACCACCATGGCCTCATTCCTCCGGATGACCCAGGCCTTCGCTATTGTGGCGGCGGGCCATGTGCGCCCCGCACAGGTGGGTTGCAGAACACCTGTGGTTGGGTCTGTCCTCCCTCAGGACCGGGAGAAAGCGACAGCTCCTCAACCTCCCACTGTCCACGTCGTCGCTCTTTGGTCGGATATCCAAACCATGGTGGAGCGTCTGGACTCCGCCGCCAAAGCGCGTCCGCTCAAGCTGGGCCCCCACCTTCGCCCCCAGCGCCCCCAACATGCCCAGCGCCCGGCGCGACCATGACCGGGGAAGGAGAGGTCTCTCTCCCGGCCTTGGCGCCCTCTGCTCCGGCTCCAGCGCTCTGCTTTCGCCGGGACCCGGCACCGCAGCGCAGAAGAGAGAGAGGCGAGAACCGACCGTCGTCGCCCGACTTCTGCTGCTCCGAGGGGAGGGGGGCGGCTTTGTTAATAAAGGCCGAGCTGCGGCCGTTACTTGAGTGAAAAGCGCACTTCTCTGCCCGCGTCACGGCTCAGGCGCGTGAGCGTCTTCTGTCAGTGCTCGGTCGATTTCGCCTGCTTCCTCCTCTCCGCCTAGCAAAGCGGCTAACGGTGGTGAGCTCCGGTCGAGCCAGAACCCGGCTGTCGCCGGTCCCTCTGCAGTTTTCACTGTACGAGCAGCTTTCCCGCTTTGCAGTCGGGGAGAAATGTTACGAGTACTGCCGCCTCCCGTTTGGCTATTCCCTGGCCCCGCGCACTTTCTCCAAATGTGTGGAGGCTGCGTTGGACCCAATTCGTCGTCAGGGTGTCAGGGTTCTGACCTACATCGACGATTGGCTTATCCTGGCTTCTTCCTCAGGAAGCGCAGGCTCACACGGAGATGGTGCTGGAGCACATCTCAGGCTGGGGTTTGTAGTGAACCGGGACAGAGCTCACTACACCCATCGCGCAGATGAAGTACCTGGGCCTGCTGCTGGACTCCAGGAGCATGCGTGCCTCTCTCCTTAGAGAGGCAGTCAGCGCTCTTGAGGAAGGGCGGGCTGTCCTGGACAGACCACAGGCTCAGTCTCTTCAGATCCAATCCCTCCTGGGACTGATGGCTGCGGCCCACCGGTGGTCCACAGGTCTCCTCTCCACATGAGGGCCTCCAGCGGTGGTTCTCCGCCTCAGGCTTCACCCAGTGCGGGACAGGCGGAAAGTGCTGGCAGTGCCGCTGTCTGCGCGGAGGGACATCGAGTTCTGGATGTCACCAGGTCACCTGCTGCGGGGTGTCCGGATGGGGTGTGTACCTCATTACGGAGGTGTTCACAGAGCGCCTCCCTGGCCGGGTGGGGCAGGGTGCTGAGCCGGTGCTCTGTGGGCGGCCCATGGACCACACCACTGTCACACATCAACCTCCTGGAGATGGAGGCAGTGAGGAGGGTACTCCTGTACTTCTCCTCGCAGCTCGAGGGTCACCATGTCCTGGTTCGTTCGGACAACACCTCAGTGGTGGCCTACCTGGATGAACAGACAGGGGTCAGGTCCCCCTCCACAGGGGTGCAGCGGAGATCCTCCTATGGGCGGCGCCCATCTCTCCTCCCTGAAGGCCCGACACATCCCGGTGCGCTCAGCGTGGGGCGGACAGAATGTCAGGGGAGCCTCTCCGCTGACAGTGGAGTCTGGCCCCGGAGATCGCGACAGAGGTATGGCGCCGCTTGGACAACGGTAACCGACCTTTTAGCCAGTGCAGAAAGCGCACAGTGCCCACTGTGGTTCTCGCTCAGGTCGGAGACAACCGCCGCTAGGCGTGGGCACCTGGCTCACAGACAGTGGCCACGGGTCTACTGTATCGTTCCCTCCCCTCCACCTCATACCTGCCTCCGTTACTGCACAGAGTGAGGCTGGAGGGCCTGTCACATCCTGGTGGTAGCTCCGGACAGTGCGAGTGCCAGGTGGTACCCGAACTCGTGGGGCTGACGAGGGAGACCATGGCCTCTCCCAGAACGCCCGGCGCACTGCTTCAGGCCGGAGGCCCTGCGCTGCGCCCGGTCCTAGGGCACAGAGCTTATGGTTTGGAGGCTGAAATGGGAAGGCTACTGGGCCTTGGCCCCCTCCAGTGGTGGCCACCATCCAAGGTGCCCGGCCTTCCACGGTGGCGTATAGGCGTGCGCTGGCAGCTCTTCGCTTCATGGTGCCGCGGAGAGGGCAGCTTGGGCGCCTCTTCCTGCCACGGTTCCGCAGGTGCTGGATTTCCTCAGGGCCTCCTGGATAAGGGGAGGCTGCCTCGACCCTTGGAGTCTTTGCGGCAGCCATTGCGTCTGGGCACGCCGGATTTGGGAATTTCACTGCCCGTAGCCATCCCCTGGTGAAACGGTTTTTGCGGGGTGCTCTCAGATTGAGACCCCCCCTGCGACGTTCTACCCCCATCTGGGAGTTACAGGTGGTACTGGATGGCCTCTCAGGTCCGCCATTCGAACCCTTGGATCGAGCTGAGATCGCCTGCCTGTCTTATAAGACTGCACTCCTCTTGGCTCTGGCTTCGGCCAAGAGGTCAGGTGACTTGTGCGCACTCTCAGTTCATCCGTCTTGCCTGTCCTTCAGTAGTGATGGTGGATTGGTGGAATTGTGGCCTAACCCTGCCTTCCGACCTAAGGTCATTACCTCTTCCTTCAGGTCCAGGGTTATTAGGCTGAGACCGCTCTGTCCCCCTCCACACTCCTCGGAGGAGGATGAGCGTAGTCATTTATCGTGCCCGATCAGGGCACTACGCTGTTACCTGGACCGCACAGCGCTTTTCAGGCAGTCTGATCAGCTGTTTGTGGGGTTTGGGGCCAGACATCGGGGTGCTGCGATCTCCGCTCAGCGCTTGGCCCACTGGTTGTGCCATGCTATTCGTTTAGCGTACGAGAGTCAGGGGCGTCCCCCACCGGCCGCCGTCAGGGCCCACTCCACTCGCGGGGTGGCAGCCTCTACGGCCATGCACAGGGGGGTGGCTGTTGAGGACATTTGCTTGGCGGCCTCCTGGTCATCCTCGTCGACGTTTGTTCAGTCGTATTTACTGAATGTCGCCACGCAGTCAGTTGCCCATTCGGTTCTGGGCAACAGGCGCGTTTAAATGCTCTTCTATCTTCACCTTATGGTGCTTCGGGAGAGGGAGTGACCTGACCAGGTCAGTTGTCAGTTTCATCTTCATTCGGGTGCAGGCGCTCTTGGGAGGCGGCCTTGGCCCCAGTGGCTCCGGATGATGGGTGCTGGCGCTCTTGGAGAGGCGGCTTGCGCACCCCCTTTGTTTTCGTTAGTTGTGCCGGCTCTTGGGAGATGCGGCCGGGCACACTCCTTGTTGCAGTTGCTGTGGCGCTCTTGGGAGAGGCGGCCTAGTAACTTCTGTCGTTGTACCCTGGGAAACACCCACGCCTTGGAGGCGCTGATGGAAGGTTTCTCTCATTTCGCTCTGTTGTCTTCGCCCGTTGGCGCCCCTTCGTTAGATGGGTGAGGATTATGGCGCCTCAATCACGCGATGCCACGCCTGCTGGGAGTACATTTTTCCCTCGTCCTTCGCCTAGGTTATGCCAATGGCGGCCCGTAGAGGGCGTAGCACATACGACATATAAATGTCAGTTACTTATGTAACTTTAGTTGTATGAGTTTTTGGGTAGCCCTGTACCTGCATGCCCAGCAGGCCTGTCCTCTTCTTGATGCTGAGTTCAAGGAGGGTGATGTGCGGGTAGAGTGGTCTTATATAGGCCCAGTGGCGCGAACGGGACCAAGGTGATTGGAGCGGTACATTGTTTTATCTTTCAGGCGCGAGGCGCTGCCTCGAGTGATAGCCAATAGCCAATAGCGAAGCCCGTAGAGGGCTACGCACATACTCATAGAACTAAAGTTACATAAGTAACTGACATTTATACATGTAGCTACGTTATACAATTGCTCTACAGCGCCCCCTTGAAATTTTGAATTGGACCAAAGATTTTAGTTTGTATTATGATTTCTAAATTCTAAAATATACCAAATATACCTTGTAAATATGAAACTTCGGGCAACTAAAATCTCCTATGTACTGTGTAGATTTTGTAGGTGAGGAAACTGTATTTTAGTGTGTCTTAATTCAGCCCCCTCTCAAAATGAGTTTGACACCCCTGGAGTAGTAGAGTGTGGAGGCTGTTTGTGGGGGAGGGGTGAGGCAGGCGGGACAGGCAGGAGGGTGAGAGGCGGGTTCTCCTCGGTCGCAAGGGGGCGAAGGCCTTTATCGCCGGATGCAGCTTTAATTATTATTGTTATTCAGTTGCTGCAGCTCCAATAAATATCCAAGACATAACACAAATACCAATCAGATCAAAGCTACAACAATGAATGCGGTCGTCAAATCTGGTTTTTATCATTTGAGGCTTTTATCTAAAGTCAAACCTTTTTTATCTTTTAAATCCTTTGAACTTTGAAGTCGTTCACGCTTTTATCTCCTCTCGTTTAGACTACTGTAATGCACTTTTTTACGGCATTAGCCACCATGCACTTTCTCGCTTACAGTTGGTCCAAAATTCTGCAGCGCGCCTTTTAACTGGAACCAGAAAACGAGAGCATATAACTCCGATTTTAGCGTCTTTGCACTGGCTTTCTGTTCATTTTAGAGTTGATTTTAAAATGTTATTGTTTGTTTTTAAAGCTTTAAATGGACTGGCCCCACAGTACATCTCGAACCTCATCCAAATGTATCGCCCCCGGCGCTCTGAGGTCCAAGGGCCAGCTCCATGGATGTATTAAAAGAACTGGATAAGCCACGCCCCCTCTGTCTGTGGTCCCAGATTGATTAGTGGCTGTGCGAGGTACTGCAGCCTCTTGAAACCAGCCTTTTTCTAAAATTGCACATTATAATTGCAGACAGTACTGAATTATTATCGGTATTTAAATAAAATAGAAGGAAATGTTCTTTTCTACAGTTTCTAAAATCACCGAAATTACCGTTTTTATATGAAGTGACGTCACCGCAAACACGTGTGAGCCGCGAGAACGAGCGTCGGACGATACAAACAGAAGCTCGTGGAAAAGGCTCGACTAGAGACACCTGTAAGTTATATTTTATTTCATTTCAGACGCTTTCACGTGTGATCTAACATGAAGAACACAATTACAATCATACAAGCTAACGTTAACACAAAAACTTGCAGCTGCGTGGTCGTTCACGTCGCTCAAAGCATCATGGGTGATTGTCGTCACGTGGCGCCCTAAAGCAAAGATGGCCGCCTCCGTATCAGGAAGTAAAGCAAAGATGGCAGCCTCCGTATCAGGAAGTAAAGCAAAGATGGCAGCCTCCGTATCAGGAAGTAAATGCGGAAGTAAGAAATTTTTTTGGGGCCATGCGCCAATGAGCTCAGGCCACAGGGATAAACAGGGCGGCCATTTTGGATACATCTTCCAGGTTTTATTATAGTTCTATGGCCAGCTCCAGCTCGTGGGGCCTAAGACCAGACTTAGAACCAGGGGGCGGGGCTTTCTCTGTGGTCGGCCCCAAACTCTGGAACGCTCTGCCTCCCCAGGTCTGAACGGCCCCCAGTGGAGTGTTTTAAGTCTCATCTTAAGACCCACTTTTATTCTCTGGCTTTTAACACCGCGTGAGTTATGTGGTCCTCTGTGTTTTATCACTTTAAAATGTATTTATTCTATTAATTTATTTCTATTTTATGGTTTTATCATTTTGCTTGGATTTGATTTTACTGGTTTTATAAGCAGTAAGATCAAATTGAGTTGTTATTACATACAGTGTTTTGCCGTTTTATGTTTGTGTCTGTGCAGCACTTTGGAAACAGTTCTGTTTATAAAATGTGCTACAAATAAAGTGGATTTGGATTTGGAACAAATTTAAAGTGGCCATGACGGGTTGGAGTACTCATTTTACCAAAAAAGATAATTATATTTAAGATTCTGCTAAAGAATTAACCATTTTTATCCCAGTTTGGCCATTTTTTAGGTTTAAATTTTTACTTCCTGGTTGTAAATCATGAAATCACACAAGGAAACTCTGTTACAGTTACTCCTCTAATGTCACAGAAACTATTATTTGACAAATAAATATATACGAAAACACTTGTTTATGCATTTTGTTGAATTAATGTTCAGAAGGATCAGAAAATTGAGTTTGCTGGTTGTAAATTGTCCCTGGTGAGTCTCCTAGTGTGACGTCATCATGTTTTGGAGCTCTACTTCCTGTAAATTTAAACATATTTTTAAACTTTTCTTCACAAACTGACACTTGATTGGTGTAAATCTATCAGATATATTTAAAACAGGTTTTATTCCACCAAATAAAGTAAAAACTAGAAAATCATAAAAACATGTTATAGGCACTTTAATCCCCTGTCCCTTTTATTTAGAAAATGTCTTCTATGACTTGAATAAAAGTGAAATTCACACAGAAAACTTTATTTCTTGCAAAGAAATCAACCTTTTCTTTTCAATAATGGCATCTCACTGGACGTCTAAAGTATGTGTCTGGGCCTCAAAACTTCTATGGACACAATAAATGGATATCTTTATACTTTTGACTGCAGGAAAGAAAGTCATTAAAAAAAAGGATGACATGAACTGAACCAACGATCAAGTGCCGGACTAACACAGTAAATGAAATTAGAAAAATGGAAACAATTACTTTTGGAGGTAAATTAAAAATGGAAAAATAAAAAAAAGAACAATATGTGCTGTTGCTTCTTTGAATGTCTTTTATTTGCCTTTATTTCTTTTGTTCTCTCTCTGTCGTGGTCTGTCTTCTGTGTTTTTTATTTTGTTTATACATTTAAAACCTGAAACACACACGCACACACAAAGAAAAGACAAAAAACATCACGATTTTGGATGTAAAGACTTTCCCGGGTTTAATACAAGATTTATTCCTATCAAAATCCCTTCATATACATTACAATTGATAAAAAATGTAAATAATATGGCGTTATTGCGGTGTATATTATCAATGATTGACCAGGTTTATCTTTCCACGTTCCTTTTGACATTCCCTGCAGTGTCAACAATCCCACCGCAAGAGGGCAGGATTCGGCAAGCTATGACGATCCGCTTTTCCAACAACACAATGCCATGACGTGTTATCACATAGTTTGAGACCGAAAGTTGCGACCACCAGCCCTGTAAAACACACAAACCAATCAATTGAGACCACATCCTTTGGTTTCTGGTCACTTTTTCCCACGTGAATTTCGCGTCCCGGTCCCACAACACAAAACCCAGAGGTTCCCAGAGCTCCGCGCACGTCCCGCCCACCGCCACCGACCATTGGCTCCGCGGGAACGCCTCAGGGAGCATCCTCTGACCTCTGATTGGACACGGGGAATCGCAATCGAGGGAGCAACGCGGAAAAAGATTGGGGAAAAAAGTTATGGAGCGCAGCCTAATCGGATCACGGCTCTTTCATGCTGCTGCGTAATTTGGAGTAGAAAATCCCCCGTAGCGGCTTTTTTCCCCCGCGTGGAGGTGAACACTGCAGCCTGCGCAACGAGAGGGACTCCAAAGTGTTGCGTAAAAGGCACCCGTACGCGCAGGAGCGGGTTTGTTTTCCCGTTTCCAAGCGCTGACTGCTGATGTCACCGCGAAGAAGGAGGAGGAAAGAAGAAGACAGGTGCCTAAAGTTACCTCGGCGGTTGTAGTAGCGTTGGATGCGCCGCGAGCTGTCATCTCCCACCGTGGCGCGACTCGACAACAGCTGATCGAGGAAAAGTTTCAGCGTGGGTGTTTGGCGCTCTTTTCCCTCTTAACTTGTTTTGTTCCGAGGATCGCACGCTTTTACGCAGCGCTACACCGAATCGAGAAGACGACCGCCGCGTCCGTTTGTTTACGCACGGCACTTTGAACTGGATACAGACTGTCTAAACAACAAGAGGAGGCATTTTGGCGTTCCAATGCGGCACTGACGCACGGGCACGCATCCCGAGCGCTGACAGGAGATGCGCTGAAGACGACTGGGAGCGTTATTGATCAGGATTTACGCATTTGGAGTTATGATTTTATGGTGAGACGACATTTCGGAGGAGTACTTCTTTTACGCGCGGCTCAACCATGTCCAAAACGCTCAAGAAAAAGAAACACTGGTCGGCTAAGATCCAGGAGTGCACCGTGACGTGGGGAGGATCGGGGGAGCTGATGGCCGTGGTGGAGGTGCGAGGAGGCGCGGAGCTGGGCCAGTTCCCGTACGTCGGACACGTAGCCGCCGAGGCGATGGTGTGTCACGTTGGAAGGCTCCCCGGCCCCGGAGACGTGCTGCTGGAGGTGAACGGGACTCCGGTGAGCGGGCTGACCAACCGGGACACGCTGGCGGTGGTGCGGCACTTCAGAGAGCCCATCCGACTCAAGACCGTGAAGCCAGGTGTGTGTGAGGGCAAAATGCGAGACATGTCCATCAACAAATGCACCCACATCCCCGGGAGTAGAGTGGATTTGTGAAATGCACTGGTCCATGCTGTTGATTCACGTTTTAGACCCGGTTTAAAGCTGTAAAGCCCTTTAACCTTGTTGCTGGTTTGGTCTCTTTTGGTTTGCCTCTTGTTAAGCCCTAAAATAATAATAATAATAATAAAACAGGGGACATTTCATCACTTATTGCACCCTAGCACAGTGAATCCATGAAATGCTCTGGTCCACGCTGTTGTTGATGCACATTTGTGTCCTTTTTCTGACCGTTTCGGATCTGATTTACAGCTGGTTTGATCCTGTTTGGTTTACTCTGGGCTGTCCATTTAGAAAACATGAATGAACAAAACCGTCACGTCACTTAATGCTGCCACATGTCGGGTAGTACAGTGGATTTATGAAATGCACTGGTCAGTCCTGCATTAGTACTGTGTTATACCTGGTTTAAGTCTGGTTTAGACCTGGTTTTACAGCTCTAAATAGCTTTAACTGGTCCGTGCTGTTAATGCACAATTTTCTCCTGGTTTAAAGCTGCAAACCCCTTTAACCTTGTTGCTGTTTGGTCCCTTTTGGTTTGCCTCCTGTTAAGCCCAGTTTGTCCAGCTGTGTGAACAAAACACAGGACATCTCATCACTTAATGCACCCACATTATACGGTAGTAGTCCATGCTGTCGTTGCACATTTTTGTCCTTTTTCAGACCATTTCATATCTGATTTACAGCTTAAAACCACTTAGAATTCTCTGGGTTTTCCATTTAGAAAACATGAATGAACGAAACCTTATACATTTCCATCACTTAATGCTGCCACTTGTCGGGTAGTACAGTGGATTTATGAAATGCACTGGTCAGTCCTGGATTAGACCTGGTTTGATTCTCGTTTAGACCTGGTTTTACAGCGTTAAATCGTTTAACTGGTCCATGCTGTTGATGCACATTTTTGTCCTGGTTTAAAGCTGTAAACCCCTTTAACCTTGTGGCTGGTTTGGTCCCTTTTGGTTTGTCTCTTTTAACTCCAGTTTGTCTTTTAGAAACCAGCTGTGTGAACAAAACACAATACATCTCATCACTTAACGCACCCACATCACACAGTAGTACAGTGACTTCATGAAATGCACTGGTCCATGCTGTTGATGCACATTTTTGTCCTGGTTTAAAGCTGTAAACCCCTTTAACCTTGTGGCTGGTTTGGTCCCTTTTGGTTTTCCTCTTGTTAACTCTAGTTTGTCTTTTGGAAACCAGCGTGTGTGAACAAAACACAATACATCTCATCACTTAATGCACCCACATAACACAATAGTACAGTGACTTCATGAAATGCTGTTATTGCTGTTGTTGATGCACATTTTTGTCCATATTCAGACCGTTTCAGATCTTATTTGCAGCTTAAAACCACTTAGAATTCTCTGGGTTTTCCATTTAGAAAACATGAATGAACGAAACCTTATACATTTCCATCACCTAATGCTGCCACTTATCGGGTATTACATTGGATTTATGAAATGCACTGGTCAGTCCTGGATTAGACCTGGTTTGATTCTCGTTTAGACCTGGTTTTACAGCTTCAAATCGTTTAACTGGTCCATGCTGTTGATGCACATTTTTGTCCTGGTTCAAAGCTGTAAACCCCTTTAACCTTGTGGCTGGTTTGGTCCCTTTTGGTTTGCCTCTTGTTAACTCTAGTTTGTCTTTTGGAAACCAGCTGTGTGAACAAAACACAATACATCTCATCACTTAATGCACCCACATCACACAGTAGTACAGTGACTTCATGAAATGCTGTTATTGCTGTTGTTGATGCACATTTTTGTCCATATTCAGACCATTTCAGATCTTATTTGCAGCTTAAAACCACTTACATTTGGTTTGTAAAGCGCTTTGGCTCCCTGTTAGGTGGAAAAGCGCTCTATAAATAAAAAATTCTTCTTCTTCTTCGACATAGTTGGTTTGATCCTGTTTGGTTTTCCATTTAGAAAACATGAATGAATGAATGAAACCTTAGACATGTCGGGTAGTACATGCACTGGTCAGTCCTGTATTAGACCTGGTTTAAGTCTGGTTTAGACCTGGTTTTACATCACCAAATAGTTTAACTGGTCCATGCTGTTGATGCACATTTTTGTCCTGGTTTAGACCTGTTTGTTAAGTTCAGTTTGTCTTTTAGAAACCAGCTGTGTGAACAAAACACAAGACATTTAATCACTTATTGCACCAGCACAGTGAATTCATGAAACGCACTGGTCCATGCTGTTGTTGATGCACATGTTTGGCCTTGTTTAGACCTTTTCAGATCATATTTACAATTTAAAACCCCTTTCACTTCATAGTTGGTTTGATCCTGAATGAACAAAACATGAATGAACAAAACTCTAGTACAGTGGATTTATGAAATGCACTGGTCAGTCCTCGATTAGACCTGGTTTGATTCTCGTTTAGACCTGGTTTTACAGCTTTGAATTAAATGGTCCATGCTGTTGATGCACATTTTGTCCTTGTTTAGACCTTGTTTAGATCTGGTTTACAACTGAAAACCTCTTTGACTTTACAGCTGGTTTGATCTGGGTTGATTCTCTCCTTGTTTTATTCAGAGTTCTCATTTAGAAACACTTTGTTTGTCGGGGTGAAGTAAACACAAGAAAACTCGAACGCCTCCATGCTGTCGATACACATCTCAGTCCTGGTTTAGATCTGGGTTAAAGATTAAAATTCCTTTAACTTAATACCCGGTTTACTCCCTTTTGGTTTTCTCCTTCTTTGGTTTCATGTTTAGAAACCTGGTGTGTGAACAAAACACAAGACCTCTTCATCACCTAAAGCACATGAGTTTATGAAATGCACTCCATGCTGTTGATGCACATTTTAGACTTGATTTGCAGCTTTAACCACTTTAACTGTGTTGCTAAGTTGATCCCTTTTGTTTCCTTGTTTAGTCTGGCTGCTCGTTTAGAAAACAACTTTCCATCACAGTGAATTCATGCTGCTAATACATGTTACTCCTGGTTTAAACCTGATTTGGACTTGATTTCAGACCCGGTTTGAAGTTTTAAATCTCTCTTTCTAGCTGCTTTGGTTCACTTCTTGTTTAGTCTGGTTTCATGTTTAGAAACCAAGTGTTTGAACAAAAGACAAGACTTCTCCATCTCATATTGCACCCACATCCCTTTAGTCCTGTGAATTCATGAAATGCACTGGTCTGTTGTGGATTAGACCTGGTTCAGACCTCTTTTAGACCTGGTTTAGAGCTTGTAACATCTTTTATAGCTGGTTTGATCCTTTTTTGCCTTATTCTTGGTTTATAACAGCATGTCCTATAGTTTAATTCTTTTTTTAGTCCTGATCTAGTATCTTTTTTTTTGTCCTAATGTACTTATTCTTGTTCTCCCTGTATAGTCGCTGTATAGTTCTGGTTTAGTCCCTGTATAGTCCTGGTTTAGTCCCTGTATAGTCCTGGTTTAGTCCCTGTATAGTCCTGGTTTAGTCCCTGTATAGTCCTGGTTTAATCCCTGTATAGTCGCTGTATAGTCCTGGTTTAGTCCCTGTATAGTCCTGGTTTAATCCCTGTATAGTCGCTGTATAGTCCTGGTATAGTCCCTGTATAGTCCTAGTTTAGTCCCTGTATAGTCCTGGTTTAATCCCTGTATAGTCGCTGTATAGTCCTGGTTTAGTCCCTGTATAGTCCTGGTTTAATCCCTGTATAGTCCCTGTATAGTCCAAGTTTAGTCCCTGTATAGTCCTGGTTTAATCCCTGTATAGTCGCTGTATAGTCCTGGTATAGTCCTAGTTTAGTCCCTGTATAGTCCTGGTTTAATCCCTGTATAGTCCCTGTATAGTCCAAGTTTAGTCCCTGTATAGTCCTGGTTTAATCCCTGTATAGTCGCTGTATAGTCCTGGTATAGTCCCTGTATAGTCCTAGTTTAGTCCCTGTATAGTCCTGGTTTAATCCCTGTATAGTCCTGGTTTAGTCCCTGTATAGTCCTGGTTTAATCCCTGTATAGTCCATGTATAGTCCTGGTTTAGTCCCTGTATAGTCCTGGTTTAGTTAGACCTGTCACGATAACAAATTTTGAATGGCGATATGTTGCAAATAAAAATACTGCGATAAACGATAATATTGAAAGTATTTTATGCCAAGAGCTGCAACAAGTAATCGACTAATTGTGACTAGTCGACTATAAAAAAATTGTAATCGTTAACTGGACTAAACAGACTCTAAAACACGTGTCCAACAACATTTTTATAACAAAGACAGCAACAATATTGAATCAAAATGTCAAAAAATATAAACAATAGCTGAATGTCAACAATAATACACTTTACTCACCCTTTTTCAATCTGATATTGTATTTTAAAAGTGGATATATACAATAGAAATTATCGTTTGACTAATCGACTACTAAAATAATCGTTAAAGACAGCCTTATTTATGCCAATAGCACTAAAGCAGGAGAATCCCCTTTCTAAACAAACATAAAAAAAACATAAGCTACAATATAAAATAACAGAATGAAACACTAAAATAGGTATATAATATCATTAATGAGTCATAGATATGTAAATTATTCAACTTTCTACAGCTTAATTGTTCATGTAAAACATGTAAAAAAAAAAAAGAGAAAAAGTTCCACTCTAGAGTTAAGAAAAAGTGCACATGATAAGTATTTAACCTCAAAATATGTTGTTTTATCGATCTGATTTTGAACGATAAAGTAATCGATTTAGTAATTATCATGACAGGCCTAGGTTTAGTCCCTGTATAGACCCGGTTTCTCCATCACCAGAGAGAACTCCCATCATGCAACGACACATGCACGAACAGGACTGCAGCGTAACTTGAAGAGCCTGTCTCTTAGAACAGGTGTTACTTGTATCATGAATAAGTTAGAGGTGAGTCTAGCAGCAGCGTCTCCGGTCAGCTCCTCTTCCTCCTCCAGGGCCAGATGCAGATGGCATGTGGGTTACTGCCTCTGTGGTCCAGCCCCGTAGTTTGTCCTCTTATTTGTTAACCTGCTGCTGCTAGACCTGTCATTATAATAACTCGTTCTGAAGTGCAAATATCACAATAAAGGACACAATAACCCTAATCCAAAGTAATGTTTCTAAATGTGGAATATTGTTCTAATTAAAAGACCTGCAGCAAATACAGCAGACTAAAACATGACTTAGGACTACGCTTTTACGATACATCTGATGATTTTTATTGTGCAAGATGATATTACTGTTAATGAATCAAATACATTTTAACCACAATAGGTCTTTGTTAAACCACGAGCTGCACAAAAGGGCTGTAGTCGACTAATCAATTCTTGGTCGACTAAAAACCCGCCCTAACAACTGATTAAAGCAAAAATTAAAGCAAAAAAGAGATGATATATCTCTGTATATGTGACCCAAACTGCACTCAAACGATCACAACTGCACCAGAATTCATGTAAAATCAAACTATTTATACAGAAAGTTACTAGGAAACAGTGTATTTATATGTTAGATCTATATACATTTAATCTTAACTGATGATTCACTCCAAATCCATCAGCTAACTCATTTTATTAACAGTTTTTGCCACAAATCCCTTTAATCTAAATCTGATTATTTGTCAACTAATTAAAATGTTGGTCGACTTAAACGTGTCGACCAATTAATCGACTAAACAACTACAGACCTACTGCACAAAGTTAATGACACACACATTTGAATCATCAAAACAGTGACACATGTATTGCATTAAAAGTTTCCTGTCTCTAAACAAGCTACAAAATTGCAGTGCTGTCACTGAATCATTTTGTAAAATATATTTTAAAATACTCACGGTGATATATTGATACTGAATCACCCAATTTAGTATCACAAAATATCAATATTCTATGTTTTAGGACAACTCTACTTTTTGGTTTTTTTGCATGCTAAGATAAGAGTTTCTAAATGTACTAACAATATCCCCCACTAGAGCAAATAAAGGTGCACACGGTAAATATTGAGCCTAAAAATATCATTAAGTGTGCGTTCACTCTTCCACATTTCAATGCATTAAAATTGGGTCTAAACCAGGACTAAACGTGAAACTTATCCTGGACTGGACCAGGACTTAACAAGGACTATAACAGGACCAAACCAAGTCCACATGGGAACTAAAATGGGCTCAATTTAGCACCAAATAATAACAAGTGTGAATGCTCCCTTAATCTAAAACTTATTGAAAGATAAGTCGAGGTAGTAATCAGCGTGACAGGTTTAGTACCGACACAAAGGATGCCGCCTCATGTGGTACGTTTTTAGTTGCTTTTCTCGCAGTGTTACAGTTTATCCTGATCGAAGCGTGTCGAAGCTCTGCCTTGACCTTTTATCATGATGTGATTAAAGTACAAATATTATGCAGAATTGACTTTGTTGAGCTTTAAACCACGTTCTAACATTTTTCAGTCGTCAAAAACATACCTGGTGTAGCATTTAGCTTCATTCACGTTTGTTTGATGCTCGTTTGTAAATCCTCTCTCTTCAACACTATGTTCTGAACTCCGATGTGTGACGTAGATGATGCGGACGTCATTTATCCCAGAATCCTTTGCTGTTTTAAGTCCTTAAATCATCACCACTCACTCTGAACATTTCTTCTGTCTAATCACGATAACTACCACTCAGATCCACTCTTTACTGCCAAGCATCATGGGTATATATTTACATGTGTGTAGTTGCCTCTACAGCCAGTAGATGGAGCCACAGCTAAGTCAAAATGGTATCTCCCAACACAGTTATAAAGTCATGTTTTATGTAAAAGCATTTTATTTTTAGTTCTTAAACATGACAAGTCAAACTGAAAACACTCAAGAGCAGGTTTAAAGGCTAAAAACAATACAAAAAATGCATAAGTCTTGTCCAGGTTTGGTCTTGGACTGAGCTCTGTTTAGTCCTGGTATAGACTTGGTTTGGTCCAGGTTTTGTTTTAGCTTTAGTCCCAGTCTATTCTCGAAGAAGAAGAAGAAATGAACAGCTCTGTTGCAATGTGGTGTGGCTTAAGGCTTGGTTTATAATAATTGACTTCCTTTGAACAATTTCAGCCCAATTTAAAATCTTAATCTAGTGGGATTTTTAGCCGTAGCAGTTTTGATTTTGGCTGTGGTTAGAAAGCCTCAAGACACAACACTCTCTCTCCACACACACGTTCATTCTTAGGTCCTTTCTTTTTTCTTTCAACCCCGCACACGGGCCTAACTAAAAGCATATTGATCACGTTTGCCTTTGATTCCTGCTCCCTCTTATTCACTTGGCAATTAGCATGCACCTCTCTGCGGAGCTCAGACGGTTCTAATCAACAGCGAGTGTCAAAACGCGCTGACATTCAGAGCCCGATGCACAGATAGCAGCGCTGCACGTGTGTCGAGCTTCGGAGGCAGAGCGGAGGGTTGATAGAGCCGGTGCTGAGCGGGGCACTTTGCGCACACTTAGCCCGGATTTGTTAATGTTTCCTCCACGACGGCTCAGGCTCCGCTGCTCCGTCGTGGTCAAGGGCAGGCCAAGTCTAATGTGATCGGTTTGGCGACTGTCCATACGTCTTTTGTGTCCCGGTTTAGTCCCGGCGTAGACTTGGTTTAGTCCTCTTTATTCAGCTTATTACGCCCCGCCCACTTTTGTCTCTTTTTACGTCTACGATCCGCACTCTTGTAGTAAAGGGACTTCCGGTTTGACGCTAACGGTGTTTGCGCAAATGGCGATCGAGGGAAAAGTCTCGCTAAAACAGAATATAAAGTAGATTGATTTGTGTAAAATGTTTACTGTACACGAGCAAAAACAAGTCAGCAACGCACCGATTTCCTGGGCGGCCTGAAAACGGCCATTAGTCCATGTAGAACTTATTTTCTGTTGAGCTCGTCTGCCCCGTGTAAACTACAACGGAAGAGATGGCGGCGCTCACAGCTCAGAACAGACAAAACACTTGACCACCTAAGGCTTGATAAATGAATGTATGTCTCGTTACAAAAATGCTATATTTATCTTGATTTGGGTTTTGTTGAGTTTCTAACTATATTTAGATAGAGGTTTTTCACATTGTCTAATTGGAGATTTTGCTTTGTCTGGAATGTTCCACTGTATGGCATCAAACTGATCTCCCATCTCTTTTTTTATTGCAAGAATATACTTTTGTTTTTGACTGTATTTCAGAGCTGCTCCGATTAATCAACTAATTGTGACCAGTCAGCTATGATCATTGTAGTTGTATTTTGATCATTGCAACAAAGACCGCTGCATTATTGAATCAGAATGTCCATTTTGTCCATTTCTGATTTTCATTAATAATACACTTTGTTAATATTCTCTGTTTAGAAGCCTTCAGTCACATATTTGAACCTTTTATTTGTTTGATAATTAGGGATGGGCTGATATAGATTATTTTGAGCCGTTATATTCAGTATTTGTCTTGCTGCTGTTGCCAATACGGATATTTAGATTTAAAAATTCCTAATAAGACCCACAAATCCTTACAAATTAACTAAGATAATAACAGAAAACAAAACTAATAAGAGAATGTATGTATGTGGGCGATAAAGTAATGTGTTGCCTGTTTGTGTAAAGATACAACCATGTTTTACGCTAATTGCTTTTCTATTCCTATTTTTACGCATTAATTTAAAATATCTGCACCAAATATGGATTGTTTTCAATACTGGCCGATACCTATTTCGCTAAAAATCTCTCAATATTGACTGACACTGGAACTGAGACGTTGCCCATCCCTGTTGATCATGTCTCAATGCACAAGTACTGAAATAATCGTTAGTTGTTGCCCTAGTTACAATATCTGTGTCATACAGCCGTCTTCAATATTATAATTCGATCCGTTCTTTTCTGCTGCACTCTGTTTTCAGACTGTGTTATCGTGGCTTAGTGGTCGACATCTGCAGTCTTGTTTGCATAAGACTAAACAAAGTGTGTATTGAACTAAACAGCGAGTCTTTGGAAACATTCCTTTGACCTTGTGTTACGTAACGTGCTGCGATTGTAAGCGATGCTCGGGTCGACGTGCGCGGGCTGCTTACCATGTTCTCCACGCGTCCCCTTGAGGCCTCCTGTGTTTGTATCCCTGTCCCCGCTCTCATGCTTAATTCATGCGCCATCCATCATTGATGCCGCTCCGTGCCACGACGGCGCTCGGCTCGATGGGCAGATCAGGTTTAGCCGACTGGCAAACATGTGAACCTGCGCTTGTTCTCTGCAGAGCGGCGCAGAAATGTGGAGAATAACGGGAGAGATGCTCGACGTGACGCGGGTTTAAGGGGTTGTCGTCGCGCACAAATGGTTAAAGTATTATTTTTTGTTCCTGGAGGGAAATTTGTCTTCTGTTTTTGACCGTTTTTCAATGCCGCTGGGGCAACCTGTCGCTTTGGTGATTGGTGTTATCGCAGACTGCTGTAGCAAAATATTGCGTATGGTTTTGTATTTTGCAGAACTAAATTTTGTCTGCATCAATATTATTTGGAAAAGAATAGTTGAAATGTTTATAATACATAGTTTTCTGTTACATTATTGTTATTATTGAATACTAAAATAACAGTTTTGTAGTCCTTTAGTCATTCAGTCAGTGAGTCGGTCGATGATATCTTAGTCCACCAAGATTTTTATTAGTCGACGAATCATTTTATTTATATTAAATTATTATTAAATGATGTATATGGCAAAAACCAGAAGATATGAAGTGAGATTTGGGAGTAAATACACTGTCTCCTGGTACTTTTCTGTATAAATAGTTTTGCATGAACTCCTCTACAGTTGTGTTCTTTTGAGTGCCGTTTGTTTGACATAAATAAAAATACTTTACCCTTTTAGTCGGCTAATCGGTCGATGGTGCTGGTCTTTAGTCAACCAAGAATTTCTTTAGTCAACTACAGCCCTACTGTTTTAAAAAGATTATCCATGTAGTAGATTAATGCGGTAAATTAAACTTATTATTATGCATTTTTTTTATTTTGTTAATGACCTTTAAACATGCTCTTGAGGATCTTTTTCGTTTGCATCTCATGTTTTAGAACTTAAAATAATGTATCTACTGAAACCACACTCTGCTTTATGTCTGTGAGGCGTTCCTTCATCAAGATTTGTGTTAGAACTCCATCGACTGGCAGCGGCGGGCTTTACCGTGGGGAAACAAACAAAAGCCAGCTTGGCCCGACATGCTAATGCAGTTGAGAGCGATGCAGTTTTTGGCAGAAATGCTCAGAACAAATCTAGTGATGATTTAAGGACTTCAAAACAGTGAAGGAAATCTCAGAGTTTGGCCCATGACGGCACAAATCTGGGAAATTTGAAACTGTTTTTCTGGGGCTTAGAGGGAGAGGATTTACCAAACAAAATTCACCAAACAAATGTGAATGAAGCTTAATACAGCTTTTGATACGATTTTGATGAAAGCATAAGGTTATAGCATGATTAAAAGCACAAAAAAGTCAATTTTGTACAATATTTATCTTTTAAAAATCAATGTTAAAATGTTTTTTCTCTTAAAAAATAAGTATGTATTGTAGTATTTATTACCACAACATCACCACATTATGATCAATATTGTATCAAATGAAGGACCCCGTGAGGCCCAGCTCGACCTGCAGTGACCCGTCTGTAAATCCTGAGCGGCTGTGGTCAGGAGGACCTCGCTGGAGCGCTGCACTTTGTTGTGCATGTTTTATTTTGGTTGTGTTCGCCAACACTGCGGAAAAGTTACATGACTTCTCTGCTGTTTTCCAGTGTCTGCAGCACAGCTTGTCTTTACTTTATCTCCTCTTACTTCTTCTGCCTTATCAGCACATTCGGAAATACATTTTTGGCATATGCACTTTTTATCATCACTTTTGCCTCTCTCCCTCTCATCTCTGCTATTTTGCCTCCTTCAGTACATTTCCTATAATTCACACTTAATCTGTCTTCCACTAATCCGCTTTGATCACCACTTCTCTCTGTGCCCTCTCTGCTTTTAACCTTTTTACAGTCCCTTTGGGTCTCACTTTCTCTGAGGAAAACTTTGAGGCTGTAAACATACGGTGTTGACGAAGCAGACATGTCGGCTTCATAGCAAACTGAATGACATGGTTTGGACTAGAGATTGGAACAAATATTTACATCCTAATATTTTTTTGCATTATCCTTATGACAATATTCACAAAAGCAGTTCATCAGAAATGTGCTCAAACAGACCTGTAAATGTCTTGTCTGTAAAAGTGAATTGACTTTAAATTCAACCACAAAAAATGACACACATGTGGGTTTCTGTTCTTTTATATTTTAGTCCACTCTTTTTAAAGCTTTTATTTGTTTTGTATGTTTTTAAATACACATTAGATTCGCCATGATAATTGTGACCATTAAAGTTACTCTACACTTAAACAGTAAACCTAAATGTAAAGAGTTTTATTATTTGTCCGTTTATATTATTTTAACGTTAATTGATCATTCAGATTGGTTGATTTTCTTTTTTAATTTCAAGAACAAACAGAAAAGGAACACAAAATAAGATGCAAAAACATAATATACAAGCATTTAACATAGTCTTCAATATGTAGTCCAGCATAATTGTCCAATTTGGTCCACAGTCTGTTGAATTGGTCCATTTATAGATTTTGTCTGAATGTAATTTTCTCCATTGTCCAAAGCTCAATTATAATGTCATTCCAGCCCTTAATTGTTAGTGCAGTCTGTGTCATCCATCTCTTCATGATGTTCCCCGCTGCCAAAAATATGCTCCAAAGATATCTACTTACTGTGTCCACTGCAGAAGTTTTGAGGTCCAAATATATAATTGCCAAAGAGTGCTTTTTTTTTTTATCTCGGTTCAACATTTCTGCACAGCGGGACAGTCCCAGAACACATGGTAATCGTGGGCCTCCTGCCAAGAGATACAATAGAGATTTCATTGTTGTTGTTATGTCACGGTGTCATTTATTGTCAATAATTGTTTAGATTGTGATGTAATATTGTTGATTCTCTAATGTTCAGGGTATCCACTGGGTCTTAAAAAGTCTTAAAAGTCCATCAAGAAATTTAGCTCAAACTAAGGCCTTTAAAAAGTATTCAAAAGTCTTAACACAAGTCTTAAATTATCCGAATAAAGTTTCAAATTTACACACTTAGGTGAAGTTAAAGCCTCGTTAAGAATCACTGTTGAGTGTGTAAAACTTTTATTGTTTTAATTTAGATGATAATTAGTGTGTAAAACTAGCATCTGGGCTAAAGGCTAACTGACTTTAAGCTATTTCTGATCTTGTGCGCCTCTGGTAAGAATCTAGTGACCCCTGAACATCCTCTTTTACATATTACTGGTGAGGAGACCAGATAAATGACATAAATACTATAAAATAAACATTTTATACACTTTAATATGGAGATTTTACCCATTAGGTCGACTACAGCCCCACTTTGAACAGTCGTGCTCCTCCTTTTTACATGTTTTGTTTATTCACTTTTAGTTGAAATTGTAAATGTAAAAGTAAAAGACCACACAGTTAAATATACTATTGATATTGTATACCATTTATTTAATATTTCAATAAACTAACATCATTCCTAATATATGCCATCTTTTCCTAAACATGGGGTGTGTTTGTAGTTCAGAAAAATTGCTAGACGTGTCGCGATAAGATCTTAAAAAGGTCTTCATAAGGTCTTCCTGCATATAAACTGATTCTGCTTATCTCCCAAACAACAATTGCAACCCTATCTCCCATCGTCATTGATTCTTTTAGCTCTCGGAGTGTGTAAACAAACAATCGATCTCGACAATGCGAATCCGTGGACTTCATGGCAAACTGGATTACACGGTTTGGGCCGAGGAGGCTGGCACACTCCGGACACCAGCCCCGGCGTCCTCCCCGGCTGTGAGTGGGGCCCTGGCTTGGGACCAGCTGATTCACTCAGTATGCAGCTCCACGACTGAGCAGTGAGGCAATCGGCAGTAACCTTGAGGGGACGATTGACAGAAGAGAAAGAGGTGCTCTGATCGCTCTTGTCCATTATGGCCATGGGCTTAGGGACCCTCGTTCAAGCCGTAAACACTTGTAAAGCTGCTGTTTTAACCTGCCCAGCCAGGTTATTTACATATTTTCTTCTTTTGCTTGCTCTCTGTTTGGAGTTTGGAGTCCAAGGCATGTTCTGTCAGTTAAATATTGTATTAGACCAGTGTTTTTCAACCTTTTCTGAGTCGCGGCACACTTTTTGGGTTTGAAAGATACCACGGAACACCAACTACTATTAAAACATTACCAAATTTAGTTAAAAATGTACGGTACATAATGAGGCACAAAATGTCTGTGCCCTTGTCTAGTTCTTTAAATTTGTGATGGTTTTGCGCTCTTGTTTGATGCAGAATTTGTTCAAGGCACTCCAAAATGTCAAGTTAATCAATTACATTCACGTTTATTAATATATTGACTCACATTGGATATTTTTTCAAGGCACACCTGACAAACCTTCAAGGCGCACTAGTGTTCTGCGGCACACTGGTTGAAAATCAAGGTACTAGACAACGTGGGAGAAATTGAGTTAATCGATCATATAAATAGTTGTCAACGTGTTAAATAATCAAATAATCGTTAACTGATCTATACACAGACTCCAAAACATGCCATGAGCTGAGAAAAGAGGTTTTGTTACTCAGACAAAGCAGGAATCACTCAAAAATGACACGGGAATTGTGTAAAAGTTGTGTTTTTTGATGAAACCTGCATTTTGTCTGTTACTATTTTCCGGCAGGATGTCATCGAACAGCTTCACTTCAGTTTTTTATTGGTCAAATTGAGTAAAAATGTCATGAATCCTGTTAGAAATGGCCTTGGTGAAAGTATCCAGTGGCATGATGGTCTGTTGAATCTAGAAATAATGCTGTTCTAGTTCTGTTAGATCTGTCCGCAGCCTTTTACACCATTGACTTTCATACCTTAAACAGAGGGATGGACTTGGTTGGACTGTCAGGATCAGTTCTGCATTAGTTTTCCTCATATTTATCGAGCTTTAGTGTTGTAGCAAGCCATTATATCTGATTGAGATGATTTGTTGTGTGGAGTTCCTCAGGGTTCAGTTTTGGGTCCTCTCCAATTTGCTGCTGCTAGATAAACCGTTAAAACTGTTTATTGCCCCTAATGGCTCCATTCTAGGGATAAATCAGTATTTTGTGGTTCTAGGCCAGTCTGCTAAACCAAGTCTTGTTGTTAAGGAACTGTTTCTTTCAGTTGAGGAAAATCTCTAAAGTTTAGACTCACAAAATGATTTTTAACTTAAAATTCATGCTTTTGTATCTAATAGTTTGTTTCTGTCTAACAAATGAAAAAAGTTCAAAATGATAAAAAAAAAAAAGGTTGTTGTTTTTTTGACTCATAAAGAAGGGCTCACATTTCCTCTATTCTCAAAAGCACTTCGCTGCTGCCAGTCTTCGGATTAAAAATGTTGTTGCTGACGTTCACAACCTCAGATCGGGCCTGTTCTTGCATCAGCGATCTGATCCAGCCCAAACCCATGCAATTTTCAACATAATATGATAGTACCTTGTCTCATTGTACTCTGTGGTCTTAAATAAGTTCTGATATAGCTCTCAACCAAGACCAAAAGTATTCAGAAAAAGTTCAAATGTCGTTCTTTTGATGAGATTTTGTGTTTTTTGTATGGATGCTTGATCAAATTAGTATCTATTTATGTTTACGTGCATCTTAATCCAATTAAATGGATGGAATGACGTTTTATTCTAACATTGGGCATTTTCCCTTCTCCTTTCACCTCATTTTAAGACAACATTTTAAGATTTTCGTCACTTCTCCTGTCATATAGTTTGTTCTGTAGAAATCATCCATATGCACTTTTTGCCACCGCTGTTCTTATACATCTAATAGCGCAGTAGCCTGAAAAATGGCCCTCCTGTCACTAAAAAGCCTCTTAATAGAGTGTGCTGTTCTCAGGGGTTTTTGCATTAGCTCCATGTTCGGGCTGTCCTCTGCTCTGCGTGTCAGCGGCTGCACTTGAACTGTCCCGCCGAGTTATTTTGGCCATTAGCGGACTACTTTTGTGTCTTTATTTTTGAAGTCTTGACTTTGTTTGCAGACGCTCTGGATGTACAGCGTGAAGTCTATTTTAAAAACAGTCGGCTACAAAAAAGCAATCGGCGTTTCCTTTGAATAGATGCAGTGCCCTTTCGAAATTGGCTGCGAGTGCTCGACGTGCATTGGATATTCTCTATTATAAAGTCTTAGAAATGGGGGAAAAAGATGTTGCCATATGGTCTGGTACTTCACATTCAAAATTGGGAAAACTTGGTCATTCTGAGTAAGGAGAGTGCATTTTTGGGCAATATTGGTTTAGTCTACATCATACTTTTCCAGTGCAGGGTCCGTCAGCTGCTTGTATCTATGTAAATGTTATTGCTTTGCCTGGCATGTTCCACAATATGGCATTTAAATGTATCTTAAAATGTACCGCTCACAGTTGGAATCCATGTTTTTGAAGGTATTTTCGAGCAATAAAAACCCTTTTATTTTGAATCAGTGCAAGTAGGGCTGCACCATTAATCGAAATTGTAATTTTAAATCGCAACGTTTGAAGTGCAATAATTTCCTCAACAAGCAACAAATATCCTGTTTTATTCTTGTATAAAAAACTGCTAAAGCTGTAGTTTATGTTTGTTAAAACCTGTTCTGAAGCAAGCGACAAAAAGGCAACAACAAAAACGTGACTAAAAGCATCAAAAAGCGTCAAAACTGCGACTAAAAGCGTCAAAAACCCAACAAGAAGTTACAAAACGCAAGTAAAAGACACAAAAACGTGATCAAAGGCAACAAAAATTATCAGAAACATGTGATTCTTTTATTTATTCTTTTATTTATTTGTCAGTTCATATTTCAGTCTTTTCCACATTGCAACAACACAAATCAAAATTACTAAATTGCAAGGACTGCAATTATGTTAACAAAATTTCCTTTGCAAACAACAGTTTATCTTGTTAAATTATGTAAAGAATCCGCTGACTCTAGTTTTGACCTCTACAAACATGTTTGGAAATGCTTGGGGTGCTTTGGGGTTTCTTTTAGCAGTTGAAGCTGTCCTAATAACAAATTTGGAATTACAGTATATTGTAAGAGAAAATATCACAATAAATGATAATATTGAAACTATTTTATGCCACTGACTGACAAAGCTGGAAAATCCTGGCACACTGGTTAAAAATCATGGCATTATACCATCTAAACATAAGACCAGAATCATAATTGCAATGCTGGCTAGAAAAATTGCAATCAGATATTGTTTCCCAAATTGTTAAGCCCTACTTTAAATCCGAACAACTCGACTTAAACCTTGAGAGTCCCCTGCCGTGTAAACGCTGCATGTTCTAAATAAAACGACACAAAACAATGTTATAATCTGCCACCTGTTTCTGTCTTGCCTTCATATGTTTCCACTAAAGCCTGGAGCCCACGGAGCATGTTAATACTCCCAGGAGCTGGTGTGACTGTAAGCTCCTCTGAATCCTGTGGCTCCGCTCATTGCTTTTGTCACATGTTCTCAGGAGAAACGGCCTGAGTTTCACTTTGAGCGTAAAGAAGCTGAAACTGTGAGCGCGTCAGACGTCTGCGGTCCGTTCAGATTAGTGCAGTGGATATGAGAAAAAGACAAAGGCACAATAATCACTGCTTATCGCTCAGTAATTGAGAGACGAACAATATTGTTTTGGGATTCATATTTATTAGGGCTGTAGTCCTTTAGTAGCCTTACCAGTCATTCCCATTATCTTTCAGTATCTTTCAATTTTGAAAGTATGTTGGGCGTGATCGCTAAACCCCCTACTTCCTCTATTTTGCGGCAATCGAGCCAATCAGAGCCGTGAGAGGAGAACGTCACATCCATGCAATTACAAGCAATAACAGGCAAGATGTCGACACCACAGACAAAATGTTTGGGGCTTTTCTCTTTTAAAAGACCAGGATGTGTCGTTAATACCACAGCCAGAGGAAGCTTTACAGCTACACAGCATTTTGGACTGACAGCCACAGCTCTCTGCTGCCTTTCGCGAATAAACCGTAAACTAGATAAACCGTAACTTTCGTGGTGCTGTCGTCATGTCCGCTGTTCGTCTGATTGACGCATGTTTGTCCCGCCCCACTGAAGTCGATTTATCTGGCATCTCCAGATTAATCGACAGTATTGAATGATACATGGAGATTAGAATGGAGGCCAGGCAAGTCATTTAGTCGTTTAGTCGATTAATCGGCATCTTAGTTGAAGATATGGAGTGGGTTAGCTAAAGATCTTGGAGTGAATCTAATTTAATTTATATAATTTTATAACACATAAATACACTTTTTTTCCTCGTACTTTTCTGTATACATTTTTTTGCATGAACTCCTGTGTAGTTCATAGTTTTGCCACACCCTTTTTTATCAATTAATCGGTCGATGAGGCAGGTCTTTAAAAGGGTTTACTTTTGATTTCCCGATTTTAAAGTTATTGTACTGTAGCATGAAGTCGCTTCAATATTGTTTATCGTGATGTTTTCAGTAGCAATATATCGCACCTCAAAACGTGTTATCATGACAGGCTTATTGTTACAGGATCAGATCATGATTTTAATTATGTGTTTTAAGTGTGAGTAGCAACCACACCACTGATGTTTTGAAGTAAAGGCACCCAGTATTTGAAAAAGTTCTCCTTTTTTATTGTTTTATATTCTAGTTTCTGACCTCTTTGCTGTGAAAATCCCCGCTCAGCCTCTTGAGTCTGTCTTCTCACATTCACTGCCTCAAATAGATCTCTCTGCTCCTGATTTTGTGCTCGTGTTTATGCATATCCCTATCACGACTCTACACCTGATCCGCCTCTTCTCATCCCCCCTCCCTCTCCTCCTTTCTCCTTCTCTTTTCTTCTCTCTTTCTCTCTTGCTCCTCCTTTCCCCCTCTCTTGTCTTTTCTATTTTCTCTTATCTGTTTCCTCTCTCTGTTTCTCCCACCTTTCTACGTCCCTTCTCAGTCTCTTTCTCTCCCTCTCTCCCCCTTCTCCTTTCTCATTCTCTTCTCTCTTTCTCTCTCTCCCTCTTCTTTTTTCTCATTCTCTTCTCTCTTTCTCCCTCTCCCTCTTCTTTTTTCCCATTCTCTTCTCTCTTTCTCCCTCTTTCTCTTCTTTTTTCTCATTCTCTTCTCTTTCTCCCTCTCCCTCCTCCTTTCTCCTCTTCACTTTCTCTTCCCCCCTCACTATCTCCCTTTACTCCTTTCTCCTTTTCTTCTCTTTCTCTCGCTCCCTCTCCTCCCATCCCCTTCTCTTTTCTCTCTCTCCCTCTCCGTCCCTCCCTCTCCCCCTTTCTCCTTCTCTTCTTTTCTTCTCTTCTTCTCTCTCTCTTTAGTCTCTTCTCTCACTCTTACAATGTCCCTCTCTTCCTCGATCCATCTCCTGTTTGTTCCTTTTTCAGCTCTCTCTCCCATCTCTCTCTCTCACCCCTACTCCATCCCTCTCTCCTCTGCTTTCCCTCTTTCTCTTTTTCTCTCGTCCTTGTCTCTCCTCTTCTTTGTCTCGCTCTCCCTCTATTACAACTCCTCTCTCCATCTCTTGTTTGTTGTTCTTTTTTCATATTTCTCTCTCTTTAACCATTCACGCTTTCATCTACTGCCCTCTCTCTCAGTCTCTCTCTTCTCCCTTTCTTCTCTCCTTTTCCTTCCTACTCCCCTTCTCTCTCCTCTCTCTCTGTCCTGCCCCTCTCTCTCTCTTGTCTGCCTGCCTCGCTCTCTCTCTTCTGTCCTGTTTCTCTCTCTCTCTCTCTTCTGCCCCCCCTTACCTCTCTCTCCTGTCTTTCTCTCTCTCCTCTGTCTGCCTGCCTCTCTCTCTCCCCCCTCTCTCTTTTCCCTCTCTCTCGCTCTCTCTCCTCTGTCTACCTGTCCCTCTCTCTCTCTTCCCTCTCTCCCCCCTCTCTCTCTCTCCTGTCTGTTTCTGTCTACTCTGCCTTCTTTCTCTCTCTCTTTTCCCTCCTCTCTCCTGCCTCTCCTTCTGCCTCTCTCTCTTTCTTCCCTTTCTCGCTCTCTATTTCTCTCTCTCCTCTGTCTGCCTGCCTCCCCCCTCTCCCCCTCTCTCTCTCCTATCTGTTCCTGTCTACTCTGCCATCTCTCTCTCTTTTCTCTCCTCGCTCACTCTCCCTCTCTCTCCTCTCTCTCTCCTGTCTGTTCCTGTCTACTCTGCGTTCTCTCTCTCTCTTTTCCCTCCTCTCTCCTGCTTCTGCCTCTCTCTCTTCCCCCTCTCTCTCTCCTCTGTCTGCCTGCCTCTCTCTCTTCTCTCTCTCTTCCCCCTTTCTCGCCTGTCTGTTCCTGTCTACTCTCCTCTCTCTCTCTTTTCCCTCCTCTCTCCTGCCTCTGCTTCATTCTCTAAACCTGTCACACTCTCTCTGCCCCTGCACTCGTTGTGTCCTGGGACGTCAGAGCAGCTCGATGGGCCGCAGCAGAATACCAAAAGGCTTTGTACTCGTCCCCATGAGGGCCGTGCACATTTACACCTCTGCCACACAACCTCATATTCCTGTCCTCACAACGGCGCTATCGCATTCAAATACTGTTCTTTTCTGCACTAAATGGAGCCATAAAACTACATTCCTGTCTTTTTAAAGCACACAAAACCCAGGAGTTTGACAACTTTACTTTTAAAAAAGGACAAAGGATATGTTGCTACTAAAAACGATAATATTGAAACTACTAAACGCCACTGACACAATAACCTCAAAGCAGGATTATCCCATATTCTAAACATACAATACTGTCAAAAAACATGAATTGCAGCAAATAAATGGATAATTAACTAATAAACTAATTTAATTTGAAAAAGATAGATTTTATTCATGATTTTCCTGTTTCAATGTTTTCAGTTTAAAAACAGAACATTTCATCAGATGGAAGACTTTGATGTTACTGCATTTTATTTATTGTTTGTTGCGATATTGTTATTGTGTCAGCCAGTACTGCAATATCGATACTTTTGCGACACATTTATCCGATTTTTATTGCATGCGCCTATTTCTTTCATTCCTGTCCTAAACTGTGTGTTGCAACAGTGGAATTTCCCCATTGTGGGACAAATAAAGGATCTCTCTTATCTTAACTCTTCTTTAGGGTTTATTTTAGCACAGGCATGTCCAAACTAAGGCCTGGGGGCCAAAAGCGGCCCGCAGATCAATTTTTCTTGGCCCTCAAGTTTCCTGGTGTATTGGCCCACATTGTCCTAAGACATACTTTTTACGGCAAATTTCAGATTTTCTACTATTATAACCTAAATAACTAACATTTTGGTGTGAGACAGACCTGATATCAAGGCACTGAGACTGAATTTAAATGTGGTGGCGCTTTAAAAATCAGATAATGCAATTTTTTTTGAACGTTTCACGATTGATTTGTGGCCCTCCCTTTGGTCTACATTTCAGTATGTGGCCCTCGGTGGAAAAAGTTTGGACACCCCTGTTTTAGCATGTTGACACTATGTTTATATTCCGATCGATGCGCATGTACACGCTTCTCCCGATGTTTTGGTTGAAGGAATCCTCTCTGCGCATGTCTGTTACGTCAGCTAATACGGAAGCGAGGGTAATGGCGAGCGTGAGGCAGAACTGGTCCGTTTCGGACAAAAACAAAAGTATGGTCTGAAGCACACAATACAGCTCCATATCAAAAGTATTATTAAACAGCACGAACGGGAGGTGAAATCAACGAAGAAAAATGTTACGAGCCAAAACGTACGCAGCCATGTTTGTTTACAACGGAAGTTTGTTCTTCTTCTACTGTTTCCGGTATGTTAGCCAATTTTGCGCATGTCAATAATTTATTCCGATCAGATGTAAACGCGTGTCGTAATCAGATAATTTTTTTCAGGGTCCATGTACACAGTAAAATTCTAATCCGATTCATGATCAGATTAAAGACATTTTGCGCATGTAAACATGGCTATTGTTTGAGTTCATGTCCCGGCTTTGATCAAACAAAAATATACATTAAAAAGTCTAGAAATCGTCCAGAAACATTAAGAAATTGACACTTCTTCATCAAGATAATAATTTCACCATTTAATAGTAATGTATGAATATCAGAAGTCAGTACTTTTTACCCTTAAAGTCAAATTTCCCTTTTCATTTAAGTAGATTTTTAAATGAAATTGTTTTACTTGAGTGATGTTTTGCTTCTGTATCTGTACTTCTACAAAACTGACTACTTCTTCCACCACTGTCGCCTTGTTTCTATTTGTAAATCTGAACCCCGTCCAGAAGTGGCGTAATCACAACCTCATCTGAGAGTGCTTTTATAATTGAAACAGATAATTCTCCCAGTCTTTACTACAACCCATCTGTGTGTCATCAGCGCGTCCCATTTAGAGGTTCTTCTCTCATCAGAGCTGTGAATGTGGGAGCAGATGTCGGGCAACAATGGCGCTCTCCTATCTTCCAAGAGCTGCAGTGTGGTAATAAAGCGTCCCGAACAACAAACGTGTGCTTTTTTTCGGGGCTGGCAGGCGTTCTCAGAGATGGCGGCGGCATGACTTGGCACAGGCGTGTTTGTGAAAGCGCAGAGATAAGTGTTGCGCTGCTGATTCACCATCGCCTCCTCCTCCCGCACCGACTCCGTGTCATGTCAGCAACAATGGCAGCGGCGGATCCTCTGTGGGGTTTGAGCCGGGTCTGAAGACGTCTACATTAGGCCCGTGTGTGACAAATTCTGACGTGCGATGGGTTTTTTGACAGAATATCACGAATGGTAACGACACAATGACACAATAACGTTTAAATCAGGGGTGTCCAAACTTTTTCCATCGAGGGCCGCGTATTGAAATATAGACCAGGTGGAGGGCCACAAATCAATCGTGAACAGTTAAAAAAAAAGCTGCATTTATCTGATGTTTTAAGTACCACCACATTTATATTCAGTCTCAGTGTCTTAATATCAGGTCTGTATTGCACCAAAATGTTCGTTCTTTAGGTTAGAATTGTAGAAAATGTATGTAAATGAATTTGCTGTGAAAAGTACTTCTCAGGACAGGAAGCCTAAGGGCCGAGAAAAATTGGTCTGAGGGCCGCATTTGGCTCCCGGGCCTTAGTTTGGACATGCCTGTGTTAAATAGTTATGATTCAGGCCTGTTTTGACAAAAATGAGCCTCATTTCAAAGTGAAAGTCTACATGACAGGTTCTCATTTTTCTCTAATACTGATTTAGTTTGGTGGGAGGGCACCTGTGTTAAATATTTATCATGGTTGACATCTGTGAAGTAGCAGTTTGTGAAGAAAATTTGAAAAAAGTAAAAGTTTAAAATGACAGGAAGTATTGCTGAGTTGTAAAATGGAATCCCTCTGTGATGTCATCAAAAAGCGACGTGCACTTCAAAGTTAACACTGAACTGACACATCTTTCTGACAGTTTAAACGGTCATTCAACAAAATAGAGGCGTTATCGAGTATTACAATTTGTCAAATTATAACTGTTGTGCAATTTATATGGATTTTGGCCTTTGTTTTCAAAATGGTTTCTAGGTGACAGTTGTGGAATTGTCACATATACTGCTCATGACCAACCAGGAAGTGACATTATGAACTTTATGAAAATAGTCAAACTGGGGAAAAATGCTTAGTAAACAGCAAATATAATCATCTTCATTACAATTTAGTGAATTGTGATGTCTAACCTCATATAGACTTGAAGTTGTTTCTGAACCCTTTGGAGCACAGACTCCTAAATCCTGCGTACATACAGGGCACTATCACGAGGGCCCGCTAGATTACAGCTGTGCCGCTCATATGGAACATTCTTATCTATTTTGGGATGAAAAGGCACGACTCGCTCTAAAAATAGAAACACTTACCTAAGCAATTGCCATTATTAAACTGCCAAGAGGCTCAGGGAACGTCTTATTTTGTGCAGGATTTATAGCGACGAACGGAGGTGTAAATTCGTAGCCGCGGTTTAAATTTAGTCTCCTTTTCTGCAGCGACTGTGCTAAACAAACGGTCAGAAAGCACGTTTGATTTTGTCATTATTCCTCCGTACGAATTGGACAGACAACGGGGAAGCTATCAGTTTTATTCCCCGTCGAACAAACACGAAAACAATCACGGTTCTAATCAAAGCTGCGTCTTTGAATCATGCTTCGTTAATGATTTTTGCGTTAGGATACCCTTAGAATGTGACTTTTACCTCATGACGTTGATATCCGAATTATAACTTGATTAAAATGTATTCGGGGCAAAGTAAAGCTGCGTAAACAAACCTATAATGTGTCCGTGTTTTGAAAGCGGGACATTGTTATCAGGTTTCATCAAGATCTTCATAAAAAGCTCTGTATTGTTTGCCCAAATAATAGATATGATCATTTAATCTGCCGGCTATAGTTCGCACCAAAGACAAAGAGGGTTTGGATCCTGGTGAAAGCTGATTAAAATCCAATTGGTTTCAGCTTCTCATATGAACTAAATTGAGTTTATAGACTTTACATATAACATTAAAGGGCCTGTACCTGATTTTGAATCGTGAGACAGGAACATGTTTTTGTTTGAACCGTTAGCCCCGCCCACAAAGTCCTTCCTTTCACTCAATTCACCTTACACAATGACGCAATCACTTTTAAATAGTTATGATTCGGGGCTGTTTTTTTCTTAAACGTTTGACAAAAATGAGCCGAATTTCAAACTGAAAGTCTATATTTCAGGTTCTCATTTTTATCTAACTGTCTTAGTTTGGTGGGAGGGCACCTGTGTTAAATATTTATCATAGTTGACATCTGTGAAGTTGCAGTTTGTGAAGAAAATTTGAAAAATGAAAGTTTAACATGACAGGAAGTAGTGCTGAGTTCTAAAATCCCTCTGTGATGTCATCAAAAAGCGACAGTTGAAAATAAACAGACAGTTAACACTGAACTGACACATCTTTCTGACAGTTTAAACGGTCATTCAACAAAATAGAGGCGTTATCGAGTATTATAATTTGTCAAACCATAACTATTGTGTAATTTATATGGATTTTGGACCTTGTTTTCAAAATGGTTGCTAGGTAACAGTTGTGGAATTACCTCTAACTGCCCATGACCAACCAGGAAGTGACATTATGAACTTTACAAAATTGTCAAACTGGGGACAAACAGGAAAAATGCTTAGTAAAATCTTAAATATAATCATCTTCACTACATTTTAGTGAACTGTGATGTCTAACCTGTCACTTGTTTCTGAACCTATTCGAGCACAAACTATTGTCTGGACTCTTAGCAAAGCTTAGCCCCGCCCACAAAGTCCTTCCTTTCACTCAATTCACCTTATTCCAGAAGTTGCTGTACGCGCCACCGTCTTGTTTCCGTTGTAGTTCACATGGAGCAGACGAGCTCAGCAGAAAATAAGTTCTACATGGACTAAAAAGCCGTTTTCAGACTGACCAGGAAATCGTTGTGTTGTTGACTTGTTGTTGCTCGTGTTCATTAAACATTTTACACAAATCAACCTACTTTATGTAACATTTTAGCGGCGAGACTTTTCCCTCGTTCGTCATTAGCTTTAACGGAGTTCTCGTCAAACGGAAGTGCGTTTACAACAAAAGTCTGTATTTGTGGCAAAAAACGGCAAAAGTGGGCGGGGCAGAATAAGGTGAATATTGCACCATGACTCAGAAACACGGTCTGGAATAGTCTGATGCAGTTGTTTCCATACAGTTCCTCTAACTCTCCGTACAGTTAGCTTTTAGCACTTTTGAAACTGCACTAGAATCACATGTCTCTGTGTTAAGCAGTTGTTTTCCCATGATTCATAGTGTACAGTGTGCCTGATTGGATCTATAAATAAAAATCATCATCATCATCAAACAATGTATGATGTAAAGAGAATTTATCTTAAAGGGCCTATGACAGGTTGAAATACACATTTAACTAAAATGCAGTTAAGATAAATATATTCACATTTCTACTAAAATCTTTACAAATTTAATCCCAGTTTAGCTATATTTTAGGTTTTAAATTTTACTTCCTGGTTGTAAAGTATGACATCACACTAGGAAATTACCGTAGCGACCACACTGTAAATTGGCCAAAACTCCTCTAATGCCACAGATTTTGTTCATTTGACAAAGTATAACACATGTGAACACTTTTCTTGTTGTTGAATCAAAGTTTAAAGTGTCAAAAAAGTAGTTTATTTTATGTAAATTATGCCTGACCTTTGTCTCCCCACCGTGATGTCATCAACGTGTTTACTTCCTGTAATTGTCGACAGATTTTTCAACTTTTCTCCACAAACAGCGACCCGATTGGTGCAAAACTATAATTTGTATTTACACGAAGTATTAACACACTGAATAAAGTCAAAATTAGAAAATCATAAAAACCTGTCATACGCCCTTTAACTAGAGTAAACAAAAATCAGGTACAGGGCCTTTAATTACAATAAAGTGTATGTTAGGACCAAATCATGACTAGAATAAATACTTTTGAGTTATTATTATTCTAAAGCGCTATTCGCTCTGGATTAGTTTTACCTCGGGACGTCTGTGAAATTGAAATGACCCCATGATGCTAGTGCTTTATTGTGAGCATTTGCACGGCATAAACAATGTTAATAATTCACTTGTTTTTACAGACTTCTTTACAGAAATGGCAGACTTGCAAACACGTTTAATATTACAAGAATCTTTTACTTTTACACATTTATGTTGCACATATTTCTTTTATTTTCAGTTTCAGATTGACTCATCGTGACTAGTCAACTATTAAAACTGATAATTGACTAATCTTTAACTGAACTTAACAGACTCTAAAACACATGCCAACAAACAGTGACACAAATACATCAAAATGTCAAAAATGAATAGATTATTACTGATTTTTATTGATCATACACTTTATTCGTAAATATTCTTTAAAGTGCCTATGACAGGTTGGACTACTCATTCAAAAAAAAAATGCAGTTAAGATAAATAAATTTCAAATCTTTACACATTTTACCCCAGTTAAGCTATTTTTTAGAATTTTTATTTTACTTCCTGGTTGTAAATGATGACATAACACTAGGATACCAAGAAACCATCCTGTTCACTGAGCTAAAACTCCTCTAATGTCACAGATATTTTCATTTGTCAGAGAAAAATAAACACTTTTATTTTGTTGACTCAATGTTTAAAGGGTCAAAAAAGTTGTTTATTTTGTGTAAATTATGCACAACCTTTGTCTCCCCGGTGTGATGTCATCAGTTTGTTTACTTCCTGTAATTTTCAACAGATTTTTCAACTTTTCTCCACAAACAGCGACCTGATTGGTGTAAAACTATAATTTATGTTTACAAGAGGTATTAATGCACTGAATAAAGTCCAAATTAGAAAATAATAAAAACCTGTCATATGCACTTTAACTAGACACCGTCAGTCACCATTTTTCAACACTTATTGGGCTGATAATGTATTTAAAAAAGTTTAAATATTGAATAGAAATAATCATTTGACTAGTTGACTATCAAAATAATCATTAATGACAGCCTTCATTTTCAGCTATTTTGAGTTTGTTTTTAGCTTTATGTACCTGTGGTGTTATTTATTTATTTATTATTTTTTTTTACCACATTGCTGCGATCCGAATGACACGCACGCAGTTTTATTAGTCATACTTTAACTTATTAGGGTTAGGCAAAATAAGTGTTAAACTTCAGCCTAAACCCTTTCGGTCTGTAAAATGTTTTCTTTCTTTATTCTTATGTTATTCCTTTTTTTGTTTTTTTGTTTTTGTATTTCTATGGACAGAAGAAAAATAAAATAACTAACTAACTAATGATGAAACACCCGCAGCTTCTGTTATAATCCATTCACTGACCCTTGATCTAAACTTTCCCAAAAGAGCCTCGGTGCTGCTTGGTCCTCGGTTGCCACAGTAACGGGATTGTATTTCCAGTGACCGCAGTTTGTTGAGAAAAAAAAGATTGGCTTGCAGATGGAGACGTTTTTTTTTTTTTGGACAGGCAGGGTAATAATAATAATTAAGCAACTTTAGTAAAAGACTACCAGACAATACATGGTCATTTCAGCACAAAATAACAGTACTTTAGATCAAAACTTGACCAATTTGTCCTATTAATGGGATTATTTTTATTTTTGCAGCGGAGAACTTCATCAGAGGTGGACCAAAAATTAATATTGCAATGTTTTTTAAGTATCCTGATGACGATATTGAGACGATATTATGTCAGTCCAACAGAAATGTGTTAAAACGTGTCTTTAAACGTATTAGTTGAGGTGTGAAATGTGTATAAAATGAATCACAAAGTTCAGAATTATCTTTATTCCATGGCTGCAGCTAACAATCATTTTGCTTATCAATTAGTCTTTCGATTAATTGATCAGTTGTTTAGAGACTTTATGTGTCATAATGAAACGATTTTTATTAAATTCGACCCAGTTGAAGATGAAGGGAAGTGGTTCGAGGACCTGGTGGAGCACATTTATGGTCAATTTTCATCAAATACACAACATTTACATAATTTTCATGCAGTTGCAGCTCAATTTAAACTCTATTTTATTTAATTCTTAATTTAATGCATGCCTTCTTTTATATATTTTCTATTATTTTATTGCACCGTACGCTAACGATTATTCAAAATTAGCTGATGATCTTTTCAATAATCGATTAGTTGTGATTCATTGATTAAAGTGCGTATGACAGGTTTTTATGATCATCTAGTTTTGACTTTATTGGTGTAATAAACCCTATTGTGAATATTTATGATAGTTTTACACCAGTCAAAGTGTCTGTTTGTGAAGAAAAGCTGAAAAACATGTTGAAATTTACAGGAAGTAGAGCAGAGTTCCAAAACACGATGACATCACACTAGGGAGACACACTAGGTACAATTTTCAACCAAAAAAACAAATTTTTCTGATCCTTCAAACATCAATTCAACAAAATAAAGGGGTTCCTACATATTTTCATTTGATAAATTATAATTTCTGGTACATTAGAGGTGTTTTGGCCCAGTGTATGATGTGGTTACTAGGTAACAGTTACAGAATTTCCTAGTGTGATGTCATCATTTACTACCAGGAAGTAAACATTAACCTAAAAAAAAAAGCCAAACTGGAATAAAAACTAGAAAATTCTTTAGCAGAATCTTAAATATAATGATCTTGACTGTGTTTTAGTAAAATGAGTACTTCGACCTGTCAGAGGCACTTTAACTTCTTGCAGCTTTACCTTTAACAACACAACTTTTTTTTCATTTCTTGACTTCTCGTAGCATTTTTTTTTACTATAAACAATTTACTCAACACAAATTCTTTCATATTTTCAGCACAACATTCACAATATTCTCTCAAATTGAACGCATCGTCCACGGAGCGGCACAGCTGTTATATCAATCTCGCTCTGTCGTTTCCTCGTTAGCTTTCACACTACATTTCCACATCAAAGCCCGAACGCGAGCCCTTTGTCATTTCCTCCGCAACGCCGTGTGTTTTTTCCTCAAGTCGAGTGAAAAAACAGCGGCAGAAAAGCCAGGAAATAGACTGTTGCGCGGCGCTGCGTGACTTAGACCCACATAATGGTGTAATACAAGCAGAACGGAGCCCGGCGATGAATCAATGGACAGGTGCAGGCGCGGAGGGAGCGAAAAGATGATACGATAAGTAATTGAAACTAGCGCCGCCGCCGTCCCTGCACAGAGAGGCGCTCCGGTGACTTGGTTTCCTGCTCGGTTTGTGCGCGGAACATCCCCGTGGCGCGGGAGGGAGGGAGGCAGCTGGGAAATGCACCACAAACAGATTTTCTTTTGGAGGGATGCGTCGGATTTAAAGAGGCAGAGCGACGTGATGAGCAGGTTTAGAGGAGGAGAAGGGAAGAACGGGGTCAGCGCACGGAGTTAGAGAAGGGCGATAGTAACGACTGAAGCGCGCGGAGGACGAGGGGAGTTGTACCGAGGCAGGAATGTGACGATATGGAAATGAAAAAGGGTGTACGTTTGATCGTGGGCTGGGATCACGGGGTCATGGTTTGATACAGTTATGTTATGAAACTGCTCATGATATTCTACGATATATAACAATTTTTTATGAAAGAACTCAGCATATTTTTACAAAACTGCAGTCCTGGGTTAGATCTGGTTTAGTCCTGGTTTAGTCCTGGGTTAGATCTGTTTTAGTCCTGGTCTAGTCCTGGTTTAGTCCTGATTTAGGCCTGATTTAGACCTGGTTTAGTCCTTGTTTAGACCTCCTTTAGATCCACTTTAGACCTGGCTTAGTCCTGATTTAGACCTGGTTTAGACCTCCTTTAGTCCTGGTTTAGACCTCCTTTAGACCCGAATTAGACCTGGTTTAGTCCTAGTTTAGTCCTGGTTTAGATCTAGTTTAGACCTCCTTTAGACCCAAATTAGAATTGGTTTAGACCCGAATTAGTCCTGGTTTAGTCCTGGTTTAGATCTGGTTTAGTCCTGCTTTAGACCTGGTTTAGACCTGATTTAGTCCTAGTTTAGACCTCTTTTAGACCCAAATTAGACCTGGTTTATTCCTGGTTTAGACCCGAATTAGTCCTGGTTTAGACCTGGTTTAGTCCTGGTTTAGATCTGGTTTAGTCCTGCTTTAGACCTGGTTTAGTCCTGGTTTAAGTCTGGTTTAGACCTGGTTTAGTCCTGGTTTAGACCTAGTTTAGACCTCCTTTAGACTCGAATTAGACCTGCTTCAGTCCTGGTTTAGTCCTGGTTTAGATCTGGCTTAGTCCTGGTTTAGATCTGGCTTAGTCCTGGTTTAGACCTGGCTTAGTCCTGGTTTAGTCCTGGGTTAGATCTGGTTTAATCCTGGTTTAGACCTCCTTTAGTCCTGCTTTAGTCCTGGTTTAGGGTAAATAAAGTTGAATATCCCTGCTCTAGTCTCAGCAGTAACATTTCCATAAAGTGTCCATAGACTCTCCACTTGAAATGTCACAATGTGCACCTTTTTAAACCTATTTTAGTCGTATTTTAAACCCGTTTAGTCCTGTTTTAACCTGTTTTAGTCCTGTTTTAACCTGCTAACTCTTGTTTTATTCTCGCTTCCGTCTCACGCTTCGTCTCTCGATCTGACAAACCTGATTAAAACAGGTCCAGACTTCCATGAGGACATTAAGAGCCACAGGAACAGCGGCGGGCGCGTGTCGTCGTCGCTGTCGGAGCATGTTGTGAGTGTTGGAGTTGGTTTGTCGCTGTGTAAATGAGACGGTGGAGTGGGCAGCAGTGTGCGCTCGCATAGTGATGAGAAATTAATTCATGTGTAAAGTGGCTCATCCCTCTCCATTCCCGCCAAAGCAGAGCAGTCTTTCTTATGTTAATTGCAAAATAATGATTAAGTTCCTCCTCTGTTATGACACACAGTGAACGTTTTTAGATGAGCTTTGGTTTGGAAAGTATTGCGGCGCTTCTTTTCTTTTTGTAAATGCACTTGTAGCTCGTTGTATCGGGAGAAGTGCTGCTTGATTATTCGCAATCAAATCAACTGCAGTTTTGTCAGTTAAACAATTCTCTGCAAACAACAAAATAGTGTAATATGTGTAAGTCTGTAGTTCTGAAACGCATTGGGATTGTTTTATTAGTTCAGCAGCAGTTTATACAATATTTTTGTTTTCTTGCAAATGTAAAGGCTCCTGGACATGTTTTAAAATGCAAACTTGGAACAGAAATAGCGCTGCAAGATAAATAAATTGCATTGAAATCGCAGTTTGAATGGAAGGAATTAGCAAAAAGTCTGCTTAATGTGAGACACTACAGGAGAATAGGAAAAAATCATAAATTTAAAGATATCAATTGTAAACTTCTCCTGTAGTTTACTCACATAAATGTAAAAAAAATATATATTACCAGTTTTTCATCCTGTCATGTTTTGATGTAGAAATAAGGCATTTTGTGTCTAAAAATGGGCAAAAATCTACAAATTTGGGACATATAAATCTGAAAAATTGACAGAACCAGGTTTAAATTTCATGGTTCATTTTGTACACATATTAGTTACAAAAAGATGTGCACATGGGATTTTGGATTTCCTTTTTAGTTTTTGAGTACTAACTAGATTTGACTGAAAATTATCCTAAAAATTCAAATTTTGCTTCATTATTTTGATTTAAAACTTCAATAAATCAGTTTTAGAATTAGATATTTAAAAATTCCTACAAAACGTCATAGACTTGTTGAGTCCCAGATTGTAAAGTTTGGTGTTTGCAGGAGCTACTTTAAGGCCCTAATTTCCTCCACAAATGACAAAATATTATGTTTTGTTCTGCTTAAAAATGAAAACCCTGTAGTTTAGATCTGTACAAACATGTTTTGACCTATTTCAATCTTTTTGTCAATTCTCCTGTGTGCGTTTAAAATGTGAACATGGAACATAATCCTATTTTAAAACATAAATCGCAAATCCAATCGTGATCACAATACTGTACACAGCTCTGTACGCTACACAATTCTCTGCAAACAACAAAATATCCTGTCTTAATTATGTGTAAATGCAGTTTAGACAAATGTCCCTGAAACACCTGGGATTGTTATATTATCTTAGCTGCAATTTATGTTTTTGTTTTCTTGCTCCTGGACGTGTTTTAAAATGTAAACTTTCAACAGAATTAGGGCTGCGAGATTAATCACTCACAATTTGAATGGAATTAATTAGCAAATCGCAAAGGCTGCACATTTTGAAGTACCATAATTTCCTCCACAAACTGCAAAATATCCTGTTTTTTTCTGCATAAAAACTGCTGACCCTGTTTTGCCTTGTACAAGTATTAGTTTTGTTTTAGTTTGTCAGATCATTGAACTCTTTCAGTCGTTTCATCAGTTCTTCTTTTCTCTTGTGCACGTTTAAAATGAGAACTTCGAACATAATCTTACATAAATTGCAAATCTAATCACAAAACTTGTCAGAAAAATCACAATTAGATACTTTTCCCGAATTGTGCTGCTCTGTACGTTACACAATTTCTCTGCAAAATAATGAAAATGTAACTGTAGTTTAGTGTTTAAATGTTCTGAAATGCATGGGATTGTTTTATGAGTTCAGCAGCAGTTCTTCTCTCAAATGTTATTGCTCCTGGACGCGTTTTAAAATGTAAACTATGGACAGAATCCTACTATTAAACTGTAAATGGAATAAAAAACAAATATGCAAATCAGTAAAAAGCATTAAAGAACATAAATACAGACGGCTGTGTACACAATATGTATATAAGTGTTACATAACAGTATCTCAATCCACACTCGTTGCCTTTGGCCAATTTCCCATCACAAATGAATTTATGGTGTGTGGATGTGAGAAAAGTGGGGTAAACATCAGACACAGAGCCAGGCACATGGACCTCTGAGTGTGAGGCCTTCACACGTTTGGTGACGTGTCGTAAAGAGTTATTTAACAATGATCCGACCCTCAACCATCGGGAAAAATATAGAAAATATCTCATCTCTTGTTATATGTGTAGACCTGGTTTAGTCCTGGTTTAGTCCTAATTTAGACCTGGTTTAGACTTGGTTTAGTCCTGGTTTAGACCTGGTTATGTCCTGGATTAGACCTGGTTTAGTCCTAGTTTAGACCTGGTTTAGACTTGGTTTAGACCTGGTTTAGTCCTAGTTTAGTCCTGGTTTAGACCTGGTTTAGACCTGGTTTAGTCCTGGTTTAGACCTGGTTTAGACCTGGTTTAATCCTAGTTTAGACCTGGTTTAGTCCTAGTTTAGTCCTAGTTTAGTCCTGGTTTAGTCCTGGTTTAGACCTGGTTTAATCCTAGTTTAGTCCTGGTTTAGTCCTGTTTAAATCTGGTTTGTTCCTGGTTTAGACCTGGTTTAAGTCCTGGTTTAGTCCTAGTTTAGTCCTGGTTTAGACCTGGTTTAGACCTGGTTTAGTCCTGGTTTAGACCTGGTTTAGACCTGGTTTAATCCTAGTTTAGACCTGGTTTAGTCCTGGTTTAGATCTGGTTTAGACCTGGTTTAATCCTAGTTTAGACCTGGTTTAGTCCTAGTTTAGTCCTAGTTTAGTCCTGGTTTAGTCCTGGTTTAGACCTGGTTTAATCCTAGTTTAGTCCTGTTTAAATCTGGTTTGGTCCTGGTTTAGACCTGGTTTAGACCTGGTTTAGTCCTAGTTTAGTCCTGGTTTAGACCTGGTTTAATCCTAGTTTAGACCTGGTTTAGTCCTGTTTAAATCTGGTTTGGTCCTGGTTTAGACCTGGTTTAGTCCTAGTTTAGACCTGGTTTGGTCCTGGTTTAGTCCTGGTTTAGTCCTGGTTTTGACCTGGTTTTGACCTGGTTTATACCTGGTTTAGTCCTAGTTTAGTCCTAGTTTAGTCCTGAGATGATGAATTGAATGTTGAACAGGTTAAATCTTATTTTTATCTTAGTTTGAACTTCTTTTTCTCCTGCTGGTCGGCTGCATGTCTGTCATGAAAAGAATTTCCTCTCAGAGATGAAGAAAAGTCATTCTGATTCTCAAACTAGATACTCATTTGAGTGCGAATCGATAGTAAAAAAAAAAAATAATAATAATACAGACAAGACAAACTGAGCTCTCCTGCACAGTTTGATCAGTTTTCACATCAGAACTAGTAAAAGACCACACGGTGACATAAAAAGTACTGTTCTTTTGTGTTGAAAACTGCAGACTGTTGTCTATTCTTTACTTCCTTAAAAACAGTCAATTTGATTTAAAAAGCACCAAAATACAGCAAATCTCATGAATTGTTAAAAATGTACTGAAAGATGACCTTGTTGATGATGATTGTAATGATTTAGTGAAGTCGTCTCCCCTCTTGTCTCGAGCTCTTCCAGTGTTTAGACATTTGCTGTAAAATAAGGCGAGGAAAGTTTATTTGCACAAGTCGTACACAAAGAAGAAGATAAATCAGGCTGTGTGTCTTGAAATGGTCCTTTAACCTTGTCCGAAAGTTTCAGATTTCTTTCTGTTTTCTCATTCTTTTTCCTTCCTTTCTGCTGCTGCTTTTTCCCACATTTGAAAACATTCAAAATGCCTTTTTATTTCAGTTATTTGTATTATTTGCACTGTCTTTTTGGACAGAATTCTTTCTTTAGCATCATTTATTCTGTTTCTCGATGCCATCAGACGCTGTCACTCATCCTTCCATTAAATCCCTTCGCGTTCCACTCATCAGTTCTATTCATCAAAATGACATTTCTCCTCAAAAATCCTTTGCAAGACGATCTTTGCACGACTGGGATCCCATTTGGATTTTCAGATATCACAAAATTCATTTAAAAATAAAGTTAATTTTATTTTAAAATTAGAAATAACAGATGAAACACTATTAGCTACTCTGTTTCCTCTACTTGGTTGTTGATTTATAGAACCGATGTTGTAAAAACTCTAATAATAACTCCTCAAAATAGAAATCCAGTGACTGTATTGTCTTTTTTACTACATGAATATCTTGTTTAACTGCTCCATAAATAAAGCCTGTGACTTATAGATCTGTGAACGGGAGCCAGGCAGACGCTCCACGGCTCACGTTGTATTTAACTCCTGCCTCTGACTGAAACCATCATTAATTTTCACCGACCAGGACGAGATTACGTTTTCATTTTTGAAGAATCCTTTCCGCGCACAGATCGAAGACTTACTGGACTGAAATGATAAGACCAAGATGAAGTGTGCGGGTAACTGGAGAGCTAATTCTCGGTCTGTGGTCTATACGGTCTGGCCAATAAATCATTTCTATGCTGAAGTTCCTTTATCTTCCGTTTGGTGATTGGTGGGTTCAGACTTGGCCCGTTGAGTTTTGGTCAATACTGATTCTTGCGCTGAAGCAGGGCCGGTTCTAGGCATTTGGAGGCCCTAAACAACACTCCAAATGCCCAGTGCACAATGAGGCTGTGTAAATAATTGGACGTAACAATGAAACATAAAATAAAGACAAGAAATCAGGAGTTAATCGCCTAATCGATTATAGAAATGGTTGTCCGCTAATTAAATCAAGTAATTGTTAACTGGTCTATACTCAGACTCCAAATTTCCAAAACTTTGTGATTAAAGAAGAGATTTTATTTCTCAGACAGAGCAGGAATCACACAAAAAACACACAGGAAACATGTAAATTGTGCGTTTTTGAGTAAAATACTTATATTAATATTAATATTCTTCACTAGGATATTGTTAAACGGCTTTATCTGGGTAGAACTGAGCAAAATTCTCATATTCAAGGGTCTTTCATGCGCTAGACAATCAATTAATCAATTAATCGAAGGAGTAATCGCTAGAATAATCGTTAGTTGCAGCCCTACATTCATCAGCATTTTTCTTTTTAGAGTTAAAGCGGGTTTGAGGGTCATCCCCCGGGAAAATCTGAATAAATCAATGACACAAACTGAGCCATCATCAAGGACTGGACTGAAATTACAATTGAAAATCCAAAAATGGAAAAAATTATCTTTGCACTTTAGTTGAAAATTGACTTATTTGACAGACTTTGGAACAAGCGGGATGAGTATGGGTGAATGTGCCGTAATGTTATTTCTTTTTCTTTTTTTTCCAAGTTTGCTCTTTGATTTTTTTCACATGTTTGTGCTTTATTTCATATTTCATTCTGTCTATGGCTCATTGATCCTGTTTCTCTGTTCAGTGTTTTTAAATGACAAATTAGAAAAAAGAATTCTGAATAAATCCAGTGCCGTGTCCTTTATTCAGCTGCATTTAAGAGGTCATATTTTATTGGATCTAATTATCTATTTGAGATATTTTTCCAAAGACATGACTGTGTAGGTTAATTGACAACTCTAAATTGTCCCTAGTGAATGAATGTGAGAGTGAATGGTTGTCTGTCCTTGTCTCTGTCTCTCTGTGTTAGCCCTGCGACGAGTTGGCCACTGTCCACGGTGTACCCCGCCTAAGGCCCAAAGTCACTGGGATAGGCTCCAGTCACCCGCGACCCCTAACGGGAATAAGCGGTAGAAAATGAATGAATGAATGCTGTATTTCAAGATAAGCTACAGTTTTAGCGTGGAGCATATTTGTGCATAGACATTATTTTTACATTTTACCTTGTGTTTGTGTTTGTCTTTTACCAGAGCATGTGGGCCCCTATTGGTGATGGCCCTAAACATTTGCTTAGATTGTTTATGCATCCAGCCAGCTCTGCACTGAAGCCTCTTGGTTGGTTTGTTGTCATGTTCCACCTTTTAATAAAAAAAGTGAGAGTTTTGCTTGCATTGTGTGTAACAACAATGCAATTCAGTGCAGGGTGTCCTTGGAGCACACATCGTCGTCAAGGCTGTGTTACGTTGGAAAAACATGCTATTCCAATGTTCACCGCACAGTTAGAACATGAAAATATGGCCTATTTTATCTGAATGTAAATGCCAACACTTGTAGTCAGAGTAATCTTTGGCTGGAACAAAGATCAAATCACAGAAAACCAATCCAAGGTTTAAGTTATAGATACAGTCAGCAGCCGAGGAAACGCCACAAACCGAGCTGTGTGCGGGAAATGACAATCTTTTTTTTCGAATGTGTCAGAGCTGCTTTTTCACACACTGTTCAACAACTACAAGAGCAAAAGCCTAGGAGTTATACTGTGCCAAATTATGTATTTTTCATCTACAGAACAGTCCCGATATCCAATTTTCTGGGGAAACGTCAGGATATCGGTATCTGTTAAGTAGAACTGTAGTCGACTAAAGATCTGCCCCATCGACCGATTAGTCGAAGAGAAAAAGAGTGTGTGGCAAAAATATATCAAAACTCTGCAATGTATCTGACCCAAACTGCACTCGAAAGACCAAAAATGCACAGGAAAAACATGGAAAAACAACAAATTATACACAAAAGTACTAGACAACATAGTATTTATATGTTGGACTTCAAAATCTTTAGCTAACTCACTCCAAATCTTCTTGTTTTTCCTTTTTTTTTGTCATATACATCCATTTCAAAGATTAGTCGACTTATAAAAATGTTGGTCAACTATGACTTTACAGACCGATTAATCAACTAAACGACTAAAGGATTACAGCCCTACTCTTAAGACTCAGTTGTCACTCAATTTGAATTAGTTGGGCTTAAAGTAAACATAATTTATCAGGAAACGTGTTTGAAAAGGATGTTATAATGGTGTTTCCTCGTCTTTAACTTATTCAGTTGTAGTTTCGGTTTGAGATTTGAGGCTTGAGTGCTCAGAAATGGTTAGTTTTGACCTAACCTCTAACCCCGCCCACTGCAGTGCACTCGGCCTCAGGTCAGAAGCAAATATTCAACAATGTTATGTAGTCATTTTTCAAAACCAGAATGCTGATAATGTTTTTATGTAACAATTGTGTATGTACAGCATATACTCCATTTATTTAATGCAACTGAAGTAAACACTCTCATAAAATGCCACTTTGACGAGGCGAGGTCAGCAGCAGAGAATCGGTTCTGCAGTTTTCAACAAGAAGTCAATGAACCCTATTAAGCCACTTTGAATAAAATGATATAGATCTTATACTTAACAAGATTTGAAACAGCAGAAATGTCAGGGAAGTTCAGTTAAGATGTACTTACCTTTCTTAAAACATGAAAAACAGTTCATTCTATACAGTTTGCAGCACAATTTATTCCAAGCAATTATTTTTCACTGCAATGTGTTTATAACTTTCACAACTTTCAGAGGCCAGAGCGTAGGCACCGCACTGCAGCAACAGAAGCTAGCACGCTAACTGTGCACTGCCTGGTTCTCGCACGATAAAACACTTCATGGATCCAGACAGTACGATTAATCGACTAATCGTGACTAGTCGACTATAAAAGATAATGACACTTAAGGCTGATTGTACAAATTAATGAATTAATCTCAACTAATCGATTATTGAAATAATCACCAACTGATTTAGTAATCAAATAAACATTTCTGTACTATCCATAGACTCCAAAGCATGCCGTGTGATCAGGGAAGGGGTTTTATGGCTGAGACAGAGCAGAAATTCACTAAAAAATGTCCAGAAATGTGTAAAATGTTTCAGTGTTTCTATCTATGAAGATGTTCTTAAGATGAATTTCTTAGTTTCATCTTGGTCAAATGTTGTAAAATCTCACATTCACTGCTCTTTTGCGATCTAAACAACGCATTAATTAATCAAAAGAAATAATCAACAAACTAATCGATTGCCAAAATAATCGTTAGTTGCAGCCCTATTGACAATAAAAATGTTTTTTTTTTTTATTAAGTAATTGTTAACTGAGCCGTACAGACTCTAAAACGTGTCAAAAGACCTTTTAAACAAAGACAGTGACATCAAAAAATCAAAAAATAATAGATTATTGCTGAATTTTATCAATAAAACATTTTAGTCATAAATATTCTCGATCTAGGAGTCTTCAGTTGCCATGTTTCAACCTTTATTTGGCTGATAATGGATCTAAAAAGTCTACATATATAATAGAAATAATCGTTTGACTAGTCGATGACTAAATAATCGATGGTGACGGCTCTAACAAACAGCACACAGCCGTCTCATTTTGACCCTAAGAGCTTCCTATTCACCTTATTCCTGAAGTTGCCGTACGCGCCGCCGTCTTGTTTCCGTTGTAGTTTACATGGAGCAGACGAGCTCAACAGAAAATAAGTTCTACATGGACTAAAAAGACGTTTTCAGACTGACCAGGAAATTGGTGCGTTGTTGACTTGTTGTTGCTCGTGTTGATTAAAACATTTTACACAAATCAATCTACTTTATGTAACATTTTAGCTGCGAGACTTTTCCCTCGTTCGTCATTAGTCTCGTCAAACGGAAGTGCGTTTACAACAAAAGTGCAAAAAAAGGCAAAAGTGGGCGGGGCAGAATAAGGTCAATACAACACTTGGCAACAACAAATTGGGACGACATGGACAAGAACCGTTTTTCTGGACACAGTTTGCCCTCGTGGACCGGCATTTGTTTGGTTTGTTGTTTGGTTTTGTTGCGCGTTCACAGCAGCCTCCCACTCCTCCAGACGCCGCACACGTCTTCATCCACAGCCGCTCGTGCCGCGCCTTTCTCAGCTCACAAGTGCAAATTATGCACCAGAAATGAGCGCTTTTAGTCCGCTCTCCCCTCGTCCTTTAATCTAACTCCTCCATTTATTTTTGCTTTTATTGAAACCTTTGATTCATTGTGGGCGCGGGTGATAAATCCAGCCGCGGGACAAAGACGGGGGTTGTTTACAGGTTCGCCGCGTTCGGACCGCTGATGTTCAAAGATGAGCGGCGCGAACGACGCACGTGCATCGGGAATAAAAAGCACTCCGGATGAAAGGCGAGATGATTTACTGATGTGGGACTGGGAGAGACGCCATGTTGTCAACCGTCGTTTAATGTCCTGCTGTCGTCCGGAGAGCGGAGAGAACAGTCAGAATAAGATCCAGTTTGAATGGTACAAACTGCAAAATGACAACGACAATGGATGGAGCTAGGTCTGGGCGATACGGTGATAAAAATGGAATCGTGAGCTCGTCCCTGTGACAATCTGCTATTTTTATGAAATCGTCGTATCGTGATTGACTGTTTGTCTCTTTAATGCAGCTGTCTGTTCAAACACACTTTTTCTCCTGTTGTTTAGCCTCTGAAGCCTCTGAGCAGATGACTTTATTCACCTCTTACAGACCAGGGCTGCACAATTGAACGAAATCGACACAAAAATCGCAATTTTAATGGATGCAAATCGTTATCGTAATCATTAATCGCAAATGCTGCAGCTTTTGAAGCGCAATCATTTCTTCCACAAACAACAACATGTCTTGATTTGAATAAAAACACTGTAATATTGTAGTTTGGATTTGTACAAACATGTACTGAAACAAGCGGCAATGACAATTATTGCAATTACAATTTGATTTAGGTTTTGGTTGTACGATTTAGTTCTAAGTGCACATTTGAAACACGAGCCTTAAAGGGGCTGTATCTGATTTTTACTGTTTTGAAACATGAAAAACAAAACTAGTTAATTGTAAAATCTTTACATCAGTCACATGTATCGCTCACTTTTCGAATGCAGTCGCAGCGTCCTAAATATTCACCTCCATGAGTTTAGAAACACTTTTCATGAGTCTCTGAGCCCATCCTGAGTAAAGCTGACAAACATTAGCATGCTAACGGTGCACTTCCTGCTAGAATAAAACAAGTTATAAATAGATGCAAAGAAAACACTTGTTTCATTTCACCAGAATAGATGCTTTTACAAAATATCTGCACTGGGGGAACACAGATTTCACTTTATACATGCAAAAAAGTATAGGAACATGAAGTAGTTCTGTTTTTTATGTTTTAAAACAATAAAAATCAGGTACAGCACCTTTAACATTTAAGAGAAAACTGAAACATGAACACCTGAATAAATCTAATAATCTCACAAAAGCATTTCACGACTTTTTAGAGACCGAAACCAGGGTTAGGTTTTTTTTCTTTATTTCTATTTATTTTAAGTATTCGAGCATCAGTTTATTTACATAGAAACAATGAGTCCACGATGGAGTAGAAGGAAGTTATAAATGTTATTCTTCTCCTCTCATAAAATTTTCACAAATGTGTGGTTTTCAAATGAAAATATGTGACATTAATAATTGCAGTTGCCATTTGCTAATTGCGACTGTTCAAATTGGAATTGCTTTGATTCCCAAACACAATGTGCCCTTTCTCTGGGTAGCTGTTCTGCCTTTGATATACTTTGGTTTCGGCTGTGGTTGACGTAAACTAATTCCAGTTTACCATGAAATTATAGTTCAAATATTCAGACTGAATTTGATGATTGGACAATGTATGTAATTGTTCCTAGAATGTCTTTTGTTGGCGCCTTTTTTATTATTTATTATGTTTTTTTTTGTTTTTGTAAATTGTTCTCTCTCTGGTCCTGTTCTGTTCTACATGTTTTGTTCTATGTTTTGAAATTGAAAAATGAAAAAAAAAAAGCAAAAACATGGTGCAATTGTTAGTGCTTCAGCCCGACAAGAAGAAGGCGTTAGATTTGACTCCCGAGCAGTGCTGGCCAGGCCTTTCTGCATGGAGTTTGCATGTTCTTCCCGTGCCTGCTACTCCGATTTCTCCAACAATTCCACTAAAAACATGTTCAATAGGCCAGGATTCCCAAGTAGAGTCAAGATAGTGACAATAAAGTAACCTTGAAGGCGCACTATTCTAATTTTCTGGTGGTGTTGTCTGAAACCTTCTTGTCATTGCCAGGAATGTTCCACAGTATGGCATTAAACTCGCATGCATTTCTTCAATTACATCTTTCTTTATCTATTGTTTATTGCTAAAAAGGCTTGTAAAAAAGCAGTTTGATAATGAACGGTGAGCTGCCACTTGACTTGGTGGCTCCACTTCAGAATTAGAATTACTTTTATTCATTCTCAAGAGGAAATTCTTTTTCGTTACGGACATGCAGCCGAGCAGCAGAAGAAACTGATTTATCAAAATAAAGTTAACTTACAGGCAGGTCTCCGTTGAGGCAGATGCATTTGGTGCTATGCTGTGGAACTATTATGGCAGAAAGAATTTTTATTTCAATTGTTTTGTCCTATACAGTTTGTGGAGTGACCTTGTGACAAAGTGGGTTATTTATCCCTTAATCACCTTTAATTTGATTTATTACTTCATTCACTATTTGTCACTATCCTGGGTTTGTTTTTGTTTAGTTGATTATCACACAACACATAAGTTCCTTTTAAATTTTTTGTCTAAATTTGCATTTCATCTCAGTTTACTCCATCCATCATACTTACCTGGTTCACCACATGGTCTGGTCCAAGAGGAGGCGGGCTTTACTGCAGCCCTCTTTGTACCCTCAGAGGGGGTTATGGGCCAGACCATGTGGAGGGGAGAACTGCTCGAGTTCAGTTTGGTTCAGTTTAGTTTTTTGTGTTCATAGTTTTATGTAAACACTTAAAATGTTTGGGGACATTGCTCCATTTTGGAAAAAGTAACCCTGTGTGTTGCCTGAGTGAAGGTCGAGGTGGTGCAGTGACCTGTCAACAGAGTGCACTGTCCAAGGGGAGGGGCCAAGGGCGTAAAAGGGATCGGCTGGAGCCCTTCGAGGAGAACCATCAGTGTAGCCAGGTACCTGTGCGGTTTTCCTCAGTTTCCTTAAGTTCTGTTGCTTTTGATTCCATTGAAGCGCAGTTATTTTTTGTAAATATGTATTATTTTGCCACGGTGAATAAATGGTTCAAAATGTTTGAGTCTGCCTCGTACTTTTGACCACTTTGGCCAGCTTCTCCACAGGCCTAATGTCACTTATTGCCTAATTCCATTTCTCAACCAGTATAGTCACTTTTATGTTTATGTCAATAGAATATGCAGCAGAGTTATACCAATAAAGGGCAGTTGTTTTTAGACAATGGGGTAGAATTTCAGATTATGGGACCGTAGTTTCCTCTTATAATTGGAAACGCTCTTCCAGCCTAAGCCACGTCGCCATAGATACAAACAGATGGGGAAAAAAGTTACACAGTGCTTAAGGTTGCTTCTAATCCCGAAAATACACTTCTCCAATTCTTTGCCGAGATTGAGTCTGGTCACAGCTCCCTCCGACGCACCTCGGGCCAAACTAACAGAACCGTGCAATCAGATTAGTTTATTTCCGAGACGCATGCGAAACAAATTAGGTCATTGGTCAACTATCATTCTGCAGAAATCAGATAAGTTTTTCAGTCCCCTGAGATATATTTTGTCTTTCTTTTTTCTCGTAGGCGGACATATTTGTTTCGATACAGAGGAACCGTATGTGTCCCTGATTGGCTAATACCACTTTGCCTTGAGGTACAACCAGGTCTGCCTTTTGTTAACGGATTCACACATGGATTTAATTAAATAATTTACCATTTTTGAGAGCAAAACAATCACCCAGGGGCGGACTTACCATTAGGCAACAGGCCACAATTGCCTTGGGCCCTCAACCTGAAGGGCCCCCCAAACAGATGCCCAGCTCATCATAGACACAAGGAAACAGTTGCTTTTCTCACAGTAAAGTAGTGCAGTGTACTTTTAAACAAGAAAAAGACCAATAAAACAGTTTGGAATTTGTCAAATGTGTTGAAATCAAACTAAATAGTAAATAAAATATGACATTATCAAAATTCAAATAAACATAATGTATTTAAATCAGCAGAATATGTGTTAAAATGCACCAACAAACAGAAAATATGGTCTGATTTCTTAAATATTTTTCTGGGGAACGACCCCCAAACCCCCCTTTTTAAAACTGTTTAAACATACAAGCTTTAAAATAGTAAATAACAACAACAACAACAACAACAACAACAACAACAACAACAACAACAACAAAAGCTTCCTTCAAGTACAATTCAAGAGACACGGCAGAAAAGTTATAGAAAATCACACTTGAGGAGGAGGGGCCTAGACTTAATTTTGCCTTGGGCCCCCAAATTCCTAGGTCTGCCACTGCAATCACCGTTGCTAAATTTAACAAACCAGACATTGGCATGGAGACTATTCACCACATTATATCCCAAATTTTTGAATAAGAGGTTTGATTTAATAATGTTTTTGCTGTGTCATGACTCAAAAAAGGTTGAAAAACGCCGTCAGTCACACCGATCTGAAATCAAAGGAATCAGACTGATATCGATCTTTACAAAAAACACAGAGATATCATTCTTAACTTTCCAGACAACCCTTTAGGCATCAATTTAGATCAAAGAATGTCCTCTGAAAAGAACTTAAAATGATCTCACCAGTGCAGATTGTCTGTGCATGAACTTTCATTCTCGTATTTGTTTAATGTCTCAGTGTTTTTCTTTCACTAGTTAAGTTTCCTTTGTGTGTTACTTCATGGAGAACATTATGAAAGTATTATAAAAGTTTTATTTTATTTTTTTTATTGCTACTAAACTAAAAGTTCACCCTTCAAAGCATTGTTCGATATGCAGGGCTCATACACATGCTTGAAATCAGTGAAAGTGCTTGAATTTTGGGAAAAAAAGTGCTTGAAAATGCTTGAAATCTCCTATGCATTTTGTCAGTAAAGAGTGTTATAGTTTTCAATTTGTGGTTTTAAAGTAATCTAAATGCAGATACGGGTGTTTCGTGCCAGTGTTTTTACATTACACATGATCCTTCAAGATGATTTCTGCATCTGTGGCGTTCATTCAAGTGGAAAGGGCACGAATCATTAGCCTTAAATGACTTGGATGGAGGTGTCACTTTTCCTCACAACACCGTTTTTTTGTTTGATTAGGTTGTTGTCGCTAGTTTTATTGGAAATGAAAAAACTTCGCAGAGTTGGGGCCGATTTAAGTGCAAACGAACTGGAAAAAACTTGAAATTATACCTTGAATGTGCTTGTAAAGTGCTTGAATTTATGTGTGAAAAGCGTGTGAACCCTGGACATGAAAGGCAGCCATTTTGAAGTCTTCACCCTTTTATTTATGCCCGGCGCTGTGGTCCGTCCTCCTGAGTGGGCTCATTGGGATGCGTGAGTGTCGGGATCTCATTTCTGCCGCGCTGCTGCTTATATTCCCAAACAGGTTATCGATCGCGCTCAGTCTCGTCCTGGTTAAGTCGCTGTCACATCCGGAGTCTGCGCCTGCATCTCTGGCCACGGTTTAGATGAAACGTCCAGGGCAGCGGGAGGTCACTCGCTCACAGCACGGAGACTAACGAGTGGAGAATACTGAATGGTAAATCGGTGTTTGTTGTGTGGACTGACGTCTTGGGATTAGTGATGGGAAGATTGACGTATTTGCACTGTTTTTAGCCGTAGTCCTTTAGTCGTTTAGTCGATGAATCAGTCGATGGTGTCTTAGTCGACCAAAATTTTTACTCATCGACTAATTGTTTTATTTAGATTTAAAGGACTTAACGTGGAAAGAACTGCGAAGAAGAGAAGATATGGAGTGAGTTAGCTGAAGATTTTGGAGTCTACCACAATTTCCTATAGTACTTTCTGTTTCTGTTTATGTAGTAGTATCTTTTTGTAGTATTTTTGCATGAATTCCTGTGTAATTGTGATCTTTTGAGTAGAGTTGAAGTTACACACATGGAGATACTTGATAGTTTTGATATTTTTATTTTATTTTATTTTATTTATTTATTTAAAACAAGGACAGTGCACAGATAACATTAAACTCAATGAGTAGAGATGCTCTGCACCAGATTTAGCTACAAGCTACTTTCCATCTGTAGTCCTTGGGCAGGTTTTAAATGAACAACAACAAACAAGATTTGTTTACAAAGTAGCACCCGTTATACACCGAATAAATAAACAAATCATCAGCAGAGATTCTAAAATACTTTTTTTGACTAATCAGTCGATAGGGCAGCTCTTTAGTCGACCAAGAATTTCTTTAGTCGACTACAGCCCTAGATGCCGGTGCGTTGGTAGAAAAGTGATACACTAATGCGATTCAAGTAGGGCAACTAACGATTATTTCGGTAATCGATTAGTCTAGCGATTATGCCTTTGATTAATCGATAAGTTGTTTAGAACGTAGAGAGACCTTTGAATATGAGAATTGTACAAAATTTTACCCAGACAAAGCTGTAGTGAAGGCGTTTGACGACATCCTGGTGGAAGGTATTTATAGATTGTAATCAAAAACACACAATTGACATTTTCCTGTGTGTTTTTTGTATCATTCCTGCTCTGTCAGAGTGATAAAACCTATTATTTCAGCACACAGAATGTTTTGGAGTCTGTGTTTAGACCAGTTAACGATATTTAATTTGTTGACAACCATTTCTATAATTGATTAGTTGCGATTAATTTAACTTGATGCAATTCTAAATTCAAGTGACAAAAGTAGAGTGCATTGGACTTTTTGTTTGTTTTCAGAGCAGCAGAAACACACTGAGGAGGCTCTACGCAGATAAAAACATTGACACACAGTATTTGTTTTACTTCTTCGTTGTCTTCATTGAGCCTTGAAAGGTGAATTAAAACTTTGATCGAATCAGCAGCGGAGCAGGACTGATGTGCACCTTTTGTTTACGGCATATTAAGTAGCCCGGTGTTGCTCTCAGACATGTGTTGATCCCAGGCTTCTGGTCTTTTTACAGGCCTCAAACATCTATAATATGAGGAAATATATTATCTTTAGATAGGGCTGGGTGATATGGCAAAACATTATTATCACGATTTTCTTGGGGCCAGATCATGATTTCGATTTTCACTTTTTCTATTTATAGATAAATACATAGATAAATAAAGATGGAAAATATAGATAGAAGAAGAAATAGATAGATAGAAAAGAAGCAGTCTGACAAAATTAATCAGTGGAAATATTATTTTGTTATATATATTTTTTTTAGTAAAAGATAACATTTATTTGTGAGCTTGAACTTCAACTCTACTTCTGTTTTAAAACATTGATACTGATCTCTGTAAATATCAATTAACAACACCAGTATCTGTTGAAAAAAATATATCAGACCATCTAACAATGTCTTTGTCTTTTTTTCTCTTAGTGATTTGACTTTTATTGTATTTCCAGCATGTGTTTACATCACTTTCTCTATCCATGCCATAATTCCTGTCACTGGGGCATTAAAAAGCATTAAAAGTCAAAAATAAAGCCTTAAAATACATTAAAAAGCATTGCATTCAATCCCTACAGACACTAAACCTAAAAATCAGTTTGACATTAAAAAAATGTATACATCAGAACAATAAATATAAATGTAAAAAAAGCAAATATTATCGCAGTGAGTATGTCCTCAGAGCTGCTGTATCGGCCAATCAGAAGAGCGTATACGTGTGAAATTTAACATTTAAATATATTTTGAATAATTTACATAGTTTCAATTGCATGTAAATTATCTTTTTGAATATTATAAAGTAGTTTATTATGTTCTGGTCGTTCTGCTGCCCAATGGAATGGTTAGAAGCCAGTAGTTTTGACATGATAAAAGCTTAAAGGTCCCATATTCTGCTATTTTCCCCTTTACACAGTCTATTCTAAGGGCTTTTTCATAAAATTTTGCGTTGTACAATATCCATAACATAAGTTTCCAAAAAAAAAACCCGAACAGAGAGCAGGCTGCCTCCCCCGCCCAACCCGCGCGCCTCCCCCGCCCAACCCGTGCCGAAGCCTAGAGCGGAGATAGTGCATGCGCCGTGTGCTCCGGTAAACAGCGATACACAAACACTGAATAAACATTTTATCCGTCCTGACGGTGCGTCGTGCTGAGTCCTACGTCCTGGATCTGACCAGGAGTTTGACGTGCTCCAGTACCTCGACGACGCCGTTGCCATTTGGTAAATAACAAGCTAACTCTTCGATCTGTTGTATCCGTCGTGTAATTACTGTGTAGCATTAGCATTAGCTGTTTTTATTCTGCGGCTGCGCTCTTCCCGGAGGCGTGGCTTAAACACCGCGTCATCCTGGTGAAGCCGCATCATCTTAGTGAGGAGCCCCCGTCTGCTGCTCAGCCGAGGGGGACGGAAAAGACAGTTCTCTAGCGAAAACATGAGGGAATCAATCAAAAAACCACTTTGGGCACAACATACGAGGCCCAAATAGCACTGTAGGAAGGTTAAAACCTCTGAAAAGTCGATTTTGCATGTTATGGGACCTTTAAATGTCTTTTGACGTTGATTAAGCATTAAACATTTTGAAACGTGGTATTAAAAAGCATTACATTTGATTTGCTGAAACCTGCCATTCCGACATCAAATACATTTTCAGCATCCTAAAAGTACAAATCGAATGTTTGATTTAGTGTTTTAGCTTTTCAAAACCAGTTCCTCATCCGTCTCGGGGCTCTGGACGGCGGCCTTTGCTTCCCTCAGGTCTATATTGACTCAACGCATCACATGCCGCTCTGTACTCACTATTCTCACTTTTCTGTTGTGATGTCACCTCTGGAGTATCCACTAAAACCAGTATTTCAGGCTCTGACCACACACCGTGCACAGAACCGTGGAGCCCGCCTCTCAACAATAGTTCTCTGTGATAAAGCCGGAACGTCCTCCTCAGCTGCTGTGGCTCACGCTGTGTTTAGGGAGAGCTGCAGTTGTTGTTGTTGTTGTGTCACCTCTGACCTTTTGACCCCGTAAAGCAAAGCGCCCTTACATGTTCAACTCTGCTCTGTAATTGGATAGGGCCATCATTTTCTAAGTGGTTTTAACTTTTGTGCTGTTATTTTTAGGCCTGTCACCATACTTCTGGACTTGATTGACTTATCGTTCAATATATGAAAGCTGGAACTATATTTTCTTTGCATGAGTGCGTAACATTTTCTTTGCTGTTGAGTGTTAAATAAGTTTCAAATTTTAATGATGATGCATTAAGAATTAAGAAACTTCAGCGACAGAGCTTCTCCTGCACCTCTCTCTCTGAAAATATCCTGCCTTTTTCCCCCTTCTTTTTTGTTGAAAAAAGAAGTACAATCACATACAAAAACATTTCACGTTGCCAAATATAAAAAAGAGCCAGGGTTTCTCAGGACAGTTGTCTTCGGGTCGGTGTCTGAAAATGTTGCAAGGCTGGTTTTTCGCCCAAAGGACACAGAGGGAGAAGGCGGGGACTTCAAACACCCCGAAAATAAATAGGCAACTGCCACATGGACTTACAAAGACGTTTAATAAGGGAAAATGTTACTTAATTCTGCTTTAACTTAACAATTTCAAGTTTTTTTTTTGTTTTTTTTTACAATTTTCTTATGATAAAAGGGGGGGTGCACGGTGGCAGAGCGGCTAGAGCTTCTGCCTCTCAATAAAGAGTTCATGGGTTCAAATCCCGGACCACCCTAACATCACACGCTCTCTCTGGGTGGAGTCTGCATGTCCTCCCCGTGTTACCGTGGGTTCTCTCCAGGTTCTCCGGCTCCTCCCACCGTCCAAAGACATGACTGTGTAGGTTAATTGAGAACTCTAAATTGTCCATAGTGTATGAATGTGAGAGTGAATGGTTGTCTGTCCTTGTCTCTGTCTCTGTGTTAGCTGCGACGAGTTGGCCACTGTCCACGGTGTACCTAAGGCCCAAAGTCACTGGGTTAGGCTCCAGTCCCTAATGGGAATAAGCAGTAGAAAATGAATGAATTATAATAAAAGGGCCTGAAGTGATTATCATGCTATTGTGATAGTGACAAAAGTTGTTTCAATATTATTGTTTTATTTAAATATCAAGTCATTACTATATTGTATCCCATCATAATTTAAAGTAGACGTATTATGCAAAACCTATGCTTTTGAGCTTTTAAATAACATTTTTCCTTCATCAAAAACAGACCCAGACTTGAGTTTCTGCCATTCATTCACGTTTAGTTTCGTTAATCCTGTTTACGAGGTCATCGTCTCTACTCCATCTTTGAGCCTCACAAAATACTCTGTTTCAAATTTTCCACATTTGTGACATTAAAGGTAGAAATCTTGCCTTCTGTTGTTTTAAAGTCCATAAATCATCGCTAGACTCGTTCTTTGCATTTCTGCCATTAAATCATGTTCATTATAATTGTGCGCTATTAGCATGTCGGGGGCAAGCTAGCCTTTGCTGCTAGTAGATGACGTGCAAACACAAATCCTGATGATTGAACGCCTGATCTATAGAACGTCATGTGTAGAACATTCTAAAATCTAGAACAACTCAGTGGAGAATAATGCACTTTTAACATTTAATCTCACTCATATCTCTTTCAGTGTTTTTTTTAATAGGCTGTATTGTGACACATTCCTAGAGATTTGTTATTCTGCAGATAACATCACAGTCTTCGCTCTCGTCCCGTGTGAGTGTTTTTCGCGGGTTGGAGTTCACAGTGACAAGTGGAATGCGGTTATTTTGGATTTGCGCTCTCCGCGGCTCTCAGGGTATTGTTACAAACAGGTGCTCGCTCCGACAGCCTCTTGACATTGTTCTCACGATGATTCTTCCTCTCCCGAGTTCACGGCCAAGACGCACCGACAGTTGCTTTTCTCATAAAGACTTAAAGTGATGATAATGACGTCTTATGTTCTTGGTGTCTTTGTAGAGTTTGAAATGTAGGAGATGTTACGTCATTGTTTACCAAAGAGAAGGGTGAATGAAAGTTTGTTTACACATCAAGTTTGAAATGTGCATTTGTTTAAAATATGACTTTGTCTCATCTTTTTAATCTAAACGTATGAGCAACAACACTTTTGAACATTTCTTTCTAAGGTAAGACACTACAGGTGAATGGGAAAAAAATCTTGGTAATTAGCATACTAACAAGCGGTTAATTGGTGGTTAATTGCTTGCTTATTAATACTTATTAATGCCTTATTCTGCATAAGCTTATTTTGCTGATAATTAGACATTTACTAATAGTTTTCTATGAATAAACACCTTTTTACTGCTTATTAGTATGATGGTAGGACCTTTTTCAACATGAATTATGATCCTAATTGGCATTTGGTAATATGGGTGTTGTTAAGAGCTAATAGCACAAGAAATGTTGTTTTTACTTATTACCACGTAGTAAATATAGCTTATTTTTATGTAACTACACACTCCTAGGTGTGAACAGTGTCTAACTAACCATTAATTAAGTCGTTAAAGTCTGAATATGTTCCCCATTCTAAAGTGATGTTCTGATCATAACTAATAAATGACTAGTTTGACACTAACTGATATAAAACTGGTCCCTTTTCTAAAGTGGTCACTTCTTCACACTTAATTATTGTACTGTGTTACCAAAATCTTAAATTTAAATATATCAATGTGAAACTTCTCCTGTAGTTTACTCACGTAAATGTAAGAAAAAAAATATACGTTTTTCATCATGTCATTTTTTCATGTAGAAATAAAGAATTTTATGTGTAAAAATGGCCAAAATTACACATATTTGGTTCATTTAAATCTGAAAAATGGACAGAACCAGGTTTAAATTTCTTTGTTCATTTTGTACAAAATTTAGTTGAAAAAAAAATGTGTTTATATTGTTCAGTTTGATGTGTGGGCTCTTCTTTAAGGCTGATCTTTATGTCTCTGTGGGAGAAAAATGCATTTTAAGAAAACGTCCTTTGAAGTTACAATGTCCCAGAGAAATCTATGGATGAAGTGGATTAAATGGAAGAATCAAATATTTTTAAGAACAGATTGGACCAGTGTGTTGTTTCCAAGTCTATATGATGAGAGCAAACTGACCAAAAAACGATGCCTGTAGTGTCTGGCCTTAAATAAGTGCTGCATTATGTAACTTTTCTGGTGGGTGTTTGTGTTGAGAGGTTCATGCTTTGCCTGAGGTGTTACACAATATGGCATTAAACCTGTTCATTCAGACAAGCAGGTGACGGCAAAGGGCCAAGTTACATGTCAGATCTGTGACAAGGCGACCTCGTTCATGGTATAAATTAGAGCTGCAAGATATTTCGCGATCAAATCAAAAGCACAATTCCCCAACATTTCCCCTGCAAACATCACATCTTGTATGTTATGACACCCTGCTCGCCCTCTTCAGGAGGTTAAAGGGCCTATGACAGGTTGAGATACACATTTAACTAAAATGCAGTTAAGATAAATATATTCACATTTCTACTAAAATCTTTACAAATTTAACCCCAGTTTAGCTATAGTTTAGGTTTTAAATTTTACTTCCTGGTTGTAAAGTATGACATCACACTAGGAAATTACCATAGCAACCACACTGTACACTGGGCCAAAACTCCTCTAATGTCACAGATTTTGTTCATTTGACAAAGAATAACACACGTGAACACCTTTATTTTGTTGAATCAAAGTTTAAAGGGTCAAAAAAGTAGTTTATTTCGTGTAAATAATGCATGACCTTTGTCTCCCCAGCGTGATGTCATCAATGTGTTTACTTCCTGTAGTTGTCAACAGATTTTTCAACTTTTCTCCACAAACAGCGACCTGATTGGTGCAAAACTATAATTTGTATTTACACAAAGTATTAATACACTGAATAAAGTCAAAATTAGAAAATCATAAAAACCCATCATACGCACTTTAAGAGCTCTTCAAACATGTTCTGAAACGCATGTGACTCTTGGATTAGTTTATCACCTCAGAATTCCGTCTCTCCTCAAATGCTGATGCTCCTGGGCATGTTTAAAATGTGAAGTTTGAACAGAAACCTGCCGTCAAATCATACGTTGCAAATTGAATCGTAATCGCGAGCTTTTCAGAAAGATTACTTTTCCAGAATCGTTCAGTTCAAAGATAAATTTACGTTTTTCTATGTATTTTGGCATAAACATCTTTGAATTGAATAAATGCAGGATTGATTAATAAAGTTTAATGCTGCACTGTGTAACAATTACCGTATTTTCCACACTATAAGGCGCACCGGATTATAAGGCGCACCTTCAATGAATGGCCTATTTGAAAACTTTGTTCATATATAAGGCGCACCGCATTATAAGGCACATAGAATAGAAGCTACAGTAGTGGCTGTGGTTGCGTAGTTGCGGCTCAGTATTGATCCATATATAAAGCAAACCGGATTATAAGGCGCACTGTCAGTTTTTTGAGAAAATTGAAAGCTTTTAGGTGCGCCTTATAGTGCGGAAAATACGGTAATAACTTTCTCATGGAAACAAGCAGTTGGTGAACTCTCCACCAAAAAGTTACATATAACTTTAAACAGTTGGAACGGCAATGCAAGTTTTTCTGCTCTGTAGGAGGACTGAGAGGCTCCAGAGTCAGTATTGATTTTTATTGAATGTCCGCACTGGCCAAGTTGCTATATTTATTTGACCTGATTGTTTATATTATGCTGGAATTGTTGCAAAGTTTTTCAGATTTCAGATTCTAAAGATGGCTTTGCATTAGGGAATCCTTCAAGTAAAAGTTTTAAACCATTCTTCTGGCTGTTGTCGAACTTGTATTGTCAACATACATTTATATCATTTCATATTTTTTCTACAATTGACAACAATCAAGTTTTGGGAATAGAAACTGGAGATACAAAAATGGATAATATTGCATTTGCTTGTTTTTGAAGATACAATGTCAACTATATTGTCAAAATAAAACAATATTTAAATGTCCTAAAGGCCGGATTAAAATAGAAAACTAAATATTGCTGTGTAATCTTTCATAAAAGGATATTATGGGATTTTTATGCATTTAATTTTACAATCCATTCACTTTTTGTGCAATATTTGAAACTCAAGACAACATTTTAGCACTTTATCTGAATATAATCCCTCCCAAAATATGACATCAATATTACTGGCCATATCTTACATTGTTAACACATATCCATAACATTTAAAAATATTTTCCCACACTTTAACTCCACCGCAGTTCTCTCTGGTTAAAAATAAAAGCATAATTCATTTATTGCAGTTGCCACAAGTATATTTAGGCCCTGGCGTTTATTTGAAATGAAATTCTTCTTTTTGTCCTCGGATGTCCTCGCTCTCTTGGCAGCAGACGCACTTAATCAAACCAGGTCTTCTTCACATGTCTGTGTTGTTCCTGCCCAGACTCCACATGACTGTAATACATTTCACCCATTTGTATGCCACTCATTTAGGACGTGTCTGTGGAATGAAAAGTGATTTCAAGGTAGTGTGGCCCGAGGTCTCTAAGCCTATTACCATTCCAGCCAAGGAACAAAATCACCTTTATGTGTGTGTGTGTGTGTGTGTGTGTGTGTGTGTGTGTGTGTAAAGTGTATGTGTAAGTGTGTGTGTGTGTGTGTGTGTGTGTGTGTGTGTGTGTGTGTGTGTGTGTGTGTAAGTGTGAGTGTGTAAGTGTGAGTGTGTGTGTGTGTGTGTGTGTGTGTGTCTGCGTAAGTGTGTGTGTGCGTGTGTGTGCGTAAGTGTGTGTAAGTGTGTGTGTGCGTGTGTGTCTGCGTAAGTGTGTGTGTATGTGTATGTGTGTGTCTGCGTGTGTGTAAGTGTATGTGTAAGTGTGTGTGTAAGTGTGTGTGTAAGTGTATAAGTGTGTGTGTGTGTGTAAGTGTGTGTGTAAGTGTATAAGTGTGTGTGTAAGTGTATAAGTGTGTGTGTGTGTAAGTGTGTGTGTGTGTGTGTGTGTGTTTATATGTGTGTCTGTGGGTGTGTGTGTGTATAAGTGTGTGTGTGTATAAGTGTGTGTGTGCGCGTGTGTGTGTGTGTAAGTGTGTGTGTGTATGTGTATATATATATATATATATATATATGTGTAAGTGCGTGTCTGTGTCTGTGCGTGTGCAGAGGAAGCAACGTCTTTACTCTCATTCATGTTGTGGAATCTGAGAAGGAGGAATCTTGTCCGACTGGTGTTGCCGTAGTCCAGACACAAAACCTGTCTTTATCGTGTCGTGGATCAAAATGAGGAGTGGAGATTGCAAGGAATAAGGCTGCATAACTCTGAATTATTGTCATCGCAGCAAATACAAGTTACTAAAAATAACGTGTCACAAAACCGCAATTTTCCATCGAGGTATTCGAAGTTTTTATCCGAGGATAAATGACAAAAGTGTGACTAAAAGTGGACATGTTATGCATTCTTGTGGCTTTAATTGGCTTTAAACACACTTTTACATATTTGTTTGCCTTTGGAGCGCCCTCTGTTGTCTGCAGTGGGAAAAATGAATAAATGGAGCCCATAGGCAACGTAACAGCTATGCTAGTAGAGCCATATGTTTGTTATGAACACAGTTTGACCACAGAACAGAGTCCGGTGATAATTTATGGATTTAAATAGTATTCTAGTCCGAGTTTTTACCTTTGATGAAAGAATTTGGGGGATTTGTGTGAAGATGACCTCGTAAACAGGTCAAATACAACTCAATGTATGTTTTTAATGAAGAGGCAACAATGTAAGGCGGCTAAAAGTAAAGAAAAAGACAGTAAAGTGAAGTTTTGCATGATATTTCTTCTTTAAAGTATTTGCGTTTTTTATTAGATACTAATCAGCAACTAAAGTGACAGTTTGGGTTTTATTTTATTTGATGTATGTCGGAAAACTATAGCTGTTGCAGTAAGTAAAGTTGACTTTACACCTTGCTTGTTCGCTGAAGGATAGGTCTTTTTCGTTTATTATGATGCTTGTTTTGCTATATGTCAAAAAGGTTTGTTTTTTCTCATCACGTCCACTCTGGAAAGTCTGTTGTATAGTGGGCAGATAAACAGAGGAAAACAGTTTACCTTGGCTCTGAGCTGAGAGAACTGGCACATCTTTTAACATGAAACGTCCAGCATTCGTGTTTGAAGCAGGATTTTTGTGCTTTTATGTCGTGAGCTCTGACTGGTCCAGGCCTGACTTGGAAGGCTGCTGTTGTCAGAAGAGATGGCAGCCAAAACATGTTCCTGTATGTTGACAGGCTCCGTGGAGAGAGTGAGGCGCAAGTGTACGTGGAGATCTATGACACACGAGAATATACAAAGCAGAGACAGCCTTCAAAACAGCCTTTTCATGTGTAATGCCGGGTTTCAGAAGCATCACAGGATTCTACAGGACTGTCATGTTTGACGGAGATGGGAATTAAAATGTCCACTGTTGATTATGCAGATTTTTTGGAGGATTATCTACAGTATATGTTAATGTCGACCAGTGTGTTCTATCATTTCTATCATGGCATTTTTTATTTATTTCGCTTTTATCTTTTCCTCAGGCCTCCTGGTGAATTTGCCCATTTTACCCTGGGAAAGTTAGATTAGCTTTTACTGTCCCCGTATTGAAATTTTTCCTCTGCATTTGACCCATCCGTTGATGTCACTGGGGAATCCTGCAGTGAGGACACATCTCCAAACTCAGCAGGACCTTCGCTGGTGTATTTTATTCACCTTATTCTGCCCCGCCCACTTTTGCCGTTCTTTACCACAGATACACACTTTTGTTGTAAACGCACTTCCGTTTGACGAGAACTCCGTTAAAGCTGATGACGAACGAGGGAAAAGTCTCGCCGCTAAAATGTTACATAAAGTAGGTTGATTTGTGTAAAATGTTTAATGAACACGAGCAACAACAAGTCAACAACGCACCGATTTCCTGGTCAGTCTGAAAACGGCTTTTTAGTCCGTGTAGAACTTATTTTCTGTTGAGCTCGTCTGCTCCATGTAAACTACAACAGAAACAAGATGGCGGTGTGTACGGCAACTTCCGGAATAAGGTGAATTGTGCGTGTTTTGGGTTGATGGGTAAACGAGAGTACGGAGAAAACCCTCTCACACGCAGGAAGAAACAGAAAGACCTAGAAATGCCGTGAGTCCAACCTGTGATCTTCCTGCTGTCAGGCCTGAAGGCTAGCCACTCTGCCACTTTGCCCCAGGAAAAGTACTTTTTCCTGCAAGCTTCAAATTCTCTATCATCATAATCTTAATAAGTAACATATCGGTGTGAGACAGACACAAGGTTTCAAGACTGAATCAAGGTGTGGTCCCCTTAAAACCACAGATAAAAACAACCTTTTTTAATGACTAAGTAGTATTTGACCTCTGCTGTGTGTGACCCCCAATGACGAACGTTTAGACACACGTCCAGTCGAGTAATGCATACACAGGCCCATGTTCTCAATCCGATATTAGGTTTACATTTTATTCTCAGACAGATGAGATACTACCACCTACAATTTATGATCAGGTTTGAAAGGACCATAGAAGGTGATGGATTGAGTTTCCCTCTTTATTGGCTCTCCTCATTTGACCTTTTTGACCTCTTAAAACACCATTGGCATCTACTTTACCTCTCCGTCCCACACAAAGCAGCAGCAGAGCGATGATATATGCAGATTGTCTTATTTACCGTTACTGTTATTGTCACCCGCTGCATTATGTGAGATATGCTCCTTTTATGCTAATCCAAAGTCGTTCTGCTTAGGTTGCACATTTCCCGCCGTCTTGAGCGCCTCTCCAGAATTTCAAATGTGACAGAAAATCACATCTTTTAGTGTCGCACTTATTTACAGCGCAGTAGCTAACACCATTACGGAGTGTTTTTTACTCCGTGCTTGGAAACTCTTTATCACAAGTGCTGCCTGTTGTGATCCAGCTAATGCGATTGGATCTTTATTATCCTCCATAACCTTTTAAAATCTTTTGTGGGATGTGTTCAAAGTCAGCGTTGTTTGTTCTGCATAATATACTACTAATAATGTTCCTGTTACAGATTGATAACGGAATTATACATTATTTGTAGTTTATAAACAAATACATAACCGTGATTTCAGTGTACTCTGTGCAAAGAAACAACCAATTAAAATGTAAAGTAAAGGCTACCCGATTATTTTTATGAATATAATAGTTCAGTTTTTATTTAGAATTAGCATTGACCCACAAAGACCTCCATTTATCAACGCAGAAGTGTCAGCTGGGAAAGTATTCATCTCATTTGTAAATTCTTTAAAGTGCCTATGACAGGTTGGACTACTCATGTCCCTAAAATACAGGTAAGATACATATATTTAAAGTTTTGCTAAAAATAATTATACATTTTATCAATTTTAGCTATTTTTTAGTTTTGTAACATCACTTCCTGCTTGTAAATGATGACATCACACTAGGAAATTACTTTGAACACTGGGCTAAAACTCGGCTAATGTCAGATTTTTTTGTCTGACAATTCAAAGTATATATGAACACCTTTATTTTGTTGAATTAATGTTTTAATGGTAAAATAAGTTGTTTATTTTGGGTAAATTATGCAAAACCTTTGGATAGAATGAGTCTCCCTAGTGAGATGTCATCAGTTTTTTAGTTCTTCCTGTAATTTTAAACAGATTTTTCAGCTTTTCTCCACAAACCATGACTTGATTGGTGTAAAACGATAATTTTTATGTACAATACGAATCAATACACCAAATAAAATCAATATGAGAAAATCGTTAAAACCTGGCATACGCACTTTAAAGGGCCTGTACCTGATTTTTCCTGTTTTGAAAAGTGAAAAACAAAACTAGCTGATGTTAAACCCTTTACATCAGTCAAATGCATGACTCACTTTCCTAATGCAGTCACAGCATCCTAAATATTCACCTCCATGAGTTTAGAAGCACTTTCACCAGTCTCTGAGCCCAGAGCGTCACAGACCATCCCGGTAAAGCTAACAAACATTAGCATGCTAACCGTGCTCTTCCTACTTCTCGTAGAATAAAACGCTCTGTAAACAGATGCAGGGAAAGCTCTTGTGGTCTCATTTTCACCAGAATAGATGCTTTTACAGTATATCTGAACAGGAGAAAAACTGAGTTTTCTTTATTACTTGCAAAAAATCGGGTTCATGACTTAGTTCTGTTTTTCATGTTTCAAAATAGTACAAATTAGGTACTGATTTACTGTTTTGAAATGTATAAAACAGAATTAGTTCATGTGTCCATTTTATTCTACGAAAAGCAGGAACTGTGCTGTTGGCATACTTTACCAGACTGCAAAATTTATCCTAGGCTCATACTTGTAAAAAGTGCTTATAAACCCATGGCGGTGAATATTTAGGACTCTGGGACTGCATTAGGAAAGTGAGGGATACATGAGACTGATGTAAAGACTTTAAAAATGAACAAGTTCTGTTTGTCAGTGCCTTTAACATGTTGTCAGTGACATCCACCTGCAGCCACTGTTCCTCGCCTGGAAAGTATTTATTCATTTTAATGTCACTCCAAAACAGGAAGTTCTCTGTAGCACAATAAGCTAGGAATTTTAAAATAAACAGCCTATTGATACTCCCTGCACCAAGTCTATTATGAACTCAATAACCGTTCATCCTGGTTTTTGCCATAACGGAGCAGCCTTATGATTACGCTACATCTTTCACACAGTATGTTTTATTTTGCCCCCAGCTCTGGAGTTCAAATCCTTCTGGAAGTCAGTGTTTACACACAAACACGCTTGCAATAACTTCAGAGTAGCATGTGTGGGTTGTTGCTAACAGGTAACAGGTTAAATTGTGTGTATGCTCAGGTGAATTTCAAAACAATGACATGATCTTTTGCAGTATTGAGTTTCATATATTTGTAGCGTTCATATATTTGTGCAATCTGTGTGTTCTGTGAGCGAAAGTCCCATGTGTAAAGGAGAGGCCAATGCCACTGAGCACACTGACCCACAGCCATGATTTGCACCAACGATAAACAGCCCATAAACCGATTCCCCGGCCCCCAAGAGGACTTTAAGAAATACGATTGCGCACAGCAGAGACGTAGCGCTGTGTTTATACTTGATCCGATTGAAGTGAACTCTGGCGTGCTTCCTGCTATGTACGCATTGTTTGTGGAGATGTGAACACGCTATCTATAAACCACCAAACGAACACACATCTGGTCCAGTTGAAGATCAAACTAAAGATATATGTGGAAAATGGCATAAAAACACAAAAATACTTGAGCACGTGAGGGAAATTAAACTACAAACCATCCGACAGTTTAGAAAAATGAATTTATGTGCGGTGGTAAACATATCAAACAAATGACCGGCCGATTTTAATCAATTTCTAGTGTCTTTCTTTGTATTCTGTAACTTCAGATTTCATCATATATATTTTTTTTAAAAGCCAGCTATCCATTGTTCCACAGTAATAAACTTATATCTTGCAATTACAGATGCTTTTATTGCTAAGAATAATACTTTGAAAAACATCTGACCTTTACCTGCTTACTCTATGGAGAGCTAGGTCTGTTAATTGACATACTGTGGCACATTCCTGCCAAAGTCATTACATCTCCATGGAGACAATCAGGCGGTAGACCCTCCAACAGAAAAGTGATACCATGCTCCTTTAATGAGCTTTGTGCTCCTGGCTAGCTTAGTGTTAGCGTCAGCACTTCCTGTCCAATTCTATCTCGGTCTATGTTTTTGTCGAGTCGCACTAAAATGAATAAATACTAAAATATCATACAGTGAACAGTCACTGATAAATGGTAAATGGTCACATATTTATAGAGCACCTTCGGATCAGAAGACAATCTCTCTGCCAACTGAGCTACTGCCGCCCCGTAACATGTTAAAGACATAATGATTTAATGATATAAATACAGGTGTTTGTGGTGTGCTAGCGCTAATGCTAATTTTGAGGCATTCATTCATTTTCTACCGCCCACCATTCGCGGGTGACTGGAGCCTATCCCAGTGACTTTGGGCCTTAGGCGGGGTACACCCTGGACAGTGGCCAACTCTTTGCAGAGTTAACACGGAAACATGGACAGACGAGCATTCACTCTCACCATCATTCACTCGTTGCCAATTGACCTACAGAGTCATGTGTTTGGACGGAAGAAGCCAGAGAACCTGGAGAGAATCCATGGTAACACTGGGAGAACATGCAGACTTCACCCAGAGAGATCGTGTGATGTTCGTCTGGTCCGGGATTCGAACCCATGGTTTCTTTAATAGGAGCTCTAACCGATCTGCCACCGTGCACAACAAACAAATCAAAATAACAAATGAACAAATCTTTAAATAAAAGCAATCAGGTAGTCTACTTTAAATGTTTTTTTTTTCTTCATACTTTGAATAAAAGATAGCATATGCTGCGACAAACAGATAGCTGGCCAGCTGCTGCACTGAGCACATTATTTTGTACATTCTACAAGCTCGGGACACTATATATATCTGTATGAATGTAAACTGGGTTACGCTGCTTTGACTGGACCAGGACGGTGCAAAAGATTCTTACAGATTGTTTATATAATCTTTTGTGGGCTTTTTCATCAAAGAATCACTCACCCATTCAGACAATTTCATACATCAGTGTTCGCATTCAGGAGCCAATGTAGGTCAAGTGTCTTGCCGAAGGACACAAAGACAGTATGTGCTGTTGTGAGCGGGGATTGAACCACTGATCACTGGATTCTTGATCAAACAGCTGCTCAGTAGAAGTTACACAAAGATGTGACTTCAGAATGACTTTGCCACTCGTTCTACTCACTGTATAGACCCTTCCAGGACTGACGTCTTTAGAAATTGATTTTGACGTTTGTAGACAGTGCAGACAATTGATTGTTATATGTTAATTAAATCTGCCAGCGAGTAATAACTCTAATAAACTAATACAACGGAAATAAGACGGCGGCGCGTACAGCAACTTCCTGAATAAGGTGAATAGTTTTAATGCAGTTAGTTCAGGGAAAAACTGTGCTATTTATTATTTGGCAGTTAGCTTTCAGGCTAATTTCAGCGCTAATCACTACGTCAATGAAATGCGTCAATAAATGAAGCTAAGTAATGTTTTCTTTTTAAGACTCTGGTGTTATTCAAATGTTGTTGTGGTCATCCGTTGCCAAAACTGCTCTGGTTTTTCATAGTTTGCGATGTTCGGAGGCTAACGCTAACTCTCCCATTGAAAATACATTAGAGCTAACGTATATAAAGGTACAAGCCTCTAGAATGCAGGCGTTCTATTTACCAGCGCTGGAGGACTATTAACAAACGGGCTAATATGCATCTACAAAGTCTGTAAATTAAACCAAAAAAATGCCTAATGCCTGATGTCCTTTGTTGATGCTCGTGTCATAAATGGACCGTGTGCTCGCTCCGTCTGTTTACATACTCAGATTTATGGTCCCATTTTTATCTGCGCCCGTGTATGATATGCAAATACAGCGGGGAGGTAGCTTTGTCTTTAGCAAACAACATTGTCATCCTGCGTTCACAAGCAGCGCAAAATACATTATCAAGTGTCCAAGCTGTGAGCGAGATGAAAACGATCCGCGATTAACAGTTTGCAGCCATTTTACAGTAATTCTGCAGGATTGAAAATAGAAACTCATTCTAACTCCCGCGGGCTTTTGGAAAACATTTAGACAAATTGACATACTAAACATCTCGCTGTATAAATCTATTGTTAGCCTAAGTGTTGCCTTCACTGTCCCCCTGCTGTGTCTAAGCTAATGGTGCCAAAGATGGAAAGTAATAAAGTACAAAAGTAAAAGTGCTGTGCTGAATTACAGAGTTGTTGAAAATATAGACATCAGATATTTATCGATACTAAAAATGGTATAAAACCAGATAATGTTAGCAAGAAAATATCACATAATATTATAAAATGATCTTGAGCTTTATCAGAATGAGGCTAATGCTGCCTTCATGCGCTCTGGAAAAGATCCTTTCCGCTTGTGAAGTGTTAATTACAAGTGCGTTCAGTTCAAGTGCTTTCGTGGTCGTAGCAAAATGAAACGTGTTAAAACACACTTTATCTGGACAGTTATATGTGAATTCAGACTAAACGAGTACATTTACATCAGTCGATATACAACAGATCACTCAACACATTATTTTATAATAAAGTGGAAATAGAGATGCCGTTCAATGTGCGTGAGCCGTGTAATTATGCAGCATCAACATGCAGGTGAAAAACGCTTGATTAAAAAAAAAAAAAAAAAAAAAAAGTGATTATTTTTCTGTTGTCCGCCATAGTGAGAGATCAAAGGTTATTTTCTACTCAGCAACTTGGGCATCAAAATGATTTCCCAATTTCCCACTGGAAATTACATGATGATGGGGCCTTCACATGAAGCACATGAAGGCCCCATGTGGCACCAGGAGACCACAATGTTTAAATAAAGAAAATAGTATTATTTTGTTTTGAAAATGTCAATGTATGTCTAATTTTGGTATCGAAAGTGTAATAGAGCATTCCTTCGTATTAGGGCCGCAACAATTATTTTGGTAATCGATTAGTCTAATGATTATGCTTGTGATTAATCGATTAGATAAAGCTGAAGTGAAGCCTTCTGAGGGTGCTTTGGTGTAGAATATTTACAGACAAAAGGTGTTTTCATTTAAAAACACAACATTGACACGTGTCATTTGTGTGTAATTCCTGCTTTGTCTGATGAATAAACCTCTTCTCGGCTCATGGCATGTTTCAGAGTCTGTGTATAATGATTAACTGACTGGTTAATGATTTTTCAATGACTGACTTTGTTGACAACTATAGCAATAGTCGATTAGTTGCGATTAATGGATTAACTTGTTGCAGCCTTACATAGTATCCAAACTATTTTTAGTTATCTTCACTATACTTGAGTACATTTTACTGTTGATACTTGTGACTTTTACTTCACTGCATTAGAGAGAAGGAATTTGTGCTTAAAAGTACTTTTGTTATGGTTTGATGGATTATTTTTAACACATTTTAGTCACATCATGCCTAACGATTTTGAGTTCAAGTTTGAGCAAACAAAAAATACATAAATAAGAAAAATGATTATAAAAATTTAGTTCATTCATTCATTCAACCAAAAAATCAGCCCAATTTATTATCAGGATCACTTCATTTGACTCTGAATAGTTCTCAGTCTGTGTGAAAGTACATTTTCAACTTAAACTTCAATACTTTCACTTTCAGATTTTTTATGTCACACTTTTACTTTCTCTTGAGTCATTCTTTTGCTCCTGTATGTGTACTTTTACTTCTTCCACCACTGAATGATGCAAAATATGTCTTCTTACACTGTGGGAAGCTTTTCAGTCGTATTGTATTCGTCTTTTGTCTGTTTTAAATGTTTGTATGGACATTTTTGAGTTGAAATGAGCTTGATTGATTGAATATTAGTCCGTCATTGGCTCTTGGTGGTGCTGAGTGGCCGGTGCACATGTAGTAAATGGCTGTGCGTGGCTTTCCGCCCGTGTTTTCTCGTTGTAAGTGGGACAGGCCGGTCTATTCTCCAGTGAAGTGCGATGGCCTTGGCTTCAAAAGGGAAAGCAGGTCATCTGATTGTGAGCGCCCGAACGGAACGCATGTAAACAATGACACGTCGGGAGGAGTCTGTACAAGATGAAGCATGTGATGATGAGCGATCTTCTTCAGCCAAAACAATAACTAAATGGCTGGGCAATGCGGTGAGAAAAAATCTATAATTGTGATCTGATGTCTTGATTAAATTGACATGTTGTGATTCACTAATTCTCAGTTTAATGCAGCTGCCTGCTCAAACAGACACTTGTTTCCACCTGCTCGTCCTATTGGTCAACCTGAGTGACAGTGTGGATTTAACCAATTACAACAAAGTGAGAAGAAGGTAGTTTATTTACTAGAAATGAGACTAGAAAAATACAAAGTTTACATAAATTGTAATCAAATCGAAATCATGAAATAGCTCCAAGAAAATTGTGATTTAAATGTTTTGCCTTATTGTCCACTCCTACTATAAAATATTATTACTGACAAACTTGTAATCTAACTTTCACTATTAAAGAATAGAAATAACCTTTAACCAGCAAGTTGCATATGTTTTTTTTTAAAGGTCCTTAGTAAACATTCATAACATTAAAGGGCCTATGACGGGTTGAAATACACATTTGACTAAAATGCAGTTAAGATAAATATATTCAAATTTCTACTAAAATCTTTACAAAAGGGAGTAAAATTTAAAACCTAAAAAACAGCTAAACTGGGGTTAAACTTGTAAAGTATGACATCACGCTAGGAAATTACCATAGAAACCACACTGTACAGTGGCCAAAACTCATCTAATGTCACAGATTTTGTTCATTTGACAAAGAAAAACATATGTGAGCACCTTTATTTTGTTGAATCAAAGTGTAAGGGTCCAAAAAGTTTATTTTGTGTAAATTATGCATGACCTTTGTCTCCCCAGCGTGATGTCATCAGTTTGTTTACTTCCTGTAATCGTCAACAGATTTTTCAACTTTTCTCCACAAATAACGACTTGATTGGTGTAAAACTATAATTTGTATTTAGACAAAGTATTAATGCACTGAATGAAGTCAAAATTAGAAAATCGTAAAAACCCGTCATGCGCACTTTAAAGGGCCTGTACCTGATTTTTACTGTTTAGAAATGTGAAAAAGAGAACTAGTTCATGTTAAACTCTTTACATCAGTCACATGTATCTCTCACTTTCCAAATGCAGTCCCAGCATCCTGAATATTCACCGCCAAGAGTTTAGAAGCACTTTTCACAAGTCTCTGAGTCCAGAGTGAGTTTTATCGTCCCGGGTAAAGCTAACAAACATTAGCATGCTAACGACACACCTTCTGCTTCTCGTAGAATATAAACAGAGAAAGTGCTGCTGTCTCATTTTCACCTGAATAGATGCTTTTACAATATATCTGTGCTGGGGCAACACCCATTTTATTATATGTTAAAAAAAATGGGAATATGAGCTAGTTCTGTGTTTCATGTTTCAAAACAGTAAAACTCGGGTACAATGCCTTGAAATTACTTTAACATCATTTTCATACATTTGTAAAACATTAATTTATTGCAATTTGCATTACATATATAGGTTTTTTCATTATTTAATTTTATTTTAAGTCTTAAAACATGTATATAGAACTTATTAGATGTTTTTCTGCACGTTTTTAAATATAAAACATAAGAGCCTTATCTTTCCTGCTCATCCAAATAAAATTAAGGCACACACAATCCAATGTAAACGTCCCATTTTGTCCAAAGCCTTTTCAAATTTAGTCTGAATGTATCTTTTTCCCCCCATTTTCTGTTATTAGTCCTATATTCTGTATCATATTTTGTTCAACTTCACCCCGATCCATCACAAACCTTCTCGATTCTCTAGTTTAACCGTCTCTTAACCTTTACAGTCAGGCCTACGCCATATCTCTGTCACCAAAGCGTCACATTTGGCCTCGTGCGGCGCTGACAGAGTTGTTTTTACGGCTTGGATTTACAGCTAATTTCCCGTGGCGTTGCGTTTGACTCGTCGCAGGTGTAGAGCAGCTGCGGCGTCGGTTTACCGCTCCACTCCCGTCGAATTCTCCCTCCCTCGCTGTCTTTGTCCCTCGGCTCAGGAATCCTCTGCCACGTCGAAGTGTAAAACTAGCCGCGCTTGTTTGTCGGTTTCGGGGAGGTTTCTGCACGCGGCATTGTAGTGTTTCCAGCTGGAGCCTGTTTTTCCAGATATTAGAGTAAAGACCTACATAACCACCATGTTTGTCATTGTTAGTTATTCGAGGGAGCATGCTACATTAACGTTACAGTTTTAGGTGCGTTATATCACTTTTTTGATATTGTTCTGCTTGAAATGTTTCACGGAATAGCATTAAACGTAGAATCCATCATGCGTTTATTCCTGTCACTATAGCAAATTTTGAAGGGCAGTGTATTTCTACATAAAATATCATGATAAATGATAATATTGATGCTACTTTATGCCACTGACAACAGAAGAATCCTCCTAAACCTGTGCAAAACATCAGCTGGGGTCAATAATGAGTCATAAAATAAATGATTTCACTCTTAACAGCTCAAATTGTATCAAAAAACAATGAAAAAGTTCCCCAAATTGCAAAGAAAACGTGCACGATGAATGTCGATATATATATTTTTAACGATGAGTCTATCTAGTAATTTGTCGCGATGTGTTTTATTGCGAAGAAAATACCTAGAAAAGCATTAATTCGCACTCGCCTCTTTGCAGATCTGACCTGTAACTGGAACCTTTTGTCTCCCATAGTTTTATGAAATACTGTGGGACACCTTTACTAGGGCTGCACAATGTTGATTTTACCTAAATTTAACATACTTTTGACACAATATTTTCCGATATAATGATTGCTAATCGCTAAAATGACCAATAAATAATTAAAAAATGAAAAATATTCTTTATTTTTATATATTTTGTCACAAATACTGAAATTCCAGAGCTTTATCCCTCAAAATTGTAAGTAACTGAAAGTTTCAGAATGAGAAGTTCCACTGTAAGTTTTTTTGAAGTTTATAAGGTTATACTTGTTGAGAAACAGGTTTTATATGAAAATTTATTTGCAAAAGCTGAATAAAATAATTAAAAACAAGATTGATTTTCTAAATCAATAAACCTTTTAGAATATAATAGAATACTAACTTTCATTTTGTCATTTCATCAACAATTCATCACACAACACTTCATTTATGAATCAAGTCTAATTTAGACTGAATAAGGAGAATGAATGAACATAAACCGCCTTTTTAAACGTTTTCAATTTAAAAACTCTACTATTGTGTCAGACCTTGTGTCAGACCTTGGCGTTACTTAGAGACAAAAAATGAATATCGCTAATTAAAGTTTGGATCATTTCAAACAATAGTCAGGAATGTGCTGAAATGTGGTTGTAAACGTCTTGGTTTAAGCTCATTTATTGGACAAAACGTGAACGGACTGGGGCCACACGTTTAATCAACATCAAATCAACCACAAGTTCCTCCACAAACCACAAAATAGTGTCTTATTCTGCATAAAAACTTGTAACCCTGTAGTTTAGATCCGTTTGTTGGTTTCTTTTTGTTTTGATATCAATACTTTTGTGCTATTGTGCGGCCCTGCCTTTAACAATGCCAGATAGTCTTCCATTTGTCTGGTTACTGTTGGCTCAAAATCCCCTAAAAACCTGTTCAAACACCGCGACATGAGACACAACAATAAAAGACCAAAACCTGGAGCTAAAGCACACAAACTTGTTGACAGTATCGAGGATGAAAGTGCAACAAGGCCGGCGTCTGAAGTAGCAGCGGGGATCAGTTACATCCAAGCCCGGAGCGGAGAGGCCACGCTCGCGATTCCCTTTAAAACATTTCAAGACAAAATGTTCACAGCCGTTTTAGATGACACAAAGGCCCACTCATCCATTGTTCACGAGCTTTTCTTTTGAGCGCAGTGGGCTCGACGCACACTGTTTAAAACTTCATGTGCCTCGTGGTTGATCTCGCGCTGAGGACTGCACTGCAACACGGACTCGAGTCAGAAAAGTGGAATAAAGTTTGTTAAAGTTTGCGTGAATCTTGACGTGTGACAATGGAAAGTACAGTTACGACGTACCATTGAAAATACAGGGACAATTTACAGCGACGGACACATTTTTCTGTCAGTTTAAAGCATCATTCAACAAAATAAAGGCGTTATCAGGTATTATTTATGGTCAATTCCTAACTATTGTGTAATTTATATATTGTTTACAGTCTGGTTGCTAGGTAACAGTTGTGGAATTACCTCTAACTACTGCTCAACCAGGAAGTAACATTATAAACTTTACAAAAACTGGGGACAAACAGGCAAATTGTTTAGTAAAATCTCAAATATAATCTTAGTGAAATGTGTCGTCTAAACCATTGATTTTCAACCAGTCTGCCTTGAGGTTTTTCCAGCTGCACCTTGAAAAAATGTCCAATTTGGGTCAACAACTTCACAAATGCAGCTCTATGTGAGTGATGTACCATTTTGGAGTGTCCTGAGCAACTTGTGCACCAAAAAAAGAAAACGCAAAACCATCATTCTCGTCAGACAAAGTGGCCTAGACATTATTTGGCTCATTATATACCATATTATTTTAACTGAATGGTCTGTTTTGGAAATGTTTCAGTAGTTGGTGGTGTGCCGTGGCATCTTTCAAACCAAAAAAAGTGTGCCTCGACTCAAAAAAGGTTGAAAAACACTAGTCTAATGTTGTTATAAGCACTTTAATGCCATTCTGTTGAACATTCTAGGCAAAGCATGTCCCTTTTCACCTTATTCTGGAAGTTGCCGTGGGCGCCGCCATCTTGTTTCCGTGGTAGTTTACATGGAGCAAATGAGCTCAACAGAAAATTAGTTCTACACGGATTAAAAAGCCGTTTTCAGGCCGCCCAGGAAATCTGTGTGTTGCTGACTTGTTGTTTCCTACGACGGAGTATAAGGGCCATTTGGGGGAAAAAAATAAAAATGCGGACATTACGAGAATAAACTCGTAAAATTTCGACATTAAACTCGTAATTGTATGACTTTTTCTGGATTCGACTTTATTCTCATACATTTACGAGAATAAAGTCGTAATATTACGAGATAAAAAGTCGTAATATTACGAGATTAAAAATTGTAATATTACGAGAATAAAGTCGTAATATTACGAGATAAAAAGTCGTAATATTACGAGATTAAAAATTGTAATATTACGAGATTAAAAGTCGTAATATTACGAGAATACAGTCGAAAATGTGTATGAAGCCAGTACCTGTGTTATGGAGATATGGAGCATTTTGTGCGGTTATACTTTGAACTAGGGTTTACGCACGAAGAAATACTGTGTCTTTTAGCACAGCATCACCACATTATCATTAGTTTAAGGACTTTGAAGCGACAATGCAGACGTTTGGGTTTGTTTCGTCGGAAGAACCAAACAGATTTGGAAGAAATAGCTTCTTTTCGTAATATTACGAGATTAAAAGTCGTAATATTACGACTTTTAATCTCGTAATATTACGACTTTATTCTCGTAATATTACGACTTTTAATCTCGTAAATGTATGAGAATAAAGTCGAAGCCAGAAAAAGTCATACAATTACGAGTTTAATGTCGAAATGTTACGAGTTTAATCTCGTAATGTCCGCATTTTTTTTTTTCAGTTGGCCCTTATACTCCGTCGTAGTTTCCCGAGTACATTAAAAATTTTACACAAATCAATCTAGACTTTTCCTACGTTCGCCTTTCACTGTGTTCTCGTCAAAGCGGAAGTGCGTTTACGACAGGAGTGCAGATCTGAGGCAAAAAGAGTGGAATAAGGTGAATAGAGTCGGCTATTGAGAACCAGCACAAAGCAGGAGAACACATGAAAAGCCAGTCCAATTGAAATGCGTCTGAATATTGCCAATACGTTCACAGTGAGACCAATTAGAGCGGCGCCCTCGCTCCGCTATAGAAGCCTCTCCCTGGGATTGATCGCTCACATCTTTTTGGAAACACTTACCCCAAAAGTTCCTCGTCGTGCCAAATAATTCTGTCAACTCACTCTTCCACCTCCAAGCTCCGACTTTTAGGCAGTTTTTGTTTGCCGTTTTACTTGTCAGGAATAAAAACCATCTTCTTCCCCCCGCATCACTTTGATCACTACTTCAAGAAGCGCTATTTTAAGCCTCCATCGCGCTATGACTAATCTTGACTGCGAAAAGGCTTGACTTCCTTGGGGATTTGTAGGCACAGCAAGCGCGTTGTGTGAAAACGTATTTATGTGATTTGCCAGCTAATAATACGTTTTTTGTGTGTAGCGGAGGCAGAACAGGGGTTAAAGCTGTGAAAGTGCAGGAACAGTGTTGTAGGGCCTCAGGAAACGGCGTAATGATGCGGAGCTGAGGGCGACTGACATTCAGCGCTGAGAGATACAGCGGTAACAAGCAGGAGGTATGGAGACGGAGCCGAGGCTAGAACGTATCAGCCGGAGGGACGGGGATGTGTCTGTTTTAACAAGAACGGAGGGAGATTACACCTGTGAGTGCTTTTGTGATCATGCCACGTAACCTAAAGGCGACACATTATGCAAATAGCGTTTAACCACGCGATAATTGTTTTCTCTCGTTGTTAACGCTCTCAAAGTTGTGTTTAGCGTGAATGAATGACCCCTGAATGGATCACCAGACTTTCAGAACATGTTTGTGCAGGTACAACATGATTTTTTCTCTAAAAAGGCAGGATAATTTGTTCTTTGCAGAGGACATTCTATTACCTAAATGATTGCAGCCTTTTCCATTTGATAATTTGTATTATGCGGGAATGATCTCACGGTAACAAAGACAAATATTTGGTGCGTTTTATGACTGATGTTTTGTCAGATGATGAAGATGTCTACAGAGAATGTCTCATGAAGTATGCACAGGTGAAACGTGCCCATGCGCAAGTTTGGTACGAGTCAGTTGAAGTGAACCTTTTAAAGCATTTGTTAAAGGACACTTATTCTATAGTCCACATTTTTGAGCTTTTAACCATGTTCTAAAAATGTTCCGTCATCAAAAAAACACCTGAAGTTGCATTCACGCTGTTTTGAGGAATGTTTATCCGAAAATCCTCCCCCCTCCGTACGTCAAACACACTTCCTGCCAACTCCTTCTATCTGGGGCGTATTTTCGGGTCATCTGCGTCACTTATCAGAGAATCTTCCGCTGTTTTAAGTCCTGTATGTAACATTTTGGCGGTGAGACTTTTCCCTTGTTCGCCATTAGCTTGAACAGGGTTCTCGTCAAACCGGAAGTGCGTTTACAACAAAAGTGCGTAAAGTGGGCGGGGCGGAATAAGGTGAACCGAACTTATTTTCTGTTGAGCTCGTCTGCCCTATGTAAACTAATACAACGGAAATAAGATGGCGGCGCCCATGACAACTTCCGAAATAAGGTGAATACAATCAACAAAAGAGCGAGCAACGGAAACTGTGCAATTTGATGACTGTTTATCAAATCAAATCAAATCAATTTATTTTTATAATGCCCAAAATCACAACAACAGTTGCCTCGATGGGCCACAGGTAAGTGTTTAAAGTGCATCTGACACATTCTCTCGTTTATATTTTTATATTCAAGATTTTACTAACATTTTGTACAGTTTTCTCCACTTTGACCATTTTGGTAAAGTTTACAATGTTACTTCCTGATTGGACATGCAGCAGATGTGACATAGTTTGAGGTAATTACACAACTGTTACCTAGCAACCCAGCTCTTAACAAGGGCCAAACCTAATCCATTTAAATTGCACAATAATTTGACAAATAAGCATGACTAACCACACTTTTGTTTTGTTAAATGATTGTTTAAATTGACCGCAAAATGTGTCAGTTTGTGTAAACTGTCTGTATTTTCAGTGGTACGTCGCTTATTGATGACATCACAGAGGGATTCCGTTTTAGAATTCAACTCTACTTCCTGTAATTTTCATCTTTTACTTTTCAAATTTTCTTCACAATCTGCAACTTGACCGATGTAAAACTATGACGAATCAAACTAAATCATAATTGGAAAGTCATATTCAGTTTAAAGTCTATTTAACAGGTTGTTGTGATATTCTAATTATGACTTAGTTTGGTGAGAGGGCACTTGTGGTAAATATTTAGCACAGTTTACATTTGTGAAGTTGTAGTTTGTGAAGAAAGTTTAATAAATAAAAGTTAAACAATTACAGGAAGTAGTGCTGAGTGCTAAAATGGATTCCCTCTGTGATGTGATCAAAAAGCGATGTACCGTTGAAAATACAAAGATAATATACAGACAATTTATACAATTTTCTGACAGTTTAAATGGCCATTCAACAAAATAAAGCCATTATAATGTATTATTATTTGTCAAATCATAACTATTGTATAATTTAAATGGATTTGTTTTAGAACTCATCACTACTTCCTGCTGCATGTCTGCGTGAGCACCGCTCACTTGTGAGGTCTGAAAACCCATAATGAGCCAGAAACTAACCAAATTTCTGACGGTGAGCAACTGAAAACTGACTACAAACTAAATTTAACAGAATTGAGTTATTTGATCAAAGAAGCAAAAAGCAGCATGACCGCAAACAACAAAAGGAAAAAGTCAGCGAGGTCCGTCCCTACCGGCTTCGCTAATGCTAACAGCAGCAATGCTAAGGCTAACGCTGAGCTGGCCCCGCCCCTCATGCAGTGGATTGCGAAAGCCCGGCTGATATCAACTTTGCTCCTGCGACATCCATCAACGATGCAGTGTCTGCCAACATGCCGACAGGGCACCCTCCTCTGCGGGCATTTCACCGGCGGCCAAACACGGACGCTTCAAGGCCACTGACGCCCTGGACATTACAACCACCATGATTAAAACCCTGGTTGCTTAGTAACAGAATTACCTCTATCTATGTCATATTTGCTGCTCATGTCCAACCAGGAAGTAACATCATAAACATTACAAAAACGGTCAAACTGGGGACGAAAAGGCAAAATGTTTAGTAAAATCCTAAATATGATCATGTTCCCTATATTTTAGTGAAATGTGTCATGTAACCTGTCACATAGACTTTAAGGACTTTATTGAAAAGGCTGAAATGTGAAAGTGAAAGTCACCTGTACGTGCACTGTTTGATTAACTCATTGACTCATCTGTCGACATAATAACTGTGAGAACATTATTATCATGAGCCGGTCTAAATGTCAAACTCAGAGCCACACAACAGTCTGAAATGTGGAGTCACTGATACAGCTGTTAGTTGTAAACTGTGGTGTTTAAGGAGCGGGTTTTCTAATTGTTATGTGTCTTTTAACTAAATCTGTAATAAAAATTTGATGATGATGATAGCTATGGCAACTCAAATTGCCTTTTTAAATCAATACTAGTTGACAGGGCTGGTCAATTAATGGAAATATGGAGAGACTGAGATTCATCCATGTCTTATCTTGTGGTATAGTTGGAGTTTTTTAATCGAGAGGTCCACAGTACGGCTTAATCGATTAATCGCAACTAATCGATAATAGAAATGGTTGTCAACTAATTAAATAATCAAGTAATCGTTAACTGGTCTATACACAGACTCCAAAACGTTGTGTGCAGAAAGAAGAGGTTTTATCACTCGGACGGAGCAGGAATGACACAAGAAACACACAGAAAACATGTAAATTGTGTGCTTTTAATCTATAAATATTTTCCTCTAGGATGTCATCAAATGCCTTCACTTCAGCTTTATCTGAGTAAAATTGAGTCAAATTCTCATTTTCAAGAGTCTTTCATGTTCTAATCAATTATAGAAGGAATAATCGCTAGACAAATCGATTACCAAAGTAATAGTTATTTGCAGCTCTAGTCTACAGCCTAAAAGCAAAAGTGGAGGCAGAAATGTGATTATTTTTTGTGTTAAAAAGCACTGATTAAAAGTTTGTATAGTTTATGTTCATAAAATCAACCCAGAAAGCCATTTTTTTTTGTTATGAAAAGACAAATATATATCCTTATTGAGATCGCTCAATATGTGGAATACATTTTGATTATTTTTGTTCCCATATTGCCCATATTGAAACAGTGTTTCCCAACCAGGAGTACGGGGACCCCAAGGGGTACATGAGGAACGGGGTACTACGGGGTTTCAGGTTTCAAATGAAGATGAAATGTACTTTTTATCTGCATAAAAAGTGTCATTCATCTAAAATGTGTGTCTTTTTGGAGTATCTTGGACCATAAATACAATTAAACCAATAAATATAAGTAATAATTGACTATATTCTTCTACTAAACCCATTTATTTGCCCAAAACTCAGGTTAAGAGGTGCTCTGAGTGTGACACAAAGCTTAGGCGGTTGTGAACCACTGACCTAGAAGATAAGTTAATAAGAAACTGATTTACATATTTGTTTTTTTAATACAGTTAGCATAAAAGCACATGGTAAAACTCCTATTATTTCGCAGTTAATATTGCATTAAGCTTAAACTGCGAGTAACCAGCTTTTTTGTTGCTTTGGAAATTGAGTTTGACACGTTAGCATTGCTCATAAAAACACTTGTCTCGAGCCACAAACATGCACTCAGCCGCTCAATGTGTTGTCCATGTCAGCTTTAACGGCTTATTGGCAAATCGGTTTCTCTCGGTGAGGCGTTTGATGACAGCTTGTAAAAACGTGCGGCCGAGCTCTTTGCGTCTCCTATCGCCATCGGTAACTTTCTTTTTCCGTCCTCCCACTGTTGATTGCGTTGCTCCTGCGTTTGACCTTCTCCTTGTTATCGCTGATGTGTTTCTATTCAAGTACGTCGTATTAGAGGCTGAGCTGAAATGGAAGGCTTCATACGATCGGAGTCTGATAGTTAGCCGGCTATAAACAGTAACGAGGTGCTTTATGGCCTCTTTCACTCTTTGTTTACACTGTGCTGGTAAGTGCAGGGCGGAGACATTAATAGCATTTCTAATCACACTGCAGTGGTTTATTTTAAATGCTTTTTCTTTTTCAGATTATTGTTCGCTTTTTATGCCGAACAGTTTCGAACGCTCGCTCTCGGTCTTTTTCGGAGTTGTCACATGATGCTGATTTAGGCCATGGATCTGTAATGGTATCTGGATTGGGTTTTAGAGCTGCACGATATTGGAAATTACAGCGATATGCGATACGGTTATTAAGATCTGCAATATTTAAATACACTTTTTGACTAAGGCTGAAACTAACGATTGTTTTAGTCATCAATTAGTCAGCGATTATTTCTATTGTAGATTAAGATTTAGAATAAACTAACATTTTTAACGAAATAAATGTTGAAATATTGTGAATGAAGGCTTCTACAGAGAGAATATTTATGACTAAAGTGAGGAAAATCAGAACTAGTGTATTCTTTTTTGCCATTTTTCTGCTAATTTAGTTTGAAAAAAGCTAAAATGTATTCAGGATTTTCCCAGGTTTTCATTTTATTAACAGTTTTATAAACGTTTTTTATCAGATGGAAGACTTGTGTTACTGCTATATATTTTGTTTTCTATTGCGTCAGCCAATATTGCGATATCGATACTTTTGCGATATATTGTGCAGCCCTATTGGGTATTGCTAGCTTAAACCTGTCATGTGTAGCCCCCAGAGGCCACTCCATCGGAAATGCAACGAACAAACCCTCCGCAGCCCAGAAAGCATGTTTCCCCTAGAGCACAATGTCAAACAAACTGCTCGTGTTCGATTAACAGGGACCTACAGCTTTCACAAAGGTCAGATTTTGAGGTGATCTTTACGCATTTTCAGATCATGAACTTTTTTCTGGTTCAAAATTCTTCAGTTTAAAAAAAAACAAACAGCTTTTTAAACTAAACTAAGTAACGTTTTTACCTTATTAAATGTCTGTGTAAGTTTGTGTTTGTAAATGTATTTTCGGGGCGTTTGAAGCCCCCGCCGTCCCCTGCTGTCTCTGAGTGAAAAACCAGCCTTGCAACTTTCCCGACGTCGACCCGAAGACAACTCTCCTGAGAAACCTTGGTTCTCTTTTTTTTATATTTGGCAACATTAGATGTTTTTATATCTGATTAAACTTCCTTATTTCAATAAAAAGGAAAGGGAAAAAAAGAAGCTTTTACTATCATTTTACTGGGAGTGTACGTTCTCAAGAGACCTGCAGGGGGAGCTCTGTCGCTGAAGCTACTGAGTTCTGCTTTAATCTAAGTTACCTTTAGCTCGCTCTGTTTCGCGCTGCTCTGATCTAGCTGCTCTCTTTGTGATTGGTCAGAACGATCACATGGTACTGGACGTTGCCTGTGGACCACCGAAGCCTAAACTGGCCACATTTTCTAACGAGCACGGTCCATTTACTTAAACGGGCAGCCATCTTGCTCCCTGGCTCGGTTTCATAGAACTATAATAAAACCTGGAAGATGTATCCAAAATGGCGCCCTGTTTATCCCTATGGAGTGAGCTCATTGGCGCATGACCCCAAAAAAATTTCTTACTTCTGCATTTACTTCCTGATACGGAGGCTGATATCTTTGTTTTACTTCCTGATACGGAGGCTGACATCTTTGTTTTACTTCCTGATACGGAGGCTGCCATCTTTGCTTTAGGGCACCACGTGACGACAATCCCCCATGATGCTTTGAGCGACGTGAACGACCACGCAGCTGCAAGTTTTTGTGTTAACGTTAGCTTGTGTGATTGTAATTGTGTTCTTCATGTTAGACACACGTGAAAGCGTCTGAAATGAAATAAAATACAACTTACAGGTGTCTCTAGTCGAGCCTTTTCCATCGTCCGACGTGCTCATTCACGTGACTCGCACATGTTTGCGGTGACGTCACTTCATATAAAAACGGTAATTTCGGTGATTTTAGAAACGGTAGAAAAGAACATTTCCTTCTATTTAATTTAAATACCGATAATAATTCAGTCCTGTCTGCAATTATAATGTGCAATGATAGAAAAAGGCTGGTTCCAAGAGGCTGCAGTACCTCGCACAGCCACAAATCAATCTGGGACACGGACAGAGGGGGCGTGCCTTATCTAGTTCTTTTAATACATCCATGCTCGGTTTTGGCGCTGTCTTTGTACCAGTAGAGGCAGAACAACATCGCCACCTGCTGTCCAACATTTTCAGGACAGTATACCGGGTGGTTGAGAGTATAAAGACCCCCTTGTCCCAGTTTACCGTCCCGTGGGCACGTTTTAATATTTTAATTGCCTCCTTAAAATAATCAGAAGACCAAATGAACCTAATTGGACGTGTTTTAAAGCTTGTAAAATTATCCGGCATATATATTAATGGCTGCAACTTTACATATAAGTCTAATATAATGTATAATGTTGAGCTGACGGGGACCAGCATTTATATCACCCACGGAGGGCAGATTATGTCCAGGCAGCAGGATTTTATGCACAAGCCATTCCTCTCTTTATTTCTTATATGTGCACGATTTATAGAAGCTACACGCGGGTCGGAGCAGGTGCTTGTAAAGCCAGCATTACTCCCACGGTACTTTAGTGTAGAAACCTGCACAAACTTTACATTTACGCTCCTTTCCCTCCGAGCGCTCACACAAGTTGTTCTTCCTCCTTTTTCTGTTCTTTCTGGTGCACAGGGAGAAAGCAATGGGCTGGGTTTAGGAGCACAAACCATAAAACTGCTCTAACGACAAAAAACGCTTCCAAAAACACACCAATTAAGCACCAATTTTCTTTTAAGTGACGGAGAAAGCAGCTGAATAAACCATAGACACTGTTATTATTATAAGTCTTGATGCTTCCTTATAAAACTGACATTAAGTTTAGGACTGTAGTTGACTAAAAGCTCTCAAATATAATAAGTATCTCTATGATTTGAACACGTATTTGTACCCACAATGCATTGAAAGACCACAACATTAAAGGAGGTCATGCAATTACAAGTATTTACGCAGAAAACCACGAGAAAACTGTGTATTTATCTTTAAAAATGGCAGATTCAACTCACAAATCTCAAGATAACTCACTACACGCATCTCTTTACTGCTGTTCAACTATTAACTATTGATTTTTTTAAATTACTAAATGTCTACAGCACAAATTAAGATATGTCTCTGCTATTTTAAGAGTTTTTTAAAAGTTTTTATTGGATAGAATGAGTCTGGTATAACAAAAAAGCAATAATTTTCAATACGCAGTCGTCTTTCTCATCTAAAACGACAGCATTCTTACAGATGAGAAGAAAAAGGCGTCCTCACATTTGTATGAAGGTCACTGCCTGCTGCAGAACAATAGTTTCTCTTGAGCTCCGGCTCCTGATAACAACATGGCTCGGTAAACATCTCCACTATAAGAGACTTCAAGTGTTTACCTCCTGAAGCTGCAGCCACTGTTCACCTGCTGCTGCTGCTGCACGGAATCTAAAACTGCTCTTCCACACGCCTTTGTCCTTTTATATACCCCCGAATAATCGTTTTGTTTTTGGTTTTGTGTCGTTTGTAATTCATTAAAGTAGTAAGAACTTGTATTGCATTTCATTTTTTGGAAAGAAAAATCAGGATACTTATTATTCTCCAGTTCTGTGGCATGTTTGTTTGAGTAGTTGTCAATATAAACAATACATTTACAATGACACTAACGCTTATTTTAGCAGTTAATGAGTCAAATGATTATTTTTATTGTATATTTAAACTTTTTTAACACATTATCAGCCAAATAAAGGTTGGAATATGGTGACTGAAGGCTTCTAGAGAGAGAATATTTATGAATAAAGTGTATTATTGATAAAAATGTGCAATTAGCTATTCTTTTTTGACGTATTAATGTCTCTGTCTTTGTTATAAATGGTCTTTTTTACACGTGTTTTAGAGTGTGTATAGTCCAATTAACGTTTACGATGATCAATTATTACAGTCAATTATTTTTATAGTCTATTTAAAACACAATTATACCTTGAATTTAAATAAATGCCTGATCACTTTGTTTTAAATAAGAATTAAAAATCTAAACTTATGCATTTAATAATACTTGATATGTAATTATTGACATTATTTGAATAGATTACGTATTAAAGATGCAAAGATTAATCGACTAATCGCGTGTAGTTGACTAAAAACTATCAAATATAAAAAATCGTAATCGTTAATGGACAATACAGACTCTAAAACACATGTCAAAAGACCTTTTATAACAACAACTGTGACATTATTGAGTCAAAAATGTCAAAAAAGAATAAACAATAGCTGATTTTCTTCAATAATACACTTTATTCATAAATGTTCTTGATCTAGAAGCCTTCAGTCACCATATTTCAACCTTTATTTGGCTGATAATGAGTTTTAAAAGTGTAAAACGTCTGACAAATCGACTAATCGGAAAAAGAATCATTGACTAGTCGACTGGTAAAATAATCATATATACAGTTCAGTTCAGTATAAAATCAGCCATTAAACTTAAAATATGTGACACGCCCCCATGCCCCTGCACCTCTGACTGAGAAGCCCCTTTGTAAACCCGCCTGCAGGACGCACAGCGCTCGTCGAAACTTTCTTCAATCATTTATGAGCTTTTCTTATCTGCGACGGAGCTCCACCTGAGCGTTTCCTATCAGCGCGCACATTCTTTCCTCTTTACTAAACCCGGAGCTGGACTTTGGCCTTGAGACAGTTTGTTGCTCCCGTGTTTCCCAATCGGGGCGTGAGGACAAGCACTTACGACATGAATAAACGATAAAAGAGTTCAGACTAGTGTTCAAACTCGATACGATGCTAAGAAATATACTACATTCTCAAGGGTTTAGACAATAGACTGGCATTTTCAACACTAAATTATAGCACTTTCTTTATTAAATGTTTTGATAAAGCTCAAGATTTTTCTTAAACTGTTCCATGAAAGGTCATATTTTGTCCTGTTTATGTGTCTAGTTTCTACATTAGTTTTAGTATTGATTAATGTCTAATTTTTGATACTTTTGACAGCTGTAGTTCAGACACAAAGGTGAAATTTAATGTTGTCTGAATATTATACTTTCTCTCTTGTAAAGTTGCTGTATTTAACCTTTTTTCAGATGTTTCTGCTTTGCCTGGAATGTTCCACAGTGGGCTTTTAAACACATCTATCTTGTATTGTCGAAAAAATCACTTACTAAAAGTCAATAGTAAACAAGATACTAATTTGAACGTGTATCAATTCGAAAATAAACACTTTAAATGACAAAATGTGACCTTTTCCTAAACATCTTTTTGAGTTGTATCAGAACTAGCTCAAGAAGTTTCGTAAATGAATATTATTATCTAAAAATGTAGGTTTTTTGGTTGTTTTTTGATGTAATTGTGATATCAAAATCTGTATCAAGTACAAACCCTATTCTTAGTATCGAAATTGCATTTGAAATTTTATTCATCTAAAAAGTAGCTTGAAAATTGAACATATTTGTTGTTTGTACTCTAATTATAATGTACAACAGGAAGTTTTTAGTCATGATTTTCCTTATTCTTGGACCTGGGTTTGTCAACTTTCAAATAACTAGTTTGAACTTATATTGTATTTTGTTTATTGTAACGAAGAATCAGAATCGTTATTATTGACTATTTTGTGGAATTGAAGCATCAAAGCGTCAACTCTGTCAGCATAAACATTGAGAATATTGTAATTTAGGAGCTAATATGTCCCTTTTGGATTAAAACAGTTTGTCATGGTCTATTTAAAACACAATTATAGCTTGCATTTCAATAAATAACTAATCACTCAGTTGTAAATATGAATAATAGCCTGCCTTATATCAATCTAAACATACGCATTTACAAATATTTGATGTAATGACATTATTTGAATAGATTCAGAATAAAATTAGCCAAGAAACTGTAAAAATGCGACACAATCTTATGTCTCTTATTGTTTTATCACGTTTTATTTTAAAATGTTCTGCTTAAAATGTACAAAAGTCAGATTTTAGTCATGCTTTTTGTCATTCTTTAGTCCCTAAGTTTGTCTTTTGACTCTGTTTTGACGTTTCTTCCTCGTCTAAGACACGGGGAGCGTCGGAGACAATTAAAAAGTTGGGAGCTCGTGCGTTTTGCTGGCTGCGGCGCTCTGGGATTAGCCGAACAGCAGGAGAGCCGCGTGTGACGGAGGAGCAGCGTCCGTGTTTAATGTGTCTGCCAATCACCTCAGATTACGTTTGATTGGCTGAGCACAAGTTAATCATGTGATGGATTAAGCGGCGTTCACGTCACATGCTGCGCGTAGAACCATCGGGGAAGAAACGTGTAATTGGGATTTTTCAGATGTTTTCTAACGTACACTAAGAACGACTCAATGTGTGACGTATTTTAAAGGATACATTCTGCTACAGTGACTTTTTGGAGCTTTTAATCGTGTTTTAACAACATCAAAAACATACCTGGAGTTGCATTCAGCTGCTGTTTTGAGCAATGTTCGGCTGCACGATATTGGTAATTATTGCGATTTATTTATTTCTTAAGATCTGGGATATCAGTATTATCGTTATATTTAAATATACACTTTTTGACTGAGGCTGAAACTAACGATTATTTTAGTTGTCGACTCGTCAGCGATTGTTTCTATTGTAGATTGAGACTTAGAATAAACTAACATTTTAACCAAATAAATGTTGATATATTGTGAATGAAGGCTTCTAAACAGAGAATATTAGAAAATAAAGTGTATAATTGAGGAAAATCAGAAAAGGTCTATTAATTTTTGCCATTTTCCTTTAATAATGTCACTGTCTTTGTCATAAAAGTCTTTAAGTTTGTGTTTTAGAGTCTGTTTAGTCCAGAGAACGACGACCATCATAAAAATACAACTGACATTATTGTTTATAGTCGACTTCATGATTGTACTAATTGTTGCAGCCATATTTTTGATGCAACCATGTGTGTTATATTAAAATAAAAATCAACAAATACAAAACCAAGGCTAATATAGGTTGAAAAAGCTATATTTTTGTCAAGATTTTCCCTTCTCAATGTTTTCATTTTAAAAACAGAACATTTCTATCAGAAGGAAGACTTTGGTGCGATATATGTATCATTATTGCGTCAGCGAATTTTGCGATATCAATACGTTTGCGATATATTGCACAGTTCTAATGTTCATTAGAAAATCCTCCCCCCTCCGAGGGTCAAAGGCACTTCCTGCTGAACTCCCTCCATCAGTGATCATTTTCAGATTTTATGTCACTTATCCAAGAAACTTCTGCTGTTTTAAGTCCTTAAATCATCTCCAAACTTTTTCTGAACATTTCTGCCTCTAAACACGATAACTGCTAATGCTAACCTGAACGTCGTGTGTCTTAAAGCGCTAACATAACTAAATTGTGTATAGCACTAGGCGCCATCTACTGGCTGGATGCACTCAGTACGTGTCATTGCACACAGCAGAGAAATCCTTTCCTTTAGTCCATAATTTAAAAAAAAGTTGTTGTTTGAAAACACGAGATGGCAATTTTCTTTTTAACCCGAAGGTATTAAGCCAGTGTTTCCCAACCAGGGGTACGGGAATCCCAAGGGGTACATGAGCAATTACCAGAGGGAACTTGGAATGGTTTCAAGTTTTAAAACAAGATGAAATGTATTTTTATCTGAATAAAAAAAGAGTTATTAGTTGTAAATATAGCATCTTTTTAAATATAATTGTAATAATTGACAATATGCGACTTTTAAACCCGTTAATTTGACTAAAACTCAAGTTAAAGGGTTCCCTAAGTGTGACACAAAGCTTATGGGGTACTCCAGACAAAAAAGATTAGGAACCCTGGTTTTAAGCTTCTAGTTTTATTAGTGATTATATCTGGGTTTGGATACTTTTGACAACCGTATTATCATAAATCTTTTCAGAACATGAGGTCACAAGTAAACTGCTTCAAAATGTTACCCAGAGGACCTCATACACATTTATTTTTCTCATCAGAAGACATTATTTCCCCCAAACACTTGCGACTGCTATCTGTTATTTCTGCAACTCTTCAAATTGCGCTTCTGATTAATCATCATTCAACCCAAATGCCGCGTTGGTCTTTCTTGACAGCAGGCGCAAAACAAAGCAGGATTGTGACTGTGTTGTTAATGCCGGAATCTCTTTGAAATCCATCCAAGTTTAGACTCGGTCCCACCAGAGCAGAGAACCTGTTTGTTTGAAGTGGTTGTGCTTTTGAAATGGCTCAGTGGAGATCTGCGCTCACAAATGTTGCCGCATAGAAGTTAACAAAAGCAGAATTCTTTTGTCGACGCTGCTTGTTAACCCAGAAATGCGTCATCGAGAACGGAGCCTCGGTATGCGGCGGCCCAAATGCGAAAACCATGAAAGCCAGTGTGTGTTTTATGTTTGAGGGCTGTTATTATTACGTACTCGATACCAATTTGCAGTGTACGAAAAGGCCTCAATAAGTGAAAACATACCTTCAACAAGCAAACAAAATTTAACAGTAGCAACAATTATTTGAACTATTAACGAGTCAAACAATTATTTCCATTGTACATTTACATTTTTAAATACTTTTTGACCAAATAAAGGTTGAAATATGGAGACAGAAACCTTCTAGATGCAGAATGTTTGCAATAAAAGTGTGTTATCTGTTCAAATCTGAAACGGCATGATTAAAAACAGGGACAGTAAAAGTAAAAGTACCTTGACCTAAAAGCTGAGGTACCTGACTTTTTTGTCAAGGTCAGATGTATTTATGTAGCACAATTATAAACAAAGTTTATAATAGTAATACTTATAAAAGTAAAAACATCATGTAGGTGTAATAAAAATGTCTTGCTCAGCTTGGATTAAAAGCCACTGCAAAGAAATTAGATTTTGGCAACGATTTGAAACTCTGAACATAAGTAGCAGCTCTTGTGTTCAGGGAAAAGAGTTCCATAGTTTAGGACAAGCAACAGAAAAAGCTCTGTCTCCTCTAAATTTGAGTCTAGACCTGGGACAGTCCAGGTCTAGACGGGTCAGAATAAATAAATAAATATAGATAGATAGATAGATAGATAGATAGATAGATAGATAGATAGATAGATAAAGAATAAATAAGAAGGTGCTAGATTGTTAACAGACTCATAAACAAACAAAAATCTTAAAATGGATCCTGAAGAAAACAGGTAACCAATGGAGCGAGGACTGCACGGGGGTGATGTGGTCCCTGCGTCTCGTTCAGGGGTGTAAATTACAAAGTTTTGTGTTTTCCTTCAAAGAGTATCTTCTATCTATAAGTAACACTTTGTGACAGAAATGAGACCTCTGTGCTAGGGCTGTAGTCGACTAAAGAAATCTTTGGTCGACCAAAGACCTGTCCTATCGAGTGATTAATCGACTAAAAGGGGGCGTGGCAAAACTATGAAGTATCTCTCTGTATCTGCACTCAAAAAAACACAACTGCACAAGAGTTCATGCAATAAAATAACAATTTATACATAAAAGTACCAGAAAACAGTGTATTTATATGTTAGAAATATACAAATTAGATTAAACTCATGATTCACTTCAAAATGTTTGACCAACCCACTCCATATCCTCACTTTTTCGCTGTTCTAAATCAAATAATTAGTCGACTAATAAACAAGTTCGCAGACTAAAACACCATCGACTAAACGACTAAAAGACTACAGCCCTACTCTGTGCGCTGTCTGCATTTAATAATAAAGCATTTTGTCTCGAATCAAGAGCTAAAAGCAGCGCTCTGATTGGCTGTGCTTGGGTGGTCCTCCCCAGTTTCACTTTGTCGTCTAAAAAAAGCTGTTTTTAAGCTGCGCACAGGACCAAAAATGAATACATGTGAATTTTAACGATTTGTCAAAGAGTTTGTGACAGCAAAGGACGAGTTAGATAGATTTAAAACCTTCTTCTGGTTCCACAGTGTTCAGCAAAGTTACATAGTGCACGTTTAAACAGTCGTGTCTCTAATCAGAACTGCCCCCTACAATGCACAACGCAGACTACTTTCTTTCCTACGCTCGCTTCAGCCAAAAAGCATTCGTTGTCCGTTTTTGTTTGATGGGCCAAATGTTCCCGTCCTGTGTCTTCGCTCCGTCAGACGAGGTGAGCTCTGCGAAAGCCCAGGAGCGTCATCACTCAGACCGAGCCATCGCGAGTGAGGGAAACATCTCTGCAGGACTGGACTGCGCTGACCACGGCCAAATGGGGCTATTGTTGTCGTACAGTTGGAATCGAGGGGGATTTTGGGGACTTTTGGGGTTAGTTTGAGGTTGCGAGCCAAGTCTGGTCTCTAGAATCAGGAGGAACAGCGGAGCGTGTGGGGGATTCATGATGTAGATGAGTTTTGCAGATGTTTATGTATTTTCGCAGAGCTGTGAGCTTCACGCTGTCGAGGCGTTGTTTGAAAAATCAGCGCTGTGTTGACGTCGTTGTGGAGGTTTGTTTAGATTGACATTTTGAGCTATAACCAAGCAGCGATTTATGTTTTTATATATAACTAAAATACTGTAATAAACATAGACATTGGAGCTGTCGGTGGAGCTGTTCGATTATGTCCAAGATTGTAGACTAATCACAATTGTCTGGCTCATAATGGAAGTCGCAATTATTTTCTTTTATGCCGTTAAAATTATCCTGTAGAGAAAGTTGTAATAGTTTTAATGTTTTGTCACTTTTGTTTTGTTGTAGATCACAGAAGTTTCATTGCTCCAGGTTAGAGTGGCAGAAGAGCACACATATCATTCTGAACAGACTTAATTTAGACTTAATACATTTACACAGCAAATGTAATGAATTCTACCTCAATAACAAACATTATATTGTGAGATCGGCTTAGCAAGTCATGTTAAGTTGGGATGTCGCAAGTTTTACGATTATTGTGAGAAAACACATCACAATTTAACAATTATTCACAGTTACTGATCATCATCATGACCAAACAAGGGCTATGGTCGACTAAAGACCTGTCCTATCGACCGTTTAGTTGACTAAAACGGGATGTGGCAAAAATATATCAAAACTATGAAATATCTCTGTATATTTGACCCAAACTGCACTCAAACGATCACGACTGCACCAGAATTCATGTAAAAACAAACTATTTATACAGAATGGTACTAGGAAACAGTGTATTTATATGTTAGATCTATATGAGTGTAATCTAATGATATGATTCACTCCATATCCATCAGCTAACTCATTCTGTATCTTCTCTTTTTTACAGTTTTTGCCATAAATCCCTTTAATCTAAATCAAATAATTAGTTGATCAATTAAAATGTTGGTCGACTAAAACGTCATCGACCGATTAATTGACTAAACGACGAAGCGACCACAGCCCTAATTAGGAGACAGTGTATTTATACAGTAAGACTCCCAAATCTTCAGCTAACTCACTTCATATCTTCTTGTTTTTGCCATATAAATCATCTTAAAATAAGTTAATATAAATCAAATTATAAGTCGACTAATAAAAATAATAAAATAAAATAAAAATACTAATATAACATCGACCGACTAATCGACTAAACGGCCCTAGACCATAACAACAGTGAGAGCTTTCATTTTCTATTAATTTCCATTGTCTAACACATTACTATTCCTCAGGTTTGTGACCAAGTAGTTTATGTTTTTGGACTATAGATTGAAATAAAACACTTAATTTTGCTTCTAAAATTGTTATTTTTTGGTTCTTACGATAATATTTTGACCGATTAATCTAAAAATCTTAACATTTCTAGCTCTGCGCTTTATTAAAGATTCAGTGGTTCTGGTTTTCTTATCTTTTTATGTTTTATTATGTTCAATGCGTCCATCTTCTCCAAAATCCCAGACCATGCCATGTTCCGTTTTCTAATCTGAGACACTTTTTGCTGTTAAAGTATCACCGTTTTGTTCCGTGCAGCGAAGTGAATGAGACACTTTTCATGCATGAACCTAATATGAAACAGACTCAAATGTACTGTTGTAAATGAGAGCACAGAAAACAGACTTCCACCTCCCACCAGCTCAAGAAATGAACCTCCAAATCTCTGCGGAGCCATACGAGGGGATTAGATTCAGTTGTAAACGGGGCCGGTAAAAATAGATTTTAACACCAAAGATCTTAAACAAGTTAATGGAGTGAATGAGTTACTTCCACGATACGCAGTTTTGTGAAAGTGCCGCCTTTTCGAGCCAAAAAACAGGCCAGAATAACGAGATGCCGTATTCAAATGAACCCGTCTTCGATGTAAGCGCTCTTAGTTAAACGCAATAGTAGTTTTGACCTAGAAAAATTCATGTAGTTGTGAGAAATGAGGCTTGAGGCTACACTGAATTTGAGTCGTCTTGCTGTACTGTGTTTGGTCTAAAATACGCCGAAATATCGCACGAAAATCCTGTTATAAAATACTATTACATATTTATGGACGCATATTTTAAAACGCAAAAGCTAGCCTACATTATTCAGAGTTTGTAAATGTTGAATCATCCGTTTTGTGTTCGCCGTGTTGTGTAAGTTATTCCTTGCAAACCGCTAGTTATGTAACCGATCTGTATTTTATGTTTGCATATACAGTATCGATAATATATTCACTTTGTTACAGCGTGTTTTGACTGTTTCTTGTAATTCTACGGCTGTTTAGACGTGTGTAATTTCTCATTTCAGTGAGTTATTTACGGTTTTTCTGTTATAAAGGGATTTCATTTTTATATCTTAAAACACAGCAATCGGTTTATACAAGAATGGACCCAAAAATGCTGGCAGAGAGGGAAAAATGTGTTAAATTTTGTTGAGTTGCTGATAGTTTGGACAAAGGAGGTGGTTTAAAGTCCATATGACAGTTTGGACGACACATTTCACGAAAAGGTAGTGAACATGATTATATTTAAGATTTTACTAAACATTTTGCCAATTTGTCTCCAGTTTAACAGTTTTTGTAAAGTCTATAATGTTACTTCCTGGTTGAACATGAGCAGCAAATATGACATAGTTAGAGGTGATTTCACAACCGTTACCTAGCAACCATTTTGAAAACACGGGCCCAAATCCATATAAATTACACAATAGTTATGATTTGACAAATAATTATACCTGATAAAACATTTATTTTGTTCAATGATCATATTATTAAACCGTCAGAAAAATGTGTCGGTTAAGTGTAGATTGTCTCTGTATTTTCAGTGGCGCGTCGCTTTTTGATGACATCACAGAGGGATTCCATTTTAGAACTCAGCACTATTTCCTGTCATTTTAAACTTTTTTTTTAATTTCTTCACAAACTGCAACTTACCAAATGTAAAACTTCACTAAATACTTACCACACTAAGTCATAATTAGAATATCATGAGAACCTGTCATATTGACGCCGCCACCTTTTTCCGTTGTAGTTTACACGGAGCAGACGAGCTCAACAGAAAATAAGTTCTACGTGGACTAAAAAGCCATTTTCAGACTGACCAGGAAATCGGTGCGTTGCTGACTTCTTGCCGCACGTGGACGTTAAGCATTTTACACAAATCAGTCCACTTTATATGTTTTATCGGCAAAACCTTTCCCTCGTTCGTCAAACCAGAAGTGCGTTCTTTGGTCCCTTCATTTGGACTAAAATGAATGACCACAACAACTCCAACAATGGAAACGATCGATGGATACTCGCCAAATGTACCGTTTTCTTTGTTAATACTTGTTTCTCGTACCAGATCCTAACAATTTTGCCATTGCTATTCCCCTTTTAGTCCATAATTCACTGCACGGTTTATGGCTTTAGTCCACCTGGTATTTTTTTTCTCATCTAGAGCTGTACTGGAGATAAAACCTTCAGAACTTTTCACATCGCTGCTGAATCTGTTTTGTATGTCTTTTGTCACGAAGACAGGTCTCAACATCAAATTTCAGTGGTACGATTATGGTAAAAAAAAACATCAGGATTTTACAATTATTCACAATTACTGACACCAAACAAGTATGAAATCCTTATTCTTTTATTTCTACCGTTTAATAGATTACCATTCTTTTTGTATTTGACCAGCTTTATTATATCAAACTATAAACTAAAGCTCACACAAACAGACTAAATGTATAGATTAATTGATACAGCTTGACTTTGCTTCCTAACTTCTTCCGATCATACATACTTTTACCGTTCATGCGCTTGTATTGTAACCTGCATAATCACAAATAACGCCTGCAGTGTGTGTGGAGTAAATGCAGGACGTTGTGTATTTTCCCGCACACAGCCTGGTATCGATTTGCGGCTGTTGTGAGCGGAGGCAGAGCACATTCCCCACAGGCCTCTGGAGTTTGTAGTGGTGCATGAAGTGAGCGTTTTCAGTCCACTTTAAAACTGGACACGTCTTATACAGAACTGGCTGAATATCATCGCTCTGTCTGCACCAAGCACCGAGTTTGCTGGGTGTGGATTTGTTGATAAGACACAAATATGAAGGTAACGGTGCTTTTAGGATGTGCCCGTCGTGATGAATGTCGTGTTGAATCGGAGGAATGCTGTAACCACTGGAGAAACTGTGGCTGACCGTGTGTGTTTTGGAACTGTCCTGTTTGTTCGGAGATATTGGTCTGATTTAACAAAGCGCTGCACATTGTTTTTGTTTGATTTCAGAACTATGTACCATGGACAAAAATAGATGGATACCTTTTGAAGCAGACTTCTGGATTGCACAAACTGGACCAACAATCAAAGACTGGACCGACGTTATAATTGGCATTCGAAAAATAGTGAAAATGACTAAACTGGACCAAATGGTTTAGGACAGTGGTTCTCAAACTAGGGGTCGAGACCCCAATGGGGGTCGCAAAATGATTTCCGGGGGTCCCCAGATGATGGGGGAAATGGATACAATAGTCTTAAACAAGGCTGGACACCCTTCAGATGCAGTGGTGAATGTAGATTCCAATTTATTGGCCAATCAGAGTCATTTTTCTAGGTCTATATTCTCAAAATAAAATCAAACATTAGATGTAAGGCTCATTTATCACTTTGTGTGTCGCCTTTTTTTTGTGTTTGGGGGTCGCAAACGTGAATTATTATTTTGGACTGAAAAAGTATGAGAACCACTGGTTTAGGACTATATGTAAAACTGTTTCTTTCTCTTCTTTCTGCCTCTTGTTTTTGTTCTGTAAATAAATAATAAGGGCGACCAACAGTGACTTGTGAGAATTGTAATTCTTAACTGGACTATACAGACTCTAAAACACACAGAAAAATACCTTTTTATAACATAAAACAATTGCATTACTTACTTAAATTTCTGATTTTCATCAATAAGACAATTTATTCAGGAATATGATCTATGTAGACGCCTTCATTAGCTTTATTTGGTGGAAAATGTTATTTAAAAAGTCTCAAGTGTGCTGTAATAGAAAAATCGAAAATCAAAAAAATAATTTATCTTAAAATTAGAAAATACATTTAAAAATGGTTAAGTTAAATGATCTTAACCCATCTGCAGATCATTTGGCTCGAAGTAAAAAGTAATAAGTTACAGTTTGAAACAAGAAAAATTGTCTAGTTCCATCAGATAAATACTCTGAACAAATCTTAACTAGTCAAAATGTCAGAAAGTAAGATTAATTCCTAAAATCAAGGCATTTTAACTCCTCTAGAATTTATTTTTTGAAGTGTGTTTTAATCAGAAAAGTGGAAAATGGGGTGCACTTTTATTTCTGAACTGAAGGCAATTCACTGTATTTTCGATTATAACATTTTTCTAACTGAATAGAGTAATAATTATGCTTTCGATGAATTGCACAGCCCTAACAGTGGCTTTTTCCTGTGTAAAACTGTCCTCAAAGTGCTCCCGTGTGCTCTCCTGCCGCGCACATCTCCTTTAATATCTGTATCTCCGTCTCGTCTCCGCTCGGCTGTCATCTCCACGCTCCGCAAACCCAGCCGCCTCCACGTCCTGCGCCGTAAACGCACCATTAGAATATTTAAGTTTAAAGCGTTCGCGCGTCGTAACCTGTCAAACTTTGCAACTCGCCGTGAACCCTTTGGTGCGGCGCGAGTGTAAAACGATGGAGCCGTGTGCGGTTTTTAATCGTTTCTCAGTTTCAAGTGGGAGAAAGTGTTGGGATCAGTCAGATGTTTTACGCCGGAGCATGTTTTGTGTTTATTCTATGATGATATTTGACAGCTGTGGGCAAATACTGTTGTAAAAGTAATACCATTTTCATAGAATTGTGGTTGTGCACTCCTGAGGCAGTAAAAGCATGTATTGACGTGTTTTCCATGTCAAGGAACGTTATTATTAAAATCTATTTATATTTCTTTTTAATAATTGTACATAAAAAGGTCAAAGTCAAGGTCACATTTATTTATAGCACATTTACAACATCGAGTGGTGCCCAAAGTGCTAAAAACAACAATCAAATGATACAAACAATAATAAAAACAAAAACATTTATTGCATAAAGTGGTCCGCTTCTATTAAAGGCCAGTCATTATTCCTCAATACGTTGAAAATAACATAACATTTTCTTTTTTGCCTCGTCTCACAGCTCAGGTGGCTGGATATTGACTAATTTGCGTAGAAACTGTTCATAATAAGTTTGGCTCTAATAATTACTCGACTAATCCTGACTAGTTGACTATAAAAAATAATCAACTATAATAATCAATAATTGTAATCATTAACAGGACAGATTACAAACACTAAAAGATACTAAAGACAGCCACAGTATTAAAACGAAATGTAAGAAAAAAGAATAAACGAAGACTGATTTTCATTCATAATCCACTTTATTCATAAAAAATCTTGATCTAGAAGCCTTTAGTTATTATATTTCAACCTTTATTTGGCTGATAGTGTATTTAAAAAGTTCAAATATACAATAGAAATAATTGTTTGCCTCGACAAATCAAAAAAATAATCAACAGCTAAAATAAATAAATAAATAGTTGTCATACTGTATTTTGATAATTATAATTGTTATCTGGACATTACCAACTCTAAAACATACAAAAAGACCTTTTAAAACAAAGACAATGGCATTATTAAGGTGGGGTTCCTATTCTTCTAAATGGGTAAAAAGTTTGAAAATCAAGTCTTGTTTAATGTAAAGTTTTAATGGAACTTTACCTGATTTGTCCTGTTTTCAGACGGGAAAAGCAGAACTAATTCATATATATCATCTATATCATAATAAAGTCAAATCTGTTTTGCCCCTGTCCAGATATAATGTACAAGCATCTATTCGGGTGAAAATGAGACCACAGCACTTTTATTTATCGAGCGTTTTATTCTACGAGAAGCAGGAAGTATGTCGCTAGCATGCTAAATGTTCACGCAGGACAGAAAAATGCTCTCTGGGCTCTGAAACTTGTGAAAAGAGCTTATAAAATCATCAGGCTGAATATTTAGGACGCCGGAGCTGCATTAGGAATGTGAGCGATAAATGTGACTAGTTCTGTCTTTTACTTTTCAAAACTGCAAAATTTACATGAGCGTCTTGCAAAATGTCAGAGAAAAGGTGTGACAAGGTTTAGAAAAGGTACACTTGCATCAAAATGTCAATTTTTGTTGTCAAATTTAGATTTTCCTCAATATTACACTTTATTCGTAACCATTCTCTGTCTAAAGTCTTCATTCATCTTTTCCACTTTTATTAGGTTCAGGGTTTGTGGTGCTTGAAATCCTTGCTTCAATTTTACAACGTTATCTTCAAGTTTAGGAAAGTGCTTGAATTTTGGAAAAAGTGCTTGAAAATGCTGGCTATTTTGAGTGGAAAGAGTGCGAGTCGTCTTCAGTTTGCAGTTTAAAAAAATGTTGTACACAATCCTTCAAGATGACGCTTGCATCTGTGGCGTTCGTAAGTGGCCGGGGCATGAGTTAGCCTCCATTAATTACTTGATTAATTACCCGCTTTTCCTCACACCGGATGTTCGTCTGATTAGGTCGCTGTCGCTTGTTTTATTGGAAATGCAAAAACAAAACAAAACAAAACAAAAACGCATTGTGCTGAGGCTGAGTTAAGTGTAAAGAGAGTGGGAAAAGTATACCTTGAAGGTGCTTGAAAAGTGCTTGAATTTGATCTTTGTAAAGGTGTATGAATCCTGTAGGTTGATAAGTTATTTAAGAAGCCAGACAGGAATAATTGCTTGACTTTTGCTGTTTGTCGACTACTAAAATGGTCTTGTTTTGTGCACATCTGCGTATATAAAAGTGTGAAAACCTTGTTCTTAAGCTGTTTCACCACTAATAATTCATCATGTGTTTTAATTTATTTATTTGATATGGACATAGCGATCACATTGGACGAACCAGATGCGTCGTTTCTAGTGTTAGCGCAAACAAACAATACAAATCAGCAAATACAGTATTAATAATAACACTAAAATTCCACTTTCACATTTCAGCCACAGTTTCAGACGTTTGTTAAAGATGTTTGGCTCAGTTTGCAATTGAAGGTGAGTGAGAAGAGAGTCCACAGTTTGGGTTTGATGGAGGAAAAACTGGACCGTCCAAAATATGTTCTGCACTTTGGAACCACAGTCTCCACCGACAGAGGCTCTGGTGTTTGCTCCGACGCCATTTAAAGACGCAGTGCACTCGTAGGATCCCTTTTACAGTTTCGCTAAATGTGTTGTTCAATTTGCTTCTATAAAATATTACATAAAGACGTGAGTAAACTGATAAGATATTTGTATTTACGGCAGGAGTCCCGGGCTCGCCTCGACACTCTCGCCGCACTGCGCTGCACACTGCCGGATTTACTCTCATGTTCATAATTGGCAAAGGCTCGGCTGCGGCGCTTCAGGAAACACAAATTCAAAAGTGTATTCCCGTGTAAAGCGGAGAGTCTGGACGGCGAAGTCGACACAGTTTGAGCGGCTCACTTCACACTCGCTGCAGTCACACCTGTCCAGCTCTGGTCGTGTGACAGGTTTGAAGAATTTGCTGATTTTGATTTTGTTTGGTGTATTATACCTATTGTAGGTTAAAGAAATACTAGTTTTACACCAGTCGAGTCGTAGTTTGTGGAGAAAAGTTGAAAGATCTGTTGAAAATGACAGTAAGTAAAAAAAAACTGATGACATAGGGAGACTCGGGACTCATCACTCAAAATGAACTACTTTTTTTACCCATAAAACATGAATTCAACAGAATAAAGGTGTTCACGTGTACATTTGGGTTTGTTAGATAAAAAAAAACTGTGATTAGCTGAATTTTTGGTCAGTGTACAAAGTCATTCCCAGTTTTATGTCATCATTTACAAACAGGATGTGATATTACACAACTTAAAATACTTGCTAAATCGTGATAAAATTTCAAATTCTTTTTAGCAAAACAAAATATATTTATATTATCTGTATTTTAGTCACATGAGTAGTCCAACCTGTCAGAGGCACTTTAGTCTAATCCAGGGTTAAGTCTGGGTTTGGTCCCAGTTTAGGTTTTGTGTGCAAGTTTTAACGCATGCCTCATTGTAGTTGCAACTTATAATTATTCTGGTAATCGATTGAAAGTTGTTTCAGTTCTGCCTCAGTGTGCTGTTTGCTTCCTGGTCTAGGATTCTTCTACTATATTCACCTTATTCTGCCCCGCCCACTTTTGCAGTTTTTTGTACTATTGTTGTAAACGCACTTCCGTTTGACGAGAACTCCGTTAAAGCTGATGACGAACGAGGGAAAAGTCTCGCCGCTAAAATGTTACATAAAGTAGGTTGATTTGTGTAAAATGTTTAATGAACACGAGCAACAACAAGTCAACAACGCAACGATTTCCTGAGGCTTGAAAACGGCTTTTTAGTCCGTGTAGAACTTATTTTCGGTTGAGCTCGTCTGCTCCGTGTAAACTAATACAACAGAAACAAGATGGCGGCGCGTACGGCAACGTCCGCAATAAGGTGAATAAACCCTTCCAAAACATTTCATTCCATTAGTCTGTTTTTTTCAGGAGTTAGCACTAATGCATTTCCAATGGGAGAGTTAGCATTAGCCTGAAAAACCAGGGCGGTTCTGGCGTGTTCTGTATAAATTATGACAGTTGGCAATTAAGGCAGAAATTAGCATGCATGCTAACAACCGCGTCGTAGGCAATCCTTAAATGTAACATTTTTACTGACAATATTGCACCAAAAACAACACTTTGACAAGAACATGTTTGTGTTTCACCAAGCGCCACAATCCTACAGTAATAACTTTAGAAACTTGAGGTTGTTGGCAAATGTGATCATCTTATATATAACACTATATGTCTGCGTTGTGTACAAATGATAAAATTACAGTTTTTTATTTTCTGCTCCATTAAAATTAATTGAACCAGTGCATTGTTGACTTGTTGAAGCAAATCGACATTAAACATTATGCATAAATCAATCTTCCATCATGTTGGAGGTGACCCTTGCACTCGCAGCAACGATGTGTGTTTATTACTTATTTATGTGCAATAAAAACACTCATAATGCACTGGATACGTTCAATATCCCACTGTAAAACATACCAGAAAAATTACACTGTGCACCTTTAAGTGATGGAGGTCTGGACAGCATTTTTTCCAAAGATTTTCTCTGGATATTTTTAGCTTTCTTTATTGTCTCATTTCAGCTAACGATATCCATGCTTTGTTATCATTGATTGCTACCACCCTTTGTCAAGCCACATTTTAAACATTTATCCTTTTTCGTGTTGAAGTCGTATTGTGACTCTCAAATCTAAATTGGTCCCAGGACGCTGTGATCAGACCAAATCGATCCAAGTCGCCGCTTTGATACTTTTGTTAAGCTGAAAGAAACAAGCTCCGTACAGTGTTTTGAGTGCGCCTTGTGCGATATCGATTTCCTAAAAAGTGATTGTTATGAAACAAGTGGAGAAAAGTGCACACTTTTACACCGTTTTGTGTCACGTACTCGAGGTTTAAAGTGCTATCGGTAGAAAGGTCCACTTAGAGATGTGATTAGGAGGCGCAGTCGTGGGATTTTTACTCGGTTATGTAATACTTTCAGCTTGCTTTTGTTAGCCTTTGGTCAATACAGACTTGGAAATCCTTGACCTTTTTCAGAAGTGGCACAGTCTGGTTTCTCTCCGTGTGGTTTGAAGCTTTTATTGTTGTCTTCACATGAGTTTGTAGCTTGAATTAAATGTTAAATTGTTGACTGACATCCAAAATGATCAGTTTACGAAATGGCGTTGTGTAGTCGTGTAGCGTTTACTGTTTCGTTTATTTGAAGTCTAATGAAATGTGTTGTTTAGGGCTGTTCGATTATGGCAATAATTTTAGTCACGATTATTTGGCGGATAATGGAAATCACGATTATTTCAAACACTTACCTCTATATTGTCAAAATTTTTGGACAGAGAAAGTATAGACCGAATATATTTTCATCAATTCCATTTAATTTCAGTAATGTTTTAGAAAAGGGCCTTTGCTCCTGGTTTTGAGGAGTGTAATTTTTGATTAAAACATATTTGTTATTGAATATAGTAGGGCTGCATATTGGTAATTCATTAGTTTGCCGATTATTATTTTGATTATTTGTTTAGAGTTTAATTTGTCTTTGTCTTAAAAGTTGTAAAAAGTCATGTCATTTAGCTTATTTCCCAATCTGATATATTTTATTATTTCAAACATGATAACAGTTTGACAAATGAAAAGTGAAACCAGCTACAAACCCGTGTCTCCATTGAGATCTTTGTGTTGTCTCGAATTTTCCATAATATGGCATTAAACCATAATAGCATATTAAATCCATATCCAGATCTGTAGACATGGGAGCCCGCTCACAGTACTAATGCAATAAAAAATCTATGGAGACACCACAAAAGTAACTCATTGCGTCTTTAAGTTGACATTTTTACTACACTCTCGACATTCTATTGGCAAACCTCTCTACATTGTGTGTTAAAGTGCGTATGACGGGTTTTTACGATTGTCTAATTTTGACTTTTTTCAGTGTGTTAATACCTCTTGTAAATATAAATTATAGTTTTACACCAATCAGATCACTGTTTGTGGAGAAAAAGTGAAAAATATGTTGGCAGTTTCAGGAAGTAAACAAACAGATGACATCACGCTGGGGAGACAAAGGTTACGCATAATTTACACAAAATAAACTACTTTTTTGACCCTTTAAACATTAATTCAACAAAATAAAGGTGTTCACATGTATTTCTCTCTGTCAAATGAACAAAATCTGTGACATTAGCTGAGCTTTGGCCACTGTACAGTGTGGTTGCTATGGTAATTTACTAGTGTGATGTCATACTTTACAACCAGGAAGTAACATTTAAAACCAAAAAAATTGCTAAATGGGGTAAAATTTGTAAAGATTTTAGTAGAAATTTGAATCTGTTTGTCTTTATCTGCATTTTAGTTAAATGTGTATTCCAACCTGTCAGGGGCCCTTTAATAGTTAATTAGATCAGCAGTTGTGTTGATAATGGTCTAATCAGACACATGTGACTTCTTTCCATAAGAAGCAGAGGCAAAATAATTTGTATTTGCATTGGTTTTTCTAATGTTGCTTGGTTGCCATTCAAGGATTACATTAAGCATCAAAAGGTGTGTTTCTGTGCCGTGTTTATCAAGGTGACCATGACAAATTCAATTGAATATGCAAATTCTGCGCCTTGTCTAGCTGCTGTATTGAATATTTTAAAATCAACACTAGTTCACCTCTGCATATCAGCACCTTTCAAAAGAAAACAAAAGCACTATCTGTATGATCTTTACACCATTCTCAGTGACGTTGTGTTCTTTGTGTACACTGACACTGAGTCAAGTAAAAAGCAGTTTTTCTTGTTTAGAGCTGAGGACACGTTTTTAACTTGTTTTCCTTTTGCGCCTAATGTAGCTTGTAGCCATGTTATTGTTGTCTCCTCATCAAAAAGTTGTATAAAGAGTTGTATTTTGCCTCAATCACGCTTTTTTGTGTGAATTTCGATCACTGACAATGGCAATAAACCGATTCTGATTCTGTTTCATAAATCCCGTTTACAAGGTTTTCTTCTCTAAACCTCTCAAATCACTGTTTAAATTTTCCCTGGACTGCTGCATCACAGGTAAAAATCTGACTCCTCCTGCACAGTTTTGATTCCCTAAACCATTACCAGACTTGTTCTGCGGTCAAATTGCGCTCACCACAAATGATTGGATCTATTAGCATAACAGTCACGTTTCTCGTTAATTTTTCATTGTTCATTTCCTCTGCTGCTGACAACGGTTAAATATCTTATTGGAAAATGACTGCAGTTTGCAAAATGTGTTTTCCAAAATGTAGACATTGTTTAAAGTTGGACAAAAAGCATGTTCAAAAGCCAATTAAAGCCACGAGAATGAATAATATGTCGGCTTTACAATGTTAATCTGTGTTTGAATTGGTTATTGACTTTAACAACGAGACACGTCGGCCATCTTTGCTCCTGAAGGTTACTGCGCTCGTCATAGATCAGGATGTTACGAGTTTTGCACTATTGTCCATCGACATCCTTTGCCATCTTTTCTCATATGTGTCTTTCCACTTGGCCCTGAGAGTCGTGGTTCGGCTTGACATTGGACGCCCGCTGCACTCACCAGAAGGTTCATCGATTCCTGCATCATCGGCTTTGTGTACTGTAGTTGTGTCCTTGGGCAAGATGTTGATCTTTCCCTTCTGTGGTTGCTGTTTGAGCTAAAAAACTGCAGCTACAACACAATCTACAGAGCGCCATTCATTATTGTGTATTCTATAATGCACTGCAGGGCTGTCGTCGACTAAAGACATTCTTGGTCGACTAAAGCCCTGCCCTATCGTCCAATTAGTCGAAAAAATATATCAAAAGTGTGAAGTATTTCCATGCAAACTGCACTTGAAAAGACCACAAGTGCAGTGGAATTCATGCAAAAACAACAATTTTTTACAGATAAGTACACGGCAACTGTGTATTTATATGTCGGACTCCAAAATCTACAGCAAACTCACTCCATATCTTCTTGTTTTTGCTGTTTTTGCCACATAAATCCTTTAAGTCTAAATAAAATAATATGTCGACCAAGACACCATCGACCGATTGATCGACTAAACGACTAAAGGTTTACAGCTTTATACATCTTTTGACTCATTAATGCAAACTCTTTCTGTCAATAAATGAAGTATCGTAGAAAGGGGTTCAGAGGTTGTCATCTCTGAACTCTGAACTCCTCCCTGGGGGCTGGACTCCCACTACTTAGAGTAGCATATAAGGCCCAGGTTCCCATACCAGCTCTCTGATTGACAATGACTTTTGGATAAAAGTCGAAACGTCTCGATCTTTAAACGGCGTCCGGATGACAACCTCTGAACCCCTTTCTACGATGGACCACACCTGGACGAATGAGGGTTTACATCGACGAATAAATGAAGTAGCTCTATCTGGTTGTTAGAGCTGAGTTTATTTCTTGAAATACACATTTTTTGCCTTTAAGTAAAACCAGGACTTTGTGAAAAAATCAGACCACCGAGCACTGTCTGCATCTAAATATAGACTTTAGACTTAACAGAGTAGGGATGCACCTTTAACATTTCTTCTTTAAACAATTGTTGGAGCCCTTTTTTGGAGTGCTTTTTTGTTCAAGTTTTTTTGTACTGTAAGAGTCATATTAGTGTATTACTTGACGTAATAATCTAATATAATCTAACTACTGCTCTGCTGTTCAATGACATATTTACATAATTAATACACTAATATGACTGCTGCTCTGCTGTTTAATGATGTAAATGACATCATGATTATTTTAATTGTCGTCAGCGATCATTTTTTCTATTAGTTTCTATTGTATATTTAGAGTTTTTAAACACATAATCGGCCAAATAAATATGGAACTAGTAGGAAGACGTCTATATTTATAAAGAAAGAGTATTATTGATAAAAAAAATCTGCAATAATCTATCATTTTTGACATTTTGATGTAATAATGTTGCTGTCTTTGTTATAAAATTCTTTTGAGATGTGTTTTATAGTCTGCATTGTAAGGATTAGTTGATTATTTCTTATTGTCACGATTAATCGTAGCAGCCCTATTCTCTTCCTCACTATCAAAGCATCCAGTTTAAAGCACCGTGACAACACTAACTTACCGTATTGCTTTCACATGTAAAATTTAGACTTCCGATCCTTTGAAGCGTCTTACAGTCTCCCTTCATCCCCATCCTCGCTCCCACTTCCTATGCAGCTCCTAAAAGCCAATTCAAACGAGTCACGCAGCTCGGGGAGGATGCAGAGAGCGCAGGTAAAAGGCTTCTGATCACAGAGTCTTGTACGCCAGCGGGCCTCTCTCTGTTCCTCTCTTATCTCCCCACAGGGCTATTTATGCGCCGCACCTTCCATAGCAACACCTTCGCCGCTCCTCGCAGCCCCATCGACACCCCTTCTTTACCCCTCCGCCTCCTCCTCCTCCTCCTCGTCCTGCGGCCTGCTCGCTGAAGAATGGATGATGTATTTCGCCGCATGTCTGGCCAATCAATGGGGAGAAGTGCGCGGTAAAGCCAGAGCTCAAACTGCGAATCGATCCGTCTAACAAGCAGCGGCCGGGCCATCGTCATGCAGCCAGCGGCCACGTTTTACGTTTATGGCGCTGCTTATTGGCGCTCTCATTCACATGCGGCGTCCACAGTGACACAATAACACGCTGGATAATGGGGTTTACTATGTCGGACCACTGCGGCTTGTGTGTGTGCAGCAATTATGGTCCAAGATGTGTTTTTACAAGGCAGTTGTTAGGTTTTATCGAAATATGTGTTCTTAAAGGTGGGCGATATTGACAAAAATGTACAACTTTTGCTTTATTTTGATAAGAATGTGCTAAAATGTGCCTGTAAATATGACATGTTCTCCTGTTTTTCTAATTTTAACTTTGTTTGGTGGGATATCACCTGTGGTAAATATTTATCATATATCTGTTTAAGGTGTGTAGCTATTTTGAAAAATATAAGTTTAAAATTACAGGAAGTAGAGCTGAGTTCCTCTGTGATGTCATCAATAGGTGACCATTGAAAATGCAGGGTCAATTTACAGCAACGGACACATTTTTCTGACCGTTTAAACGATCGCTCAATAAAATAAAGGCGTAAAATCTGTGGCAAAATACAATTGTGTAATTTTAAATAGATTCTAAATGGACCTTTGGACAGTATGGTTGCTAGGTAACAGTTGTGGAATAACCTACCTGACTGAAAATAAGTGGATTACAGCATTCTATTCATATTGAACATGTTTCCTTATATCAGATGTGGATAAAAAGGAATAAATGAATTTAAAAATGTGCATCCCGCCGGTGGGACGCCAGAATAGCAACTGGTTATACAATCACTCAATTATCGTTTTTATCTTTCAGAATCAGAATCGGTTTATTGCCATTGTGAGTGATCAAAAATTCACAAACATAGAAACTTGCTTTGGGCGTAAGGTGCAACATGAAAAAATGAATAAAATATAATAAAATATATAAAAAGGCATGCATAAAATTAAGAATAAAATAGACTAAGATAGACTGGAATGCACCAAACTTCAATATCGCCGATTTCCGTTCTCGATTTAAACTCGACCCTTTATCTGGCTCGGGTCGCTCTCCAGTCCCGGGTCGCGCTCCGTGTAAACACTCTGATTGCTTCCTGATCTGTGTCGACACATGCGGCCCTCACGCCTCTCATTCTGAGCTTGTTTGGGTCACGAGCTCGCACCTAATTAGCCACACACGACCCCCCCCTCGCTCCCGTAAGACGAGGGCCCGTGTCGCACTCGAGGGGCGCACACAATGAGCGCAGCACGGAGCCTTGATTTGTTTCCAATGCTGCACAGATGCGCCGGGGGTTGCTAACAAAGGTTGCCATGGCGCAGCGGGAGATGACACCGACAGCCTGTTGCTTTAAAGTGGAGGCAGCAGACCGAACCCAATTAGGCCCCGGCCGCATCTACAAGACGTGTACAAGCCGGAAACAAAACGCAGGACGAGCGCGCGCCGGCGTAACGGACGTGGATCTGCGCAGGACGACTTGTGCTGAAGTGACGTGAATAGAATAATAACGTTCTGTCGCGTTCATTTCAAAAAGGCAGTAAATGAAAAACTTCTAACGTTGTAGACTGCTGTAGTGCTTTAGTCGGTCGATGGTGTCTTAGGCAACCAAGATTTTTATCACTCGACTCATCATCAAATTATGGCACCACTTTATAATAACTACATCTTTATTTTGCCTTAATAAAGCATTAACAAAGACTTAATTAACAAGGAATATATAGTTTATTAGACATTATTCAGGATTAGTAACTACTTAATTAAGGTTATGGTTAGAGTTATGGGTAGAAATTAGGATTAGAATATTTGTTAAATAGTTACTAAGCCTGACTCATTCTTAATAAACTATTTTTTGATTGTGAACTAAGTCTTTGTTCATGCTTTATTAGAATCAGAATCAGAATCGGAAACTGTTTATTGCCATTGTCAGTGAAATTCACAAACGTAGGAACTTGCTTCGGCGTAGGTGCAACATAAAGCAAAGGATAAAATATAAAAAAATATATAAAAAGGCATGCATAAAATTAAGAATAAAATAGACTAAGATAGACTATATACAGAATGTACAGTTGGCAGATAGTGCAATGTGCAAATGAGTAGTGCAAATAGATTGTTCTTAAATAGTATTATTGTTGAAGTGACAGGTGTTAGGGGAGGGAAAGAAACTGTTCTTGTGGCGGGAGGTTCTGGTCCGGATGGACCGTAGCCTCCTGCCCGAGGGGAGTGGCTCAAATAGTCCATGTCCAGGGTGAGAAGGGTCAGCTGTGATCCGACCTGCTCGTCCCCGAGTCCTGGAGACGTACAGGTCCTGGACGGATGGAAGGCTGCAGCCGATCACCTTCTCAGCAGAAGCGCACAATGCGCTGTAGTCTCTGTTTGTCCCTGGCTGTGGCTCCAGCGTACCACACGGTGATGGAGGAGGTGAGGATGGACTCGATGATGGCCGTGTAGAACTGCACCATCATCTGCGCCAACAGCTTGGCTTTCCTCAGCTGCCGCAGGAAGTACATCCTCTGCTGGGCCTTCTTGATGATGGAGCTGATGGTCGGCTCCCACTTGAGGTCCTGAGTGATGGTGGTGCCCAGGAAGCGGAAAGAGTCCACGGTGGTGATGGGAGAGTCTGTCAGGGCAAGGGGGGGCAGGGGGGCTGAGACTTTCCTGAAGTCCACGATCATCTCCACTGTCTTCTGGGCGTTGAGCTCCAGGTTGTTGTCGCTGCACCAGGACACCAGCCGGTCCACCTCCCTCCTGTAGACAGACTCATCGCCGTCCGAGATGAGTCCGATGAGGGTGGTGTCGTCCGCAAACTTGATCAGTTTTACAGAGTCGTGGCTGGAGTTGCAGCAGTTGGTGTACAGGGAGAAGAGCAGAGGAGAAAGTACACAGCCCTGTGGTGTTCCTGTGTTGATAGTCCGAGTCTCTGAGACATTCTTCCCCAGCCGCACGCACTGCCTCCGGTCCATCAGGAAGTCAGTGATCCACCTATTAAGGCATGAATAAGTGTAGTTAATATAAAGTGTTACCCAAATTATTATGAAAGGATTTATTTGGCAAAAACGAAAAGACATGAAGTGAGTTTGCTGAAGATTTTGGAGGCTTATATTTGGAGTCGTATAAATACACTGTTGCTTAGTACTTTTCTGTATAAATTGTTGTTTTTGCATGAGGTCCTCTACAGTTGTGTTCTTTTTAGTGCAGTTTGGTTTAGATACATGGAAATACTTCACAGTTTTGATATATTTTTACCTCACATCTCTTTTAGTCGACTAATCCAATGCTTTTCAACCTTTTTTGTCATGGCACACTTTTTTGGTGGAAAATATTCTGTGGCACACCACCAACTAAAACGTAGTGTGATTCACGTTGCAAATATTGTACACAGTATGTCATTGTGTCTGGTTCTTTAAATTTGGCAATGGTGGCTGTTTACTTTTCAGTTTTTTTGTGAAGAAGTTGCTCAAAACACACTAAAATGGTCAATTATTCATTTAAATCCATGAATATGACATTTTGTCTTTGGGTCTTTAGTCATTTCTTTAGTCGACCCCAGCCCCAGTAGACATTGCAGACGTGGTTGTTGTTTGTCCAAGTGATGAAAATCTAGTACTGTTGCATTTTAAAGAGGCTATACGTGATTTTTACTGTTCTGAAATGTGAAAAACACAACTTTTCCCAATGCAATCCCAACATTTTACATTATATACCCAAAAGGAAATGACTGTTTGCATTTGTTTGTAGCTCTATAACTAACAATGTGTTTTCTTTTCTCTTTTCATGTCTCGCTCCACCTGCCGTTGCTACTAAAGGTAAGAAACGCTCAAAATATCGCATGCTTTTTCTGTGAACTTTACCTAAGCGAGTTCTTGTGCTTCATATCGTGCTGGAATATATTGTTCGCTCTTCCACTGTGGCCCATGAGACTCTGGAAACACGCTTTTTATGTTGACCCTATTTTGGTTTTATCTATGGCTGTGTCCTACTGTAGAAGAGAAATAGCTGGTCTCATATTTAGAACTTTATTCTCTGGTATTTGGTTTAGACCCACTTTTAGTACAGTTTTTATATTTAAGTTAGTAAGTGGACATTTCGCCGCAGCACTCTATTTACTGAGAAGAATTGATTTGTTTTCCCTCTGGCTTATACCCTTTAAAAGATAGAATATTTACTTTGAATTTTGTATTAACTGTGTGTATATCAGTCCAGATTTTTCTTCACTTGAAAGTTGAAACCCAATAAATTGTTTATAATAGTCAAAGAAACTATCTCAGCAGACTCAAAAACATAATCTTCATAGCTCTAGCTCAATTGAAAAAAGAAATCCGTAGAATGTTGTGATGTTGCAATGAAACTCAGCAAAAAAGGATGATTCTTATGTATCTTTATTTACGTTCTTTTTCTTCTAAATGCCAGCACACAGCTAAACAGACAAAGAAACACTTTTTCAAGGTGAGGTGCTTTTATCAACACCCTGTCTCTATAAAGTCTTACGCACAAATCACGACCGTTAATTAAAGTGCATTTGACTTATTTTACACACATTTCACTAAAACGCTGTGAACGCGATTAGATTTAAGATTTTACTAAACATTTTGCCAATTTGTCCTAGTAAAGTTTAAAATGTTACGTCCGGGTTGAACACGAGCGGCAGATGGTGACATACCGTTACCATAGCAACGGCACTGCAAACACGGGCCGAAATCCATATAAATTACGCAATAGTTATGATTAAACAGATAATAATACCTGATAACACCTTTATTTTGTTGTTTAAACGGTCAGTTGCAGTAAATTGTGTCTGTATTTTCCATAGAACTATAATAAAACCTGGAAGATGAATCCAAAATGGCCACCCTGTTTATCCCTATAGAGTGAGCTCATTGGCGCATGACCCCAAAAAAATGTCTTACTTCCGCATTTACTTCCTGATACGGAGGCTGACATCTTTGCTTTAGGGCGTCATGTGACGACAGTCCCCCATGATGCTTTGAGCGACGTGAACGACCAGCAGCTGCAAGTTTTTGTGTTAACGTTAGCTTGTGTGATTGCAATTGTATTCTTCATGTTAGAGCACACGTGAAGCGTCTGAAATGAAATAAAATACAACTTACAGGTATCGCTAGTCGAGCCTTTTCCACGAGCTTCTGTTTGTATCATCCGACGTGCTCGTTCACGTGACTCGAACATGTTTGCAGTGACGTCACTTTATGTAAAAATGGTAATTTCGGTGATTTTAGAAACGGTAGAAAAGAACATTTTCTTCTATTTTATTTAAATACCGATAATAATTCAGTCCTGTCTGCAATTATAATGTGCAATTTTAGAAAAAGGCTGGTTCCAAGAGGCTGCAGTACCTCGCACGGCCACAAATCAATCTGGGACCACAGACAGAACCTTATCCAGTTCATTTAATACATCCATGGTATATTCAATGGTACATCGCTTTTTGATGACATCACACAGGGATTCTGTTTTAGAACTCAGCACTACTTCCTGTAACTTTTTTTTTCTTCTCAAACTGCCACTTACTGATGTTTAACTGTGACAAATAATTACCATAGACTCTATACCACCAAACAAAGTCATAATTAGATTAGAACATCATATGCACTTTAACATTTCACGCAATACAGGAGTTGTTAATAGTCTTTTTGCATGAAGTTTTGGTTCATATTTCTCTTATTTTTCCACACTTGTAGAAAGAAACTGACCCATTTGTTAAGATCAACGCCCGCTTTGAATTTTACACAATTTCATAATCATCACTGAACCGAGAGACGCGAAATCTCCGACGCTGTGACATTTCAATTATTTTGCTAACTTTGTACACTGGCACATTCACTGATGGCAGATTAGAGCCTGACAATTTTTAATTTCCGGTAGAAATTTGGCTCCAAACATCCAACATTGGCAACAGAAAATGGGAATGGAGTTTTGTTTTATTAGATTTGAAGATAAAACCGGCTCGTTATTAAAGTAAAAGGATGAATTTGACTTTGAAAAGACGCTCACAGCCGAAACGCGCGGTTAAAAATTGCCGTAAAGTTTTGAATAACAAATCAATTTCTAATCTTATGATCCTGTCTGCGATAATGAAGTACATATTCCTCGGAGTCGATGCTTTTCAATTAGGCGTGTGTTAATCTGATAAATGCTATTGTGGAAATGGCCAATATTGATCCAAGCGAACGGCGCCGTTGAGCCGCGTCTGCGTTGAATGTGCGGAGGATTACTTATCATTCATCGCTAATGCGCTTCAGGGCTAATCAAGCTACGCTAATAACATTGTTGGATTGATGTCTTAAGCCTCCAGCCGATGAGGCGCGAGTAACAGGCCCCGCTCGGCTAAAAGGAGACGTGCTTTAAGTGCGATGAAGGCGCAGTGTTGTTCGTGATTTGAGTGGTTTTGACTCTTTACGATTTTTTTATGTATTAAGCCAAGACGTTAGATCCTTATGATGACGTGTCTCATTAGGGTTGGGTGATGCGGTGAACAAAATTGGAATGGTGAGCTTGTCCTTGTGACAATCTGCTATTTTTGTGAAATTGGCGCATTATGATTCACTGTTTGTCTCTTTAATGCAGCTGTCTGTTCAAACACTCTTTTTCTCCTGTTGTTTAGCTTCTGAAGCCTCTGAGCAGATGATTTAGGGACTACGGATGAAAACTAGTTTTGTAGCTAAAATCTGGCATATTGACATCTGTTTTATACTGATGTTCATTAATGTGCATTATCCCTATCAAATAAATAATTATAGACCAGAGCTGCACAATTAAACCAAACTGACACAAAATCACAAAAACAAAAAAACAATAATATCTTCCACAACAACAACAAAAAAACATGTGTTGTCAAAATTTGATCTGAATGAAAACTGCTAACACTGTAGGTTGGATTTGTACAAACATGTTCTGAAACAAGCGACAAAAGCGCGACCGAAAGCGATAAAAATGCTCGTGACAGAGACAAAAATGTGTGTCTACAAACAACAAACGTGACTCTTTGCACCAAACGTGACTAAAAATGACAAAGGCGCAACTAAAAGTGACAAAGACACGACTAAAAATGACAAAATTGTGTTCGAAAAAAATTTAAAAATTATATACTTTTTCTAAATTGTGCAACTCTATGAAAAGCAATAGAAAAAAAAAACACAAAGTGAAATCTAAATCATAATCTGGTCCCAAAAAAATCGTGATAATCATTTTTTGACATATTGCCCAGCCCTATGTCTGACTGCTTTCAATTATTTATTATTATTATTTTATCTTTTCTTATTTACAGCAAAATGACCTGTAACTAAATACATGTCTACACTGTTTTGGAATAAATAATAATCTAAGTTTGTCTTAGATTTGTCTTATCTAAGGTGCCCTGCATAACTTTTCTGGTAAAAGTCTGCCATCTACTCATGTCATAGAAGATTTTGTCACAATTAAAAACTAAATCTGTATATAATCAATTGCAATCAAGACATATATTTTGATGTGGTGTGTTTTATTTATACAGTGTAAGTTGTCAGTTGTAGGGTTGTCAAACAAGACACTTTTACAGGACAAAATTTGACCTTTTGTGAACAGTTTAATAGCTTTATCAGAACTAGAATAAAACCACAATGTTTAATAAAGAAAGTACTCTCTAGTGTTTTAAAAAAGTCCATGGCACACCACCTACTACTAGAACACAACCAAATCAGACCATTTAGTAAAAAAAAAAAATGTTACGTAATGAGGCAAATAATGTCAGTGCCACTGTCTGGCTCTTTAAATTTGCCAGTAGTGATGGTTTTCCGTTCTTTTTATGGTTGCTCAGGGCACTCCAAAACGGTAAATTAGTCAGTTACATCCAATCTGTTAACTCAAATTAGACATTTTTTCAAGGCACACCTGGTAAAACTTCAAGCCACACTATTGTTCCCCGGCACACTGTGAAAATCAAGGCTCTAGTCTGTTGTCTAAAACCTGGACCCAAAACGGAGCATTTGTAATTATTCATGTGGTATTGAAATTGGAGTACTGTAGATTTCTTTCTATCTAATCGACTGAAATTGTAGTATCAGTTTTAGTATATTTAATTAACTTACTTTTTGGTCAGGACAGGATGTTAATGAACGTGAAACGCCGGAATTAGCCATGAGTAGTTTTCATCCGTTGTGCTGCATTCACTGTCAAACACACTCTCATTCACACAGACACGAGGAGAATATGCAAATGCCACACAGAAAGGACCCACGCCACCCAGGAGTCAAACTTCTCGTTGTGAAGTGCCACCGTGCCACTGCACAAGAAACATTCTGTCCGGGGTCAAATGCAGCCTCAGACCAGTTTTGTTGGCCCTCAAGCTTCCTGCTGAATGACCCAAATAACTAAAAGTAGAATTCATAACCTATATAACAAACCTTTGATGTTATACAGTCCTAAAATAAATGCTCCAAGCCTCTTTAAGGGTGCGCTTTCTCTTCAAAACTACGTTGAATGCACTTCATCGTCATCCGTGTTTCAATATGGGGCCCTTGCACGAAAAAGTTTGAACACCTCTGACCGAAAGGAAGTATGCAATGGACCAGGTTATAGGAGGAGATACTAATTTCCACCTGGTTCCTTTCTGTCTCCATGGAGATGTTCTTATTTTGTCTAAGAATGTTCCACAGTACGGCTTTAAATGTAGCTATCTTCATGGGACAAGCAAGGGCCAAGTTACAGGTCAGATCCACGAAGAGTCGACCCCACTCACTGTAAGAATGCATGTTTTTGAGGGAGTTTTTGAGGAATAATGACACCTAAAGCTAAATAAATGCTAGATAGATGCGCTTAATGCCATACTGTGGAATATTCCAGGCAAAACCTAAACTGAAACGACTTAATGTTAAAATATCAATCTTGATTTCAGTAAATGATTTTGATTTACAGTTTACATTTCTAACTGGTTTCGAGGAGTTTGTCGTTTTGAAGATATGCATAATTTGAATATCGAGTGTATAGTTTAGAGTCAAATTGGCTAGAAAAAACAAAAAAAGTGATGTTGTAAACTTTCAAATACATGTATGTGCTGATATTTTACAGACATTTCACATTTGTCTGATATTTAAACTTAAAGTAATACATTTTAACACATTACTGTTAAATTGACATCATATTTTCTACTATATTTTCGAGAAATATATTTTTGTCAATATCATCCACCTCTTGTGATGGGATTAAATTTAGTGCTACATTTTAAAGACATATATTGTATAAGATTTTAACATATGGAAACCAAAATATCAAGCAGTAAAAGTAAGACAATCTAAACTTATCATAACCACTCAAATATTCTGTATTCAAGTCTTGCAACTCGTGTAGAAATGTCCTTTTTTGCAGTGCGCGGCTAAAAGGACATCAGCAATAATGAATTACGAGGAAATATCCCTGTGGATTTGTTGTGGATTAGGCCAATTTCCGACAAGACGTGGTTAATCCTCGCAGGACGCTTGAATTAAAGTCTTCAAAAACACAATCTGGTCTTTGGCGCGCTCCATCTGGGCCTGTTCTGCGGCGGAGGTCTGTGCCGCCCGATACAGAGCTGAAGACTGAACCAAACCGCTCTGTTCGCTCGGATTCTGTTCAAAGAAAGTCGTCCATTGAGGTCGTTCTGGACTGTGGCTTCAAGAAGGAATGAAATCAGGTAAAATGACTCGCTGTGTCGTCCCTGTTTACGCTGGATTGGCTTTTTCTCGTTTAATCCTAATGTTGTCGTATTTCACGTTGGTTCCATTCATTGTGAAGTAAAACGGATGCTCTGTATAATTTGATTTTGTGAGTTTGAAAGCGCTCGTATTTCAATTCAATACAATCTATTCATTTTAGACTTTTATACATGATTCTGCAAGTTATAATTAGGTCTTCCCCGACTGAAAATAACACAATACACTTGAATATATATTTTAAAATATATATAGTGGCTGCTTTGTGCCACAAAAATCCCCCTAAACTGTGCAATATCATTAAAAAACTGCAACTAACAATCATTTTGGTAATTGATTATTCTAGCAATTATTCTTTTGATTAATCGATTAGCGGCTAAATTGAGAAAACCCTGCAGTGAATATGACATTTTTGCTAAATTTTACCCAACTGAAGCCAAAGTGATGATGACTCTTGATGGAGGATATTTGCACATTTCTAATCGAAAACACAAATTTTACATGTTTCTTGTGTCGTTTTGGTGTAATTCTATCAGTCATAAACTAATAATAATAATACTTAATTTAAAAAGGTATTGTTTTTCTACCAACGATTCTGGCAATGTATTTATGTCTTCAAAAAGCCCCTGAATATGAGTCATTAACACAGATACAGTTTGATTAAATTTAAAAGATTAAAGTTTTTCCACCAGTCATTGAAGGTTTCTTTCAGCACATGGCAACCGTATAGGCCAGATAACGATTATTCGATTACTAAATGAGTTGATGATGATCTCAATAAACGATTAGTTGCAATGAATCCTTGTTTCAGCCCTTGCTGCAATAAATTAGTTACTTTTGTACTTTAATAATGAGTCAGAAAAGTTGCTAATTTCACTCTCTACAGCTCAAATCTTATCAGAAAACAAAGAAAAAGTTCCCCAAATGACAAAGAAAATGTGCACGATAAATATTGAGCCCCACATATATTGTTCTTTCTGTCAGATATTGAAGTCGATAGTAATTATCGTGACAGGGCTAGTTATAATGGACCATGATGACCAGTACCTTTATCTTCAGGGCTCTAGATCTTTTGGCTTTATTGTGCAACTTTTCCATTTACACGTACCCTTTTCTTTAACAGAAACATAATTTGTGATATCTGTCTCTTCTTCAAACCTCAAACCCGACAGAAATGGTAGAAAAAATAAGGTCTGTGTGTGGAAAGTCAAACAGTGCCGTCTTTGTTTTAAACACGGTAAAAATAAACAAATGTGCATTACTTTGTTTAAAGCAGACACTGACACAAACCCTCAGTTGCTCTGCTTTTGTTGTTTTTTGCAACATCTTTTCATAATAAGGCAGTGCTTTTCAACCTATTTTGAGTCGCGGCACATTTTTGGGGTTTAAAAAATCCTTCATTTACCAATGAAACATGACCAGACTATTTCCTAAAAAAAAACATGGTAAAGTGCAGCAAATATGGTCTGTGTCAATGTCTGGTGGTTTAAATTTGCCAATATGATGCGGAAAATGGAGTGTATTTGATGAAAACACCCTTTTGCCCTTAAATGTACTCCACCAGGTCCTCAAACGGCTTCACTCCAGCTTCATCTGGGTCAAATATAGTAAAAAACACTTGACTTTTGCGCGTTCAAACTTGGTATTGGATATGAATCGTTTTCAAAAATAAAAAATGCAGTGTTTAATTCCGCTGGGAACAATGCAGTGTCAGAGCTTTACTTAACACTTGTCGAAGTATTTTACAGAATACGACAATTTTTTAACATTATTCCGCCCACTTTCAAATTTGCGTGGGCGTTTTACTTGAGCAACTCTTATCTCTTCACTTATTTTATCTGTCAGTGTCTCTCATGTGCCTGTCTGAGCATCTCCGCATTCCTTTGCCGTCTCTTTTATTCCACCGACATCCATAATCTTTCCCCTTTCCAGGCAGCTTCCCGCGCTCCTCGTCTTGCTTTCTAACCGTCGATAAGTACGTCATAATAATCCCGTTTTGTTCCCCCGACGCCGCACTTTTCAGCTCGTCTCCGTCCTCCCTCCGTCGCCGGTCTCTGAACGGCAGCCGGGTTCGGTTCGACAAAAGGAGGCATCGATTCTCCCGAGTGGGCCGCGGAGTTGGACCGCATTGATCAGGAGATTGTTGAAATGGAGTTACTTATGGATGGAGGATTATGTGATGAATGGGTTTGTCCGTATGAGGTATTTACAGGAAACAATACAAGGAGAATTGAAGTGAAGACGTGGGAGGGAGTGAATGGTGGACCGTGGAAAATATGGATTACACATACAGTGCATCTGCTGCTGCCAAACGACCATTTATGTAGATCAATGGTCAAGAAACAATAGAAAAGGACTGTCTGTTTTGATAATATATATGCTTTTGTTAAATGTGTGCTCTGTAGCTTTACTATTCTATACTATATATTCTAAAATATAGTAAGTAAAGTTTATTCGTTTTGTATTTCTCACAGACAAAGCGGTTACAAAGTGTTTCACAATACGAGCGTTAAAGCACACATATTCTGCTACAATGGCTTTTTGAGCTTTAAACCATGTTCTAACAATGTTCCGTCATCAAAAACACACCTGAAGTAGCATTCAGTTGCATTCACGCTGTTTTGAAGAATGTTTATTAGAAAACCCTCCCTCCTCTGAGCATCAAACACACCTCCTGCTGAACTTCTGGGATTTTCTGACGTATTTTCAGATTTCATACGTCACTTATCAGAGAATGTTCCGCTGTTTTTAATCCTTAAATCATCGCTAAACTCGTTTTGAGCATTTTTGCCATCTAAACGCGATAACTGCTGCAGCAAATCCGCACAATGACGTCTTTTCAGCGCTAACTTCACTAGATTGTATATTGCGATGGTGCCATCTGCTGGCTGGATGCACTCAGTAAGTTTTATTTCATAGCGACTGATTTAAAAAAAAGTGAAGAGTGAATAAGAAACTTTTTTTATGCTTTAAAACATGAGATGGCACATTTAAGGCACTCAAGAGCATGTTTAAAGGCTAACAGCAATATGAAAAATGCAGATTGTTCCCTTTAAAATACAGAAAAATTAAACCTGCACAATAGGCAATGCATACAACAATGACAGAAAGTATTTACATTTTTGCCACCATCATCTACATGCATAATGAATATAAATAATGTGTGTGTGATTGGATTTTATCAAGGAGGGGGTGGAATCAAATGTAAAATACATTTTGCTTTCGAAAACATTACTTTACAAAGACTTGACCGCAAGCCTTCGATTACTTTTTAAAATGGCCCATATCTGTTTTTTCAAATGAACTCTTCAAATATTGTCCACCAGAATGTCGTCAAACTCCTTCACTTCATCTTTATCTGGGTAAAATTGAGCAAAATTCTCATATTTAAGGGTCTTTTGCTCTATAAACAACTAATTGATGAATCAAAGGAAGACTTATCGATTACTGAAATAATCGTTTGTTGTTTCAAGAACTTTTGCCACGCTCCCAGTCGATTAATCGATCGGCAGAGCATGTTTTAGTCGACCACCGATCTACAGCCCGAGGTTTGATTCAATATCCTGCTGTCATTGGTCGAAAGCTCGCACCACTGCCGTCCACCAGAAGTCCTTACAAGACGTAATGAGGCCGCAGTCTCAATATTCTCTCCACTGCTCAATACTGGTCATCTTTTGCTCATGTAGGAGGCCGTGGAGGAGTTTAATTGCAAAGAACTCAATCATTTTGCAATTTACTGCCTGTGACTAATCGTCCCGTGTCTTTTATTGGAGCAAATTAACCCCTGGCTTTCCGTATTTAAAACCCACACGTACGCGACAAACCCAACATGTCCAAGATGCATCGTCGGCGCGGCTCGTTTGCTTTACATGGTTTATTGAATCCAGCATTGCCGTCCTCTCTGTTTATTTTAAATGCCTTCCCATTCATTATTAAGAAGCGTCATCCTTCTCAGCGGCCGACACATGGTCATTGTTTAACTGCAGCAGATGTCAGACGCGCCGGCATCCATCTCCTCTATAGTTCACTTTGTTTAGACAGCGGCGAAGAGACGATGTAAAATGAGAGAGCGCGCTGTCGTACGAGTTCTAATTGGAGCGACGCGAAACTCGAACAGAAGAGGGACGCACTGTTGCATTTACTCCAGTCCAGTGGTGGAAAGTAAAGTTCAAAAGTAAAAGTGCGGTACTTAAGTCAGTTTTTTAGGTGTCTGTACTTTTTATAGTAGATACTTTTTACTTTTGCTTCTCTACATTTCAGAGCATTTATCTGTACTTTCTGCTCCACTACATTTTTGAGCTGGACTGAAAAGTGTATTTTCTTAAGGTTTTAGACGTGCTGAAAAGGTTTATTTTTTAGCACATTTAATGCGAGCAAATAAAAAGCTTCTCTAGAGCAAAATAACCTAGAAATTTGCCTAAAATTAGCAAAACTCAACAGAATAAATCAATCAAGATCACAATTTGATGCTTTAATCGTTCTCTAAACCAAAAAGAATTACTTTTACTTTTTACACTTAAAGATAATTTTTGAAGGAATAGTTTATTACTTTTACTTGAGTAGATTTTAAAATGTGATACTTTTACTTGAGTATTTTTTTGCTGCTGTATCTGTATTTTTACTTGGGTAACAAAATGGAGTACTTCATCCACCGCTGCTCAAGTCCATATGGCAGGTTTGACGACACATTATATTTAAGATTTTACTAAACATTTTGTCTATTTGGCCCCAGTTTGACAGTTTTGGAAAGTTTATAATGTTACTTTCTGGTTGGACATGGGTAGCAGATATGACACAGTTAATTCCACAACTGTTACCTAGCAACCAGACTGTAAACAAGGGCCAAAATCCAAATAAATTACACAATAGTTATGACTTGACAATAACTAATGTCTGACAATACCTTTATTTTGTTGAAGGATTTTTTTAAGTGTCAGAAAAATGTGTCTTTTGTGTTTAAATTGTCAATGCACCATCAATGGAACGTTGGCTATTGATGACATCACAGAGGGATTCAGTTTTATTATTCAGCTTTTCTTCACAAACTGCAACTGCAACAGATGCTATCCTATAAAACAAAGCCCAATAATTACAGATACATGAGAGAGATATACGTTTTATCAGCGGGTCATTTATAATACAAAGTAAAAATCATCTCAGGGGCCACCATACATCGTCTTGAGGGCCACATTTGGCCCCTGGGCCGCGAGTTTGAGATGCCTGATTTAAAGGATACTCTCTCACTCTCACTAGTAAATTTTTGTCAATGATTTTCAAAGTACGGTTTACAAATAAAACAGAATTCTCCACCCGAGGCAGGCCAAGACTTACACAAATACAAGAACTGTGGCGAGATGCATAATGTTAAAAATACGATTTACAATCTGTGCAAAGACTCTTGACCCGAGCAAGTTCATAACTATTCAGAATGCGTAAGAAGAAGTGGCTTTGTGAAGCATTTGTGGAGTGCAACAATCACATTTAATGAGATATTGATTCGACCGGCGCACTTCCACAATGAAATTAAACGAAAAAAGGTCTGGAAACACGACACAGCTTGGCCTTTCAGCAAATATGAACGCTGAATTAATGAGTACAACTGCGAGACAAGCTTAACACTCTGATTTAATCCCCAGAATTCGCTTCCGTGGTCTGTTTTTAATCTTTGCTAGCAGTGAACACCATCGATTATTGTCTTGTGCTCGTGTCCGCCGAGGGATTGGATAAAGGGGGCGGAGTTAATGCCGAACAGGTAAACAATGCAATTTGGAGGATGTCAAAATGGCTGACAGGTGAAGGTGAAGTGAGCGGAGGAGGAAGAGGAGAGCGGCAGAAAGAGCAGAGGGAGATTGATGGTGAAGACAGGCGTTTGGACCAAAGCAATTACCTCCAGTGTGATGCTCTGGTCCGGCCCTCGGCACTTCAGGACGACTCCAGGCGTGGGGCGCTCCAGGGAATGTCAAGAGGTTCAGAATGCGGCGTCGCAAGCCGCAAGTGGACATTTTCGATTGCAGTAAGAAGCAGTGTTGGAGCATGAATGTACGGACGCTCCCAGGTTAGAGTTTGTCCTCTAAAGTTTTTTTTTGTGTGTGTTTATACCTGCTCAAACTAGTATCTCGTTACTTAGTTTGGTATCAATTTGTATCTGTTTTATGTTACTTTTTTGTGTTTTTGGTGGGCGTTTTAATGCATTTCCTTTTCACTTGTGTTGTATAATAGGATTTGAGCTGTAGAATACACACAAGATTGAGTCTGGTCATCACTCCCTCTGTCGCACTTTTATTCATTTCAAACAGAGCTGTCCAATCAGATGTGTTTAATTCCATGTTGTCTACGTTACAGACGAGTTCAGACATGGGCAAACTTTTTGACTCAAGGGCTACATTGGAGGGCTGGACCATTTACAGTTTGGATGTTGTTTACTACAGTATATTACACAAATGCGATTACACACAGACTTAATGCTAAAATACACAAAAAATACAACAGAATAGCAAAATTTGTTACCTTTATTTAGTGGGAACAGAGCCGTTGGTCACTCTTTATATCCAATGCGAAGGTTGGTGTTATTCTAGTGGTGGCTATTCTCAAAACTGATTTTAAATTAACTATAAAATGACAAATGTGCCATACTTAACTCATAAAAAATGTATTAAATGCTTTGCGGGCCGGATCAAACTGCAAAAAGGGCTGCATGTGACCCCTGGGCCTTAGTTTGCCCCCCCTCGGGTCTAGTTCATTAGGTCATGATCTTTTAGAGAGAAACCATCATTTCTCATCTCAGATTAACAGCGTTTTGTGCTTCACCCATTTAATCTGCAGAAGATGATATGTTTTCCGTTACTTTCTTCCTCGTAAAGATGCACGTTTGGTTTATGGACAGATTATGCACGTCCCTGATTGGCTGAACCACCTGTCATTCACCTCCATCTGAAGTTAGTGCATACAAACAGTGACCAGACGAATATGGATCTGTGTAAAAACAAAGATATTAGAAATGATAAAAGATGATAGCTCCCGTGATACAAGTGACACAGTGCACTTTTAACTTCTCCTGACCAGGATCCTGGCTCAGAAATTTGATGTTCTGCAATAATTCCTTAATACATGTGAGTTTCATCATCTAAGTTGTCCTCACAATGCTTGGATTTTCTTTTGAAGTGACAAAGTTTGCATTACGACATGCAGTTCTTAGTTGATTTTGTTGAAAGAAGACACAAACTTTGCAAATAAATCCTACAAACGTTTTAGATTGGACCTCTACTTAAATTATAGATCTGTTGTTCACACATTTCCCCAACCTCACAGTAGTTGTCGGCTGTGATTGATCCCTTATCGATCTCGGTGTTTGTGCGCTCGTATTAAAAGTCGTCCTCAGAGGAAATCAGGTCTTATGTAATTAGTGAGTGAACTATTGTTTCAATTTCACTGGCGTTGAGTCCAGGTGCCTCGCCGCTGCCCCCGTCTGGTGGTTTCCTTCCTGTCTTTGTATGCAAGTGTTTTTCTGGAGAAGGCGTTCACTCCAAGGAACATTTGGAGGGAGGGTGCGGATGTCTTTCAGTCGCCTTATTGGCTGATTGTATTCCTTGTAATCTTTAAATCTCAAGGTCTTTGTTAAACATGTTCAAGTTGACATATGTTTTATCCATTGCTGCTAAATAAAGATTCAGATTTCCTATAATTCTGATTAAACTCCAGTGGGCTGTGTACATTGACATTTCCATTCTATTATGTCTGCCAAGATCTCCAGAGAGGAAAAAATTAAAATAGCACGGCCTTTTTTAGAAAGAGTAAGTTTGCATGAGGAAGTTGCATTTTAGTTTTTGGATCTGAATTGTATCTTTGTTTATTTATATAAAAAGAAAAGAAAATTGGGACGAGCAAAAAGGCAACAACATGAACCCGTGTTTCCCATAGATTCTGCCAGTGCCGGTGCTAGCCATTTGGGTGCCCTGTACAGAAATACAACGTGGTGCCACCTTCCCAACCCTCTTCAAACGTGTAAAAATATATAGTGGTTTGATATCTGTACTACAACCTTGGTACAATAGCTATTTTTTATATATTTAATTTTATATTGTATAAATCACAATCCCAAGGGTCCTCCTTCAATAAGTTTTCAACAAAACTCTTATAATTTCTTGAATTCTAGTGCATTTCAAATATAATATCATTACATAGTTTATTGTGAGAAGCTCCGCCCCTGTTTTAGCATCACACGCAGCACTTCTCCTGTTCTTCTGCCGGACAGATTGAGGCTCTAGAGCAGTGGGTTCTAACCTTTTTTGTCTCGCGTACCTCCTAAGGTTTGTTTCACACCCTTTAACTTAGTTTCGGTCAAATAAATCGTCGAATATAGTCAGTTATTGCTATTATATTTATTGTTTTATTATATTTATGGTCCAAGACACTCTAAAATGCTAAATTTACAACTAATTACACTTTTTAATTCAGATAAGAGTAAATTTCATCTTCAATTAAAACCTAAAATCATTCCAAGTACCCTTTGGTAATTCCTCACGTACCCTTGGAGTCCTCGTACCCCTGGCTGGGAAACACTGCTCTAGAGACTTTCGCGCCCTACGATGTCGGCTTAGCAGTTCGCCGCGTCAGCTGAACGGAAATGCCGCTTTTCACTGTGTATGGGGCGGTATTTTCTAAAGCCTTGACACACAATGATCATTTTAAAATTATTATTGTGGTATCGAGGAGATCAGAATAGAGTTTGAAACGGTAGTATCATGAGAAGACTAGCTACTCTTTCTTCTGTTTAGTTCCTTTTTGCAGCTCCAGTCGATCAAACCACAATGCATTTCATAATCCGTTTTATGTAGAAATCCATATATTATTTTCCATACGGTGCAGAAGCATCCCACTGCGCGCACATTGCATTCTCCTGCTTGCAGAATGAGAAATGAGTTTGGGAGCAAAGTGGACCGTGGAAGGCCATCTCTGCTGACCCCATCTCCAACCTCTGCCACTTCACAATATATTCTCTCGCTCTCTTTCTTTCTCTTTCCTCTCTTCTGTGTTTGCTCCCGGACCTAATAACTCCAGCTTATCTCGACTCCTCAGACCGCTGCGCCCGACCGAAGCTCCGCTGTTCTCCCGACGAGAAGGCCTTCACTTTCATGTAATATCAAATCTAACCGCCGTAAAAGTGTAAGGGTTGAGTCCACAGTGAGAGATGCACAATGGCTGCTTTGGGTCCAGATTTCAGATGAAGGGAATCCGAGATGGCGTTGTACAGTCACGAGCCGCCTCTCTCGTGATGCAATGGCAGAACGCATGTTGCAATAATGGCCCCAGGAGTCGTGGACATGGTAAAAATTACATGTTCTTGAGCTATACATAAAGCTGAGAGAGGAGCAGGCAATGTGAAACGACTAAACGGGCCGCTGCTGTAAGGTTTATGGACCAAAGTGCAGTTTGAATTGAGGGTTTCCGCAGGGCTTTAAAAATCATTAAGTCGGTAAAGGAATTTGGGCAAAAAGGAAGGCCTTAAAATGCATTAAAAAGCATTAAATTCAATCCTCACAGACATTAAATCTAAAAAACATTTTGACAAAAGATGTATCTATCAGAACAATACATGAAAAATATAAAGTAAATGTATGTTGAATCCCAAATGTACTGGATTTATTGAATCTAGATTAGGGCTGTGCAACTAATTGTATATATAATTGTGATTTCAAATATTACTCAATTATTCAATTACGTAAAAACGTATACAATATCGATATATTGAGTACAGCCCTACTACTTATAGTGACACCTTTAGTGATACTTAGTGGTACTTGTCACATTAAAGGGGCTGTACCTGACTTTACTGCTTTGAAACGTGAAAAACAAAAACGAGTTCATGTTAAACTCAGTCGCATGTATCGCTCACTTACCTACTGCAGTCCCAGAATGCTAAATATTCACCAGGATGTGTTAATAAGAACTTCACGAGTCTCTGAGCCCTGCCGCCTCGGGGAAAGCGAACAAACATTAGCATGCTAACGGCGCACTTTGCACACATAAATGCTTTTACAGTATATCTGTACTGGGGCAAAACAGATTTTACTTTATTACACGCAAAATAAATAAATACATTGGGTACATGATCTAGACGAACTAAAAATCAGGTACAGCTCCTTTAACACTTCTTTGCGATCTGTTGTGCATATTTAATTTTCTTCCTATTCCAACAGTCTGTCTCTCTCTTTCTCTCTGTATTAACATAATCCGGAGTGTTGGAATGCCAGACGTCTCTCTGCTCTCGCCCTCTAACGACTTGTGGCCTTTCCAAAGCCTCAGAATTCACCCCACATCTCTCTGACCCCAAAGCCTTCATTAAAGCGGCGTGTTGTGTCTTCCGCAGACCGGCCGACACTCACCGAGCACCAGTGGCATTTTAGGGAAGGTCAGAGCTCGGTGGCAAAAACAAACAAGGGAGACGTCCTCGCGCGAAACATGATGTACAGATGACAGCTGGATCAAAGTCGATGTGTCCCAATTATATCGTGTTCTCGGGGGTTGGACTTTACGTAACCTTGGTGCGGCTGTCGATAATTGTGCAGGAGAAAATGTCCATTGTTCTGTTTTACTGTCGCTTTTACAGTTTTGGTTACATCTAGGTTTAAGGAGGTAACGATGCAAATCTCTCTGCGATCAACTAATCGATTATTTAAAGGGCATGTGACAGGTTTTTATGGTTTTCTAGTATTGGCTTTATTTGGTGGATGAAACCAGTGGAATTCCAGTTTTACACAAATCAAGTGTCAGTTTTTGAAGAAAAGATGAAAAATATATGTTGAAAGTGGGTAGACTTTCACTAGTGAGACTTTGTTTGGGTAAATGTACGCACAAGAATCATGTTTTTTGATGCTTTCAATGTAATTCAACAAAATAAATGTGTTCACATATGTTTATCTTTGTCAAATAATAATTGTTGTGTTTTTAGAGGATTTTTGGCCCAGTTTAAAACACGGTTGCTTGGTAACAGTTGCAGAACTCCCTAATGTGATGTAATGATTTACAACCAGGAAGTAACATTTCAAATAAACATCATTGCCAAACTGGGATAAAAATGTACATTTATTTTGCAAAATCTTAATTATTTTTACTTTATTTTTTACTTTGTTTTCCTAAAATGAGTAGTAGTCATTGGCACTTTGGGTAATCGTCAACCAATTTGATAATCGAATAATCATTTTTTTAACTAAAGCCAGCCTCCAATACTTTCATGTGCTGAGAGAGAATGTTTTATCACTCAGACAGAGCAGGAATTCCCGTGAAATGACACAAAAAATATGGAAAGCTACATGCTTTTATAAAAAAATATATATATTGTTGCTTTTTTTAGCTTCCCCTCATTTAAATATTGTGGAAAATCTCATATTCACTGGCCTTTTGCATTCTAAACAACTAACCAAAATCATTATGGCCAGACTACTCAAATCGACCAAAATAAAGTCTACATTTGGTAACATTTTGAGAGGTCAACACAGCCACCTAATGTGTGTTTTGCATGTTGACACGACCAAAAATAGAATCAGAATCAGAAAACCGTTTATTGCCTTTGTCAGTGAAATTCACAAACGTAGGAACTTGCTTCGGCGTAGGTGCAACATAAATAGGTGACATTAACCAAAATGAATACATTTTTATAATATAATAACTTAATTCTAGAATGTGGGACTTTCTTGATTCAGTATTGTGGCAGTCCTTCAGAAATGTGCTTTTAAACGTGATATTTGAAGCTCAAGTATCGCATAAAACGTGAATGGACCATAAAATTAACCGCAAAAGTGCAGAAATATGACTTTATACCATCGATTTATTTTTAAACGGCTCTTATTGCAACCTTTTAAATATAGGATTAGTGTTTTATTATAGTACATAAACTTGATAGTTCAACTTTACATATCTCCATATCCATTTATTGACTTATCTTCCCTTTCATGCTGCACTTGTCCCACTTTGTCGCCTCTTCCTGAAACATTCTGAGATTTCCGACGCCTCTGAGTAAACAGGGCTCTGGAGCTGGAGCGGCGCCGTCACAGTTTCATTGTTCCACAGCAGGTTTACAAGAGTGGACACCAACAGAGGAGGCGGCAGAAGCACCAACATGTTTTTCAAAGAGGAAGTGCTTGGCAAAATGATCACATTAGTCTTAAATGGAAAGTATGGCATTTGCTTTCGCGAGTTGGAGAAAATAAGAGGCCGTGTAAGCTGTAATGTTTGCATGTTTTGATGATCATTTGTGTTGGGGCCAAGTCCTTGGTTTGGGAGTCTCAGTTAAGTCAAAAGTCTTTGGCCTCAAGTCCGAGTGAAGATCCAAATGATACACTGCTCCAAGTTGGACACCTGGATTCAACTAAGCAAACAGGGCCTCCTATTGGATTAGTTTTGCATGGTTAATTGTCTCTCAGCTCAACATAAACCCTGCTGAGTTTCGAGCCCTAAGTTTCAAGTCTCAAAGGAATACCAGTTTTTTTTTTTGCAATTTCTATACGTTTTGTAAATGTCTTGTACAAAAATCCTGTATCCTGCTCACAAATGGATTTTTTCCCAAACACATTCATTGTGTCATCGGGTTCCAAGCCCAAGTCAAGTCCAGAGTCACTGACGTTGAAGGCCGAGTTGAGTCTCAAGTCCATTTTATCAAGTCAAGTCTCAATTCGTCAAAAAAGTGACCCAGGTCTGACTCAAGTCCAAGTCAAAGCAGTATTACTGTTGATATTTCATTGTTCTGTTAAGTTACTGTACCTTTTTGATAGTAATTGATATGAAAATATATATATTCCTGTTTCAATTTGTTAACATTTAGAGCTGGACGATGTGACATACTGTGTGATATTTTGGTGATACGATCTTATTGATATTCAGTGTAGGTCTGTAATCTTTTAGCCGTTTAGTCGATTAATCAGTCGATGGTATTTAGTCGACCAACATTTTTATTAGTCAATTAAGTATTTTATTTAGATTGAAAGGATTTAAATGACAAAAATGAGAAGATATGAAGTGAGTTAGCTGAAGAGTTTGGAGTGAATCGTGAGTTTGATCAACATAAATAGACTTTTTGTCCTTGCACAATTGTTTTTGCATGAGCTCCTGTGCAGTTGTGGTCTTTTGAGTGCAGTTTGGGTCAGATACTTGGAGATACTTCCTCGTTTTGATATATTTTTGACACATCCCCTTTTAGTCGACTAATCGGTCGAAAGGGAAGACAGTCTTTAGTCGACTACAGCCCTAATTCAGTGCTTTTCGTTTTAATGTAGCCTTCATCATCCTCAGAGCTTTCAGAAACAGATGACTTTACTGGTCAATATGAAAGTTAGTAAGTGTAAAAGAACTTTGATGAAATCGAGAGGAACAATGTAAATTTTCTGGTCTCTTGAAAGGTTTTGCATGGCCTCAAATGTTCCACTTTTTATATAAACCTTTGTATCTTTCATTTATTCAGTGATATGCACTTTTATTACCAAGAAAATACTGTTTGTTGAAGTGAAATGTTTGTTTTATGTCAATTTTGTGGAGAAAAAGAAGTCGTTGGACCATTTACATAGTGCCCCTTTGAGAAATTCTTGACTTGGATTGAGTCATAATATGTGCTTCTTAAATCTCTTGTAAAACAGGTCAAAGTCTTGCCGCGAACTTTAACTGCAGGTGAAACTCTTGAAACAAAAAGCCAAACATTTCAAACGGCGTGAAAAGTAACTCTCCGTCTCCCGCGCTCCGGCGTTCTGGGATTTGGAACAAAAAACGACAAAAACATAAAGAACCGTTCCCGTCTTTCGGCTTTTGCAACCTACAGAACACAGCAGAAACCACACTCGCGACGGTACAGGAGGAAAAAGGAGCCGGGTCGCTTTCGAAAAAGAATCCCAAAATAGTTGAAATGCGCGAGGTGTGATTTGATCTGAGGCGGTTGTGACAAGGCTTCCGGAGCAGAGGCAGTGACACGCGGCTTCAATGGAGTGTGTGCAATTCAGATGTGACTGTAAGGATTCGGGATTACACGCCGCCGTCACGGGCCACGGCGCATCCGCTCGACTGCAAAGAGAGCGCGCCCTATTTCGCAATCGCCGTATGGAAATGTGTGCGATGCGCTCCCAGGCCTGCGCCGTGTGATCTGCCAGCCTGTGCGCGGAAGATGATGAAGTAGGAGAAAGTGTTTGAGTTTACGCAGTGCCGGCTTGTTCTGTGGCCATGGAAATATGTTACGGTTGTTCTTTTAGTCGAGAAACGCTCGTCAACGTTGCGACTTGAGTGGCAGGATTACAGGCAGGGTTAGGTTTTGGCCTAATATTTGTCTTTTGTTTTGCTCAAATTGACTTTATACTAGGGATGTAGTCGACTAAAGAAATTGTTGGTCGACTAAAGACCAGCCCCATCGATCGATGAATCGACTAAAAGGGGGCGTGGCAAAAATATATCAAAACTGTAAAGTATTAACCAAACAGTACTCAAAGGATTCTACAGAAAAGTACTAGGAGACAGTGGATTTATTCATTAAGACTCCAAAATTTTCAGCTAACTCACTTCATATCGTCTTGTTTTTGCCAAATAAATCATTTTCTAATAATTAAATATAGAGCTGTAATCCTTTATTCATTTTAGTTTATTAATCGGTCTTAGTTGACAAAGATTTTTATTAGTCGACTAATCATTTTATTACGTTTCAAGTTATGTATGTAGCAAAAACGAGAAGATATGGAGTGAGTTCGCTGAAAATTTTGGAGTCTAACATATAAATACTCTGTTTCCTATTAATTTTCTGTATAAATAGTTGTATTTAGCATAAGCTCCATTGCAGTTGTGTTCTTTTGAGTGCAGTTTTGGACAAGTACATGGAGATACTTAATAGTTTTGATATATTTTTGCCACGCCCCCTTTTAGTCGACTAATCGGCCGACAAAGCTAGTCTTTAGTCAACAAAAATTTCAATAAAAAATCTTGGTCGACTAAGATACCATCGACCGACTAATCGACCAAAGGACTACAGCCCTACTTTATACGTTAAAATGCAAACTGAAAGTAGTTTCTCGTTGTTGCTCCGATAGCGCTTAGCTAGCTTGTTTGCTAACGGCAGACTCAGAAAGATGTTGCTTAAGGAGAGAAAGATAATTAGTTCAACTGCGTGTGATCCCAAAGTCTGTGTCAGTGATAAATGTGAGCGTATCTGGTTTTCTACGACTGTTTACTTGATTTTCTGTTTTTAGACGTCAGTTTAGCGTTGTAGACTTTTATATTTGTTATCAGACTTTAGCGGCTTTTTCACATTTTAGTTGTGTTTGGAGCTTTTATGGGAGAAAATCTCATTACTCACAATTTTATTCCTAGAATTCCGAATGCTGTGATATCGCCTGTGTAACCTCTATTATGTGTCGGTGCTTGTGTCCATGGAGTGCCCACTCACTGTGAGAATATGTGAAAATACTTGTAATTTAATAAATGAGGGAGAATAAATGAGTTTAATTCAGCTCAGTTTGTTTTTGTAGAGCCAGTAACCGTCACTAAGCTTCACTAAATTGTTGATTCAACCAACAGGAAACTAGAAAACCAAAAAACCAAACCATTATTAGTCTGGTTTAATGCCCTACAATGGAATATTCTGAGCAAAGCAATCGCATCTCCATGAAGACAAGCAAGTGGCGTACCATCTTCTAAAAAAGTAGAAAAAGTTACAATTTCCTCTAAATTAGCTTTTTGAATATTATAAAGTCTTGAAGTCAGTAGTTTTGACATGACAAAAGCTTAAATGTCTTGTATTGACGTTGATTATCGCATTAAAAGTTTTGAAAGGCTAAAAAAAAAAGCATATAAGCAATAAAGGACTTTTATTTTTCTACAAAACAGAGTGCCCTGGGCTTTTTGACCACTTTTTAATGTTTTTCAACTACAGTCAGCATGGATATGTTCATTATTTGCTGAGTTCAAGAAGCCTCGTCCTTGATGAGCACTTGTTTTTGTGGCTTTTACAAAAGAATATCCTCTGAAGCACTCAAAAACTTAGAACTGATATCCTAAAACCTACATAAACCCTGGTCTATGTATAGTCCAGATAACGATTATTTGATTTCCAAATTACTTGACAATTGGCTCAATAATCGGCCCCAAATAGACCCTTTAAAATGTGATTCCTGAATGGAGGCGACTGGAGGCAAAATGAAGTTGACGGTAAATGTTTCAATGATTCGCTCACATTAGATCTAATTCTACTGGTTTGAAGTGTTGGAAAAAAGCAACTTTCCAGGGTAGAAAGGTCAGCTAGTTTACTTTTCTATAACAAACGATGGGCAAAATACAGTTTTCTAGCCTTAAAATAGTATTTTAGCTTCAAAAGAATCACATTTATGGAATAGTATCTAATATATCTCTAGATTAAACATTTCTCCAGTATTTTTCCAGTAAAACCCATAAATCTGGATTGTTCCTTCATAAAAAATGCAAAAAGTTAATCATAATTACCTAAAACATTATGTAAAATACAACAATAAATGTGTTTAAAGCAGCTCTGATGTCACTCACATGTGTCTGAGGCTTTTCATTTTCCAAAATCATCTACATTTGTCATTTTTTGTGATAATCTGAGATTAATCCCAGTTTCCCCAGTGAAATCACATTATGCTCCACTTCACTTTTGCCTCCTTTCCGAATTTAGAATGTTTTTGCTAACAAACTTTCAAAGGATCTATACATGAGATGCCAAAGCAAAAGTACTTAAGAGCATATTAAACCATACAACAAATGCATAATATGTGTCCTTTGGTATAATATTACAACTAACATTGTCCCTGGAACAGTATTTTTCCCAAATCCCACGCACTTATCCACAGTTAATCTACCACCTCGACAAAACCATTCATCTTTCAGCTGTATAGATTTTCCTCGACTCGCTCGCTTCCACTCGGTATTGTTTTTAGACGCTCAATTTCTCTCCTGCAAGTGTGTCTCGGCGCAGCTGTGGAGTGGAGTGTGCTTTCTCGCCGCACATACAACGCAACAACGCAATAACACAATACAATACGTGACTGGGGTGAGAGAACCGGCGGCTCCTCGCACTCCGGCCAATCTCCCCCGTAATGGAATGTGACCGCGCAACAACATTCATACATATTCAGCTCGGGCCAATGAGAGAGAGGCCCGAGGTGCCGCGGCGCTTTCAGGAAACAGATATGCAACGTACAGCTGTGAGGAGCACGAATGTAGAGAGGATTTATGCGGGTTATTTTGCGGTTTAAAAAGACAATACTCAGCTAATTTGACTGAATTGTGGGCTCGTCTCGGGCAGTGGTTTCCAAAGTGGGGTCGAGGGGTAAGCTGGGGGTCGCAAGAGGATTTCAAGATCTCATTTTAATTAATATGACATTTTATTTGCTGTATTTTTTAATTCAAACAGTATCTTTTAGTCAAATAGGGTCCAATAAGACAATAAACGTTTCAAATAACCAATATTAAACCTGATTTAAGATGCTTTGACACTTAAAATTATTGCTACTGTCATTTTCATTTCGCTTTGGGGGTCCTGAGTCGGTTGCATGGCTGTTTTGGGGGTCCCGGACAGAAAAGTTTGGGAACCCCTGGTCTAGGGCTGGGTGAGACGGAAAAAATCATCTCGATCATGATTTTGATTTTGTCATGATTCGTGTTTACTTTGTATTTTTCTGTTGCCTTTAACAGAGCTGCACAATTTAGGAAAAATATCTAATTGTGATTATTTTTTGGCCAGTTTGGCGATTGTGATTAGATTTGCGATTTGTGTTTTAATAATAGGATTAAGCTCAAGTTCACATTTTTACGCTTTTAGTTGTGAGTTACTTGTGTTTGTCACATTTTAACGCGTTTGTCGTTTTTAGATACATTTTTTGAGTCGCGTTTGTTGTTTGAGGGCACGTTTTTGTCGCTTTTGAATGTATTTTTTATCACTTTTGCTCGCACTTTTGTCGCTTGTTTCAGAACACATTCCAGTACAAATCCAAACTACAGTGTCAGCAGTTTTTATTCAAATCTAAGCAAGACATTTTGTTGTTTGTGGAAGAAATTATTGCACTTCAAACATTGCAGCCTTTGCGATTTGCTAATTGCATCCATTAAACTTGCGATTTTGTGTTGATTTGGTTTCATTGTGCAGTGCTAGCCTATGAGAGGTGAATAAAGTCATCTGCTCAGAGGCTTCAGAGGCTAAACAACAGGAAAAAGTGTGTTTGAACAGACAGCTGCATTAAAGAGACAAACAGTGAATCACAAAACGATAATTTTGCAAAAATAGCAGCTCGTCCCTGATGTGAACTCATTGTATCATGATTCACTGTTTGTCTCTTTAATGCAGCTGTCTGTTCAAACACACTTTTCCCATTGTTTTATTGGGAATTACTTTGCTTGAAAGTTTTTTAATCCGTGGAATAAAGCAGTTTCCATATTGTTTTTTAGCGTGATATTTTTCAATGTATTACACTTCAAAATGTGTTAACGTGACAGGCCTATAGGAATAATATAATTAATGTTACACACAGACCTGGAGTTATGTTTTTTACTGATTTATCCATGCATGTTTCATTAATCCTACATTATATTTACTGTACTTAGCAGGGCTGGAACAAGTTTATTCATTAATCGCAGCTAAAATCGATTATAGAAATTGTTGTCAACTAATTTAATAATCAAATAAGCGTTAACAGGTCTATACAATGACTCCAAAACATAACATGAGCTGAAAAAAAGGTTTTATGATTCAGACAGAGCAGGAATTACAGCAAAAATGGCACGGGAAATGTGTAAATTTTGTGTTTTTGGTGAAAACACCCTTTCATCTGTGAATATTCTCAACCAGGAAGAACTCAAACAGCTTCACTTCACCTTTATCTGGGTAAAAGTGAGTAAAAATCTCTTATTTATGGTTCTGTTCTAAATAACTAAATGATTAATCAAAAGGATAATAATCGTTAGACTAATCGATTCCTAAAATATTCATTGTTTGCAGCCCTAATATTGAATCCCCCGCCTCTAAAGCGCTCAGATTGCTTGCTTCCCAGCGGTGTGCGTCTGTAAATTGTTATCTACGAAGTGCCTTGTGTCGTCTTGTTTCTGTGACAAATTTCTCGCCTGGCCAGCCAAGACTACACACTTTTACAAAAGCAAGGCAAGTTTATTTGTAGAGCACAATTCGTACCTAAGAACATGACAGAATAAAATTGCATTAAAATCACAAAACAGACAGACAAATTCATTATAAAAAATACATTAAAAGAGAAGATAAAAGACAAAGATCTGGAATCGTATCTGTGATTTCCAATTGTACAAACGAATGGTCTGTTCATGATGTCGAAAGGAACATAGTGCCTTACGAGTACAATAGAAAGACAAAAATAACTCGGAAATAGAAACAGAAATAGCACAGATTTCTTCAGAATCAACTAAACTCTTGTGAATCTGAAGATATTTCATTCTGAAGGATATTTTAAACGAGATGACACATGCTACAAATAAGCAGCTGGGATTACATGTTCTGATGTAAGATAAGATAAGATAAGAGATCCTTTATTTGTCCCACAATGGGGAAATTCCACTGTTGCAACACACAGTTTAGAACAGGAATGAATGAAATAGGCGCATGCAATAAAAATAGGATAAATAAACATGGTAATAAAAATACAATATAAAGTATAAAGTGCACACTCTTATTTACAGTAGGTGGCTGTCTGGGAATAAATAGTAAAAATGGCAAATAAAGTGGCTTAAGTGTCTTGTTCTATACAGTAAGTGACTATAGTGAGGTAAAAGTGTATTAATAGTATGTTAAATTATATTGCACATGACTATTGTTGTAGGGACGGTCTGATTAGGATTTTTATTTCTGCAGGTATCCATTGATTGTCTTGCTGCTGTGGCCAATATTTGCTGATACTGATATTATCATTTATAAAATCGGTTGCAAGGTCCACTATTTTGTGTCACAGTAAAGTTGACAAAGCCAGGTTTTCACTTAAGTAAAAATAATAACAGAATGTATGGGAGATAAAATATTTTGTGGCATGATTGTGTAAACATGTGTACATTTTAAGGCCAGTTTTGCCTATTATACTATTACTACTACTACTACTACTACTACTACTACTACTACTACTATACATTTCTTTTCATTTTCACTCATAACCCTGTTCAAAAAGTACACACTGGATGCTCTGAGAACAAACTAGGAATGGCACAGAGACTGAAAAATATCAGTTTTAAACTTTTTTTTTTTCATTATTGGCCGTATCAGTGAAAATCGATCGATACTGGAGCCGATCCCTGGTCTGATGCGCTGGCCCTTCTGTATTTAAAGAAAGTAGAAGGGAATTTCACGACCATAAAGTTCTGGAGAAATTTTTATATTTCGTTATACTGCAGAAAATACTTCAAAGCTTTAAAAAACAAAAACAAATATTCTGTCTTGTATCCCGGCTCCACCTGTTCCGTGTCCATGTGTGGCTTCCGCTGGAGTGCTGTAAATGCTAATATGAGCCGGGCCGGGCGTCAGAGCTGCAGGAGCTGTCATGTCGGCCTCAGACTGTGCTGTTAGAGGCTGCTCTTCACAGCGGAGCACCAGCCTCTTCTATTGATCCATGTCTCGGAGCTACAAGAGCTCACTGATTATGATCAAACAAATACAGCTGTAACAAGCACCGTCTCTCTTGTCTCTTCGCTTGTTTTCCTAACGAAGTGATATTTTAATTTGGTATTTATCCAACCGAGCCTTCAGATTCGAGCGCGGACAGGAAGCGAGCGCTGACGGAGAATGAGGGGTTCAGGAGGTGGATGGTTCTGCTGGGAAGGAAGGAGGAGAGGAGAGGGAGTGTATTTATATGAGCAGGTGGAGAGGTCAAAGCGGTGACAGGAGATCAAGAGTGTCTGGCTGCAGTTGCTGGAGTGGAAGTTTGGTTCCATTAGATACAGAGTGAAGCTGAGAAGAATGTATTCGTTGTTTTTTTTCTTTAAAGTCTATCTGATAAGTTCGACCCACGTTTCAGTCGGGACGGGATCCGAGACCCGCTTTCATAACAGCGTCTTAACGGTCCACTAGGTCAATGAGCTCCAGTGCTGTCTGCGCTCTTAACGGTGCAGAGGAGTCAGCAAACGCCACACGTGTCAAATATGTGCGCACTGGTGCACCACACAACATCTGACCGTTTCCGAGTCTGCGTCTTTCGGCCTGTGGCTGGCGGCGCTCTGGCCCGGTTCATGGACACGTCAAATCAATTTATTTTTATAAAGCCCAAAATCACAACAACAGTTGCCTCGATGGGCCAGCAGTTCAGATAACTGTCCCAGAATGCCCCTGTCCTTTGACCCTCCTTCGCGGCGAGGAAAAACTACAAAAAACCCCACGGGAAAAAGTCGAAACCTCGGGGAGAACCACAGTGAAGGAGAGATCCTACTCCCACGGACGGACAGGCTGCAGATGAACTAGGACTGACATCCACTTGGACTGTGGAGCCAGAACCACTCAAGAGGGAGGTGGCTTTAAAGAGTTCCTCCAGGAGGACGAGGAGCAGTCCACCCAGTGTAGAGAAAGCTCCTCCAGCATTGGAATGGTTCATCTAAAGTAGATGGAGTTGGTCCAGGCAGACGAGGTGTGGCTAATCCAGGGTTGAGGGAGTTCCTCCAGGCGGGTGGCGCATAGATCGTCCAGTGTAGAGATCGATCCTCCAGACAGATGGGGGTGGGGTGGGGGGGGAGAACGGTCCAGGGCCGGCAGGCGTTCAGGGCAGGGCACGTGTAGGGCTGCACGATACTGGAAATTATTGCGATATGTGATGTGGCTATTAAGATCTGCGATATCGATATTATTGCAATATTTAAATACAGTTTAGTTGTCAACAAGTCAGCGATTATTTCTATTGTAGATTGAGACTTAGAATAAACTAACATTTTTAACCAAATAAATGTTGAAATATTGTGAATGAAGACTTCTAGAGAGAGAATATTTATGAATAAAGTGTAGAATTGACGAAAATCAGAAATGGTCTATTGTTTTTTTGACATTTTTCTTTAATAATGTCACTGTCTTTGTTATAAAAGTCTTTCAGTTTGTGTTTGAGTCTGTTTAGTCCAGAGAACGACGACCAACATCAAAATACGACTGACATTTTTGTTTATCGTAGACTATTCACGATTATTCTACCTATTTTTGATGCGATAATGTCTGTTATATTACAATAAAAACCAACAAATACAAAACCGAGGCTAATTCAGTTTGAAAAAGCTACGTTTTATTCATGATTTTCCCTTTTCAATGTCTAAAAACAGAACATTTCTATCAGATGGAAGACTTCGGTGTGACTGCGATATGTTTTGTTTGTTGCGATATCGTTCTTGCGTCAGACAATATTGTGATATCAATACTTTTGCGATATATTGTGCGGCCCTAGTCATGTGCACGGGACGAAAGCCGTCAGTGAGGAGCCGTGCACACAAGTCATGTGTACGTGCCGTAACGTGTAATCCTCCACATCAAAGTGACGTGATCAGTCTGTTCTGTCAGTTATAAGCACCAAGAGACACATCATTGAAACGTGTTGGTCATTTATTTAACCTGAATGGAATAAAGCTGCTCCTGCAATGTCCTAAAGCAGGGGTGTCCAAACTTTTTCCATCGAGGGCCACATATTGAAATATAGACCAAGCGGAGGGCCACAAATCAATCGCAAAACGTTAAAAAAAGCTGCATTTATCTGATGTTTTAAGCACCACCACATCTACATTCAGTCTCAGTGTCTTAATATCAGGTCTGTATTGCACCAAAATGTTAGTTATTTAGGTTGGAATTGTAGAAAATCTGAAATGTACTGTAAATAGTACTTATCAGGACAATGTGGGCCAGTTCACCAGGAAGCCTAAGGGCCAAGAAAAATTGGTCTGAGGGCCGCATTTGGCCCTCAGACCTGAGTTTGAACAAGTCTGTCCTAAAGTGTAAATCTTAAAAAAAAAACAACTAAAAAAAACACTTCAAATAGCTGGCAGTAGTTAGTTAAAAAGGCTTATTATGCTTATTTATTAGATAGTTTAAAATAAATCGAGCATAAATGAGTGGAGGAATTAATTATTGTACATTAAATTAAGTTTATTTTTTGCTTAATGATACACATCACTACATTTCATGATTATATTTAAAGATTTTAAACATTTTGCCTATTTATCTCCATACTTTGTAATGTTTGTGTTACTTCGCGGTTGAACGTGGGCAGCAAATATGACATTCCTCTACTGTTACCTAGCAACCATTTTGAAAACAAGGACCAAAATCCACTACACAACAGTCATGATTTGAAAAATAACAATACCTGATAACAACTTCATTTTGTTAAAGGATTGTTTAAACTGTCCAAAAATCGTGTCAGTTGTTGGTAAATTATCACTGTGTTTTCAACGGCGAGTCGCTTTTTGATGACATCACAGAGGGATTCCATCAGCACTACCTGGAATTTTCATCTTTTTGTAAACTTTCTCACAAACTGCAACTTCACAGATGCAAAATTATAATAAATAATTGCGATCCCATCAAGCTAAGTCATAATTAGAACATTTTGAGAACCTGCCATATAGACTTTGAGTTTGTTACATCTCGTTCTTTCTTTTTTTCTTCTTCTTTTAATTACTTTTTGTCCACATTTAACAAGCGAGGACATATACCGTCGTGGGAGTACAATCAGTGTTTTTGAACCCTTTTTCCCTGTACCCACTAAACTCCCTCTGTGGATTTTTAGTTAAGTAATTATATCAGTGCACGGCGGATAAACAGTGATGCATTTTGTTCCCTGAGCGGAGGGCCGTGTTATTAGACGTGATATTTTCTCGGTTGCTGTTGTTTTCCTCCTGAGCCATAGATTGTGTGTGGTCAGAACGCTGCGTCTCAAATATCCCGAATTCTTTCCAAAGTAAACCATTGCTTAATTCTGAGGCGTGCAGCAATTCATGACACATTGCTTTCAGTAAATATTCCAGCACACTTACATTTTTCCACAATTTCCGAGGCGTGTTTATTGGCTCTCGCTGTGAACTAAAAGGAAATTACACATGTGTTTTTGAAATCTACCTATGCCCTCTTCAGTGCTCTAATAACTCTGCTAGGGCTGAGCGATGTGGCAAAGAATTATTATTATTATTATTATTATACACGATTTTATTATTCACTTTGCATTTACGTTTGTGATTAGATTTGTGATTTGTGTTTTAATAATAGTATTCTGTTCAAATTCACATTTTAAACACAATTTTGTCACTTCTAGTCGCATTTTTCTTGGTTGTATTTGCCATATCTGAACATGTCTTAGTCACTTTGATTCGCATCTTTGACTGATCAGGGACTACCTGCCTTTTCATGCTGCTCACACGTTCATGCACTGCAAATGATTTACAATAGAGCAATAAAAATATTAGATAAGAAACCTATCAGGTCCCATCATTGTGATAGTCTGAAAAATTTAAAGATTATGGCCTTCAGTAATCACATCAAATGGTCACAGTTGAAGCTGATCCATAAATGTTTACACGGTCAAGCTCCTCGGGTTCTTTGTGAGAGTGTAGTTCCTCTCAGGACTGTGGGCTCCAGAACCAGAGGAGCTCAAAGTGGGAACTGTCAGGTCCCGAGGAGAAAAACAACTTTTGGACAATCAGTCTTCACTGTACAAGGCACTAAGGCCTGGAACAGTTTACCCACTGAACTCAAGGGAGAGGTGACCTGGGTCCTTTTTAAACATAAACTGAAAATGATTTGATCAGTGGTCAGACATGTGACCATATGTAGTTGTAATTTTTATAATGTAATATCTGCACTGTTGTATGTATTGTTTTTTTAAATGTACTGTATTTTAAACGCTCTGTATTTTAATTGTACTGTATTTTCTTTGTAAAAGCCCTTCTGGGGACGGACATTGAGAATTAGCCTTGGCTTAAATGTTGTAGTATGTGACATGAGCTCATGAAGCAGACTTGTCCCTATTCAAATAAACTAGACTAGACGTATTTAGTCGCATTTTTGTCACATTGGGTTGTGTTTGTCATAAACATGTCTTAGTCACTTTGAGTCGCATCTTTGACGTTTTTTGTCACATTTTTGTCGCGTTTTTGTCGCGTTTTCGTGCATTGAGTCACTTTTGTTGTTTGTAGGTGCGTTTTTGTGACTTTTAGTCACGTTTTTGTCGATTTTAGTCGCGTTTTGGTGCATCAAGTCATGTATATTTGTGGGCGCGTTTTTGTCGCTTTCAAATGCATTTTTATCGTCGTGCTTTAGTCGCTTGTTTCAGAACACTTTTGTACAAATCCAACCTACAGTGTTTTCAGTTTTTCTTCAAATCAAAGCAAGACATTTTGTTGTTTGTGGAAGAAATAATTGTACATCAAAAATTGCTAATGCATCCATTAAATTTGCGATTTCGATTCGATTCGATTCGGTTTAACTGTGCAGCCCTGGTCTGTAAGAGGTGAATAAAGTCATCTGCTCAGAGGCTTCAGAGGCTAAACAACAGGAGAAAAAGTGTGTTTGAACAGACAGAAACAGCGAATCACGATACGACGATTTCACAAAAAGAGCAGATTGTCACAGGGACGAGCTCACCATTCGATTTTTATCACCGTATCTTTTTGCCGCCGTAGGGACCGAGTGTTGAAGGACAAGAGCCTGAGTGGCACTTTGTCAAGGACGCCTCTTCTTGACTGAGGACAAATGCACTTTTTATGTCGAAGACTCCTCTGCTTCCATCCGTTTGAGTGCTTATTTTTAGCCCCTCGCTGCTATAACTGGACAGCTCCTACGGCTCCTAACACCGGGGAGGCCCAATTAGAGCAGGAGAGGGAAAAGCAGGATTTTGGCTGAGGAGGAGGTCAGACACCCATCGTCGGCTAATGATGCTGTAAGTGCGGGACATTAGAGACACTTAAAATACTTAATGATCACGTATAAGTTTGGGCCGCTGAAATGGGAGCACTTCCTAAAGGCAATTTCTAACGTAATCTGCACTGGTTAAGAAGGTTTTATCCCTGCGGGAGATTTAAGAGGAGACATTTTGGTGTTTTTAGATCCTACAGTGTATATTAGTAAGGTTTTGCTAAGCTACATAGCATTTCAATAAGAATTTTTGAAAAGGGAAAACCTGCAAATGTTTTTTTTTAACCTGCTCTTATGTGAACAACTCCATAGAAACTGAAACTCGGCAAAATAACCACGTTAGCGACGAGATGATGAGTTATGAAATTCTCTGGAGTGGATGAAAGTCCATTTTGATATTTGCGGACAAAGGTTATTTGTGCATTCGGTGCCCTACTTCAACCCGTATACGTAACAGAAAATAAAATTGCCCCTTTTGTGTGACTTGTGAAAGGTCTTGCATTTACGGAGTTGCACTAAAACATTCTCACAAAGAAACGACTATTATATTCCATGCTCTGAATCCTGTAATCATGTTATCAAATTGTGTTTTTCTGCTGCTGCTTCTTATTTATTTTGGCTTGATAACCGATATTTGCTGACACCAGTATTTTCAAATGTATTAAGGCTTACACAACTGTAGTAAATGCACAAATGTAATCATCATCAGATATAATATAATGTTGACCTCATAGCATAACGTCATTTTTCAAGTTTTCAGGAGGCTTGAAGAAACTTTTTACACTTATCACTGAGATGACTTACAGACGGAAAGTGTTTTTGGCTGTAGACATTTTTCTTTTTTTGTCGAGGATTGGACTTGGAGTTTTCACCCTTGCAGTATGTGCATATTACCAACATTTGCATCAGAAAAGTGAATAAGAAATGTAAATTTAGATCAGTTTCCATCACAGGGTTTGAGTGCAAATCTGGGTGTTGCTTACGTAATTACGGGAGCCTGCAGTGGGCGTAGTCTGCGCCGTGTGCTCCAGTAAACAGCAATACACAAACACGGGAATAAACATTTTATCGTCCTGACGGTGCGTCGTGCTGAGTCCTACGTCCTGGATCTGACCTGGAGTTTGACGTGCTCCAGTACCTCGACGACGGACGCTGCCGTTTGGTAAATAACAAGCTAACTCTGATCTGTCGTATCCATCGTGTAATTACTGTGTAGCATTAGCATTAGCTGTTTTTATTCTTGCGGCTGCGCGCTTCCTGGAGGCGTGGCTTAAACACCGCGTCATCCTTGTGAAGCGCGCCATCCTTGTGAGGAGCCCCGTCTGCTGCTCAGCCGAGGGGGACGGAAAAGACCGTTCTCTAGTGAAAACATGCGGGAATCAATCAAAAAACCACTTTGGGCACAACATACGAGGCCCAAATAGCACTGTAGGAAGGTTAAAACCTCTGAAAAGTCGATTTTGCATGTTATGGGACCTTTAAGAATGTTACCCTTGTATAATGGGATGTACTGTATATGCTTTACCAACAAGAAAACGGCTGCTGTCTGTATTTTTGCTAAACTGTGTCCCTGAAGTTGAAAAGAACAAACACTAAAGTCTCTTTTAATGCTTCTAACGATGGACCATGACGTTGGACAAGGACAAACTTTTCCCTGAGTTACTTCACTAATGCAGATTGGACCGCACACACAGTATGTGTTTCACGGCCAGTTATTTCCCTGCCTGTTTATTTTGTTTATAGCCTGAGCTGTGCGGTGCAGTATTTTTTGTGTATATGGAGGATTTTTGGCAAGACAGATGGAAAAAGTGGATTATTTTAGCATTGTTCGTCACCTGTGTCCTGTGCAGGTGTAGACTGCCGGTCATGTGAGTTTTAATGTTTGCTTACTCTCTACACTAGACGAACTGTTCCTCGTCTGCCTGGAGGAACTCTCTCTACTCTAGATGAGCCACCTTCCTTCCTCCTTAGTGGTTCTGTTCCATCTTCAGTCTGTCCGTCAATGGGAGTAGGATCTATCCTTCACTCTGGTTCTCCCTGAGGTTTCTACTTCTGCACAGGGTTTTTTGTCATTTTTTTCTTGCTTAGAAGGAGGACACGAACAGAGGATGGTTTGGGACAGTTATCCATTTGGTAAATTCTGTTGAACATTGTTTATTTAATCTGCTTTCTACCTGTGGCCCATCGAGGAATCTGTTGTGACTTTGGGTGCTATAAAAATAAACTTAATTGTTTCCAAATTCACTTTAGCTGTTATGTGCATGAATCAAAATGCACCTGTGTGGTGAATGAGCGTCTAATACAAGCGTTTTATGCTAATTAAATTACCATGGTCTGTTACTCATACGATACTTCAGAATGCACACACAGATAGTCACACCAGTGGCTAGGTCTGGAAAGTAGAATGAGACAAAATAACAAAAAATGACTTTATGATGTTACGCTATGAGGCCATTTTTTTGTATTTTTTGTAATGATTGTGTATACATTTATAATCGTAACTTCATTGTTCTTGTATTTCCAGTTTAACTAATTGTCTATCACTAATCTGGACTTAATTACACTTGAGAACTGAACCACTCGAGAAATTTCAGCGCCGAACCGATGCATTGACAGATATCGACGTTGCCGCCAATCCATCCCTAGAACGACGTCCGTTTTATTTTTTACAAATGTCTCTCTTTGCATTGTACCTGGCCCAGAGTGTTTGATTGATGTGCGCAGAGGCGAGGTGAAAGCCGGATGGACAGGAGCGAGATAAGAAGGTGAAGGAGGGATCGGGGGACACATCAGGGTACAAAGAGAAGAATGAGTCCTACATCTGCCACACGGGACTGAACCGCTGCACATCTGATCCAGACTGCATTGTGAGGACTCAATTCAGTGCCGCTGGGAACGTATTCAAAGCACAGCGCGTTCTTCTGGGTGCAGTTAGAAGATTAGACGCCGCTTCAATTTTGCTGTCCGTCTTCAGTCCTGGTTTAGTCTTGGATAAATCGTGTTATTTAGTGGGCGACCGTGGCTTAAGTGAGTGAGCGTCTTATGAGAGGTTGGCCGTCGATTCCAGTTTTGATTTGTGCAAACTGCCATTGACACTTCACCCACTTTGTCTAAATACAGTGTGTAAGATATGAGTGAGTGTTATTAGTCTCTGTCGGAGAGAAAGGAGACATTTTGAATAATCTTTGTAGTAGTTGTGTTGAAGATGTCATTGCATGAAGGAAGAAAGTTATTATTGTAAATGATTTTGGAAAATGGGTGTAAAAACAAAGGGCCTCATTCATAAATGTTTCCTTAGGGCTTTAGTTGTTTAGTCGATTAATTGGTCGATGGTCTTTTACTCGACCAACATTTGTATTTTTCTACAAATTATTTATTTAGATTAAAACATTTTTATGGCACAACAGCAAAAAGAAGTGAGTGAGAAAGAAAGGGAATGAGTTAGACTAATATTTTGAAGTGAATTATGAATTTAATCTAACTTGTGTATCTCTAACGTATAAATACAGTTTCCTTGTATTTTTTGTACAAATAATTGTTTTTGCATGAATTCCTGAGCTGTTGGAGATTCTTTCATAGCTTTTCCGCCCCCCTTTTAGTCGATTAGTCAGTCGAGGGGACATGTCTTTAGTCGACCAAGAATTTCTTCAGACGACTACAGCGTTAGTTTCCGCATAGGACACATGTCATGCTATGGCGACTTTTTTGAGCTTTTTGAGTACGTCCCCTGTTTAAAAGTTATTTAAAGTTTTGATTTGTGCAAACTGCCACTAACTCTTCACCTTCTTTCTCTAAATACAGTGTGTAAGCTGTGAGTCAGTGAGTTATTAGTAATTGTCGGAGAGACCGCTGGTAGACGTGGAAGATGTATTAAAAAATTGCATTTGTTGTTTTGGATATCTGTAAAATTAGTGTATCAAGTGCAACAGACAAGAAAAACGTGAGCGCTTCACTGGGTCCAAACGAGGAAACAAGATCAGGTTCTCTTCAGGGATGAATAGATACATGAATTGATAACAAAAAATAGCCATATTCAAAAGATTGTGAAGCATAGGCAAAGATCCGAGGCACGCCGACCGAGTTAAAAGTCCTTTAGTGTGGACAGGGACGATTACGACTGTGGTGGTCTTCATCAGGGCATTGAGCAGAATAAAAGAACAGGTGTCCTTAAATAATGTTATCATGTGACAAGCATCACATGAACTGACCACTATTTATTTAGTTATTTATTTATTTAACAGGACCATGTACAATGACATTATGCTCGGGGGAAAAGATGATTGCACCAGATTATAGCTATGCAAGATAATTTCCATCTGCAGTCCTCAACACGTCAAGTACACACACAAAATTACATAGACATTTGTTACTCATTTTACTTTCTACAGCTCAAATCTTATCAAAAAACAAATAAAAAGTTCCCCAAAGTGCAAAGAAAACGGAGAAAGCACGGAGCCCCAAATATATTGTTCTGTCTGTCATATATTGGACAAGTGACAGAGATACTCAAATATTCTTCTGTCTGACCCACATTTCTAACTCTATATATAATACACTGTCCTGCTGCAAACCCTGTAACGGCGTAAAATTCTTTCTGTAATTAAATATCCTCTCATTAGTTCTAGCTGGTGATAACGGTCGGCCCAAATTCTTCAGAAATACCTCCTTTTGAATCAACTAAATGCATTAATAATAAGGATATGCTTTGTCTCATATGCTTGTGTACTTCGGCTCGCTGTACTGTCCACTTTGGTCAAATACAAGGTTCAAGATGCTTTAAAAGGTCATTTATGTTTAATGCTACACCGCTCACTAAAAAGCAATTATGTGTTTTACTCATTAGCAGTAGTAATGACTTATTCATCGAGGTTAATGGACTGGAAAAACAGGGGAAGAAATGATGAGAGCTGCCACACAATGAATATGCAGCGCCCTACATTAATATTTACATGTTTAATAAATTATATGTGGAGATTTCGATAACCTTTTGTGGGACTTTTGAAGACTTTCTGATCTCTAGACCCAACAAACTTCTGCGCGGTTCTCCAGTGATTCTGAAGAGGAGGAACAAATCACTTTAGGCTACGTAGTGTTTGGTTAATGAGGAGCGTTGGTCCTGAAAGTCGTAAAACAATGCCCCACGGTTACTCACTGTACATTTATTGATTGGTTTTGTGAAAAGGTCTTTGACTTTTAAAGAATTCATGTATATATTTTCAGTCTCTGCCCTCGAAAGGTTTATGTCAAGTTTATAAGTAAAATAGTTTGTGGAAAATACGCAGTTCTGTAAGCTTTACACCTTCTTATATGTTATAGAGGTGGACAATATATAGAATTTTAGATATCATGAATTAGACAAATGTTAAATTTATCACAAAAGTGCAAAAATTTCACCTTTTACCCTTATATGAACGTTTCCAACATGACTTTTTCCATTTCTATTTCTAATCAGCTTATTTTGTAGTTTTTTTCCCCCCAATAAACTATATATACTCAATATTCAAATTTTTCAGATATTCAACAACAATACAATGAACACAGTGAATACAATCAACAGTACAATGGGGCAGTGCCATTCAGACATTTAAACACAATCATCAAAACCTTAAAATGAATTCTATAATGGACTGGGAGCCAATGAAGAGCGGCTAAGACAGGGGTTACTTTTTGGTCCCTGTCAGCAATTGGGCAGCTGAATTTTGCACCCCCTGAAGACGGCGAAGAGGAGACTGACCCAACCCCATGTATACAGCATTACAGTAATCAAGTCTTGATGTAATAAAGGCATGGATGGCCTTCTCAAAATCACAGGCAGGGAGATAAGGCTTGACTTTGCTCAGGGTTTTAAGATGGAAATAGCTGGACTTGACAACCACATTTATGTGTTTATCAAATCAAATCAAATCAAATCAATTTATGTTTATAATTCCCAAAATCACAACAACAATTTCCTCGATGGGCCACAGGTAAAGCAGTTCAGATAACTGTCCCAGAATACCCCTGTCCTTTGACCCTCCTTCGTGGCGAGGAAAAACTACAAAAAACCCCATGGGAAAAAGTAGAAACCTCAGGGAGAACCACAGTGAAGGAGAGATCCTACTCCCACGGACGGACAGGCTGCAGATGAACTAGGACTGACATCCACTTGGACTGAGCCAGAACCACTCAAGAGGGAGTTCATAGGCAGACGAGGTATGGCTATAAGAGAAAATCAAATCTAAAGTCACTGTCCACTGTCACCCTAAGGTTACGCACCGAGGTGTGACAGAAAGAGGCCAGTGGGCCAATGGCGCTGTGGCAGTTGTTAAGGATTTTAGAGTCACCAAAAACAACAATTTGCTTTCATCCAAGACTTGATTTAGTTGAGACAGTCTAACAATGGGAACAGTGAGTCCTTGGAATTAGGCTTAAGTGGAATATACATCTGTAAGTCATCTGCATACAGGTGGAATGCCATATTGTGTTATTGGGATACAATACGACACAGTATCGTTTTGCAGTACATTGTCACTCGCTGACTTTAATGACCTCTTGTACATGATAAAGCTGCTGTGCTTCACTGGTTTTATAGTTCTAGTCTCATGAATCCTGTGGGAGGAGCGCGTACAACTAACCACACAACGTGTTTGTGACCAAGTTGCAGACAAATCCTTTTGTACCGGCTGGTGCTGATTGCTCAAAACAAAGGAAGAAAGCATGACCCCAGCCCTGAATGTGCCCCTGCACTTTTACAAATGCTGTCAAAGGTCAAATTTACAGTTTGTTTCTAACTTTTGAAAACTTAATGTAATTAATTCAGGACAAATTGTTGCAGTCCCTTATAATATTGAACTATTTTACTTGTGGACTGTAATGCAATACATTTTTTTCATTTATTATGGGCAAAGTATTGCAATACTTATTAATATGCAATCGTAGATATCGTCTATCGCAGCGCAAGTGGGGTCCGGGGCCTCCTGGGGGGCCTCAGAGGCACTGCAGGGGGCCTACAAAGGTTGTCCACATAACAATCATAAAAGAAAATTGAGCCTGAAAACCATTTTACATAATATATTTGCTTACTTTATATCAGTATTAAGCCTATTTCTATTTTTACGAGTAAATCTAACCCTAACACTTACAGAGAAAAACATTACATATACATTTGAATACAGAGAAAATTATTAGTGGGGGCCCCTGAGGGATCATCGGGTTGATAAGGGGCCTGTGACGCTGCAGGATTTATTAATGGCTGGTCTATCACAATATATTGAAATTACACTATATATTGTGTGGCCCTTTGTAACGTGATAGTAATTTATTGTGACAAAAGTGTATCGTGTTTTCTTAATCCGTGATACACTTAGGATTCAACAACGTCACGTAGCAATTACGGCACTTTGTTGTGAGTGTCATGACATTAAGAAGAAAATTATACCGCAATTTTCAACTCAGAAGTCAGTGCCCTTGTTTCTTTTATTAAGTCGTTTTAGATTCTTTTTGTTATTTCAATGTCCAAAATATAACATAATGATCCACGAATTTCATATATTATAACTATAAAGAGGACAAATGTATCGTCTTCTTTAATAGGAAACGTATTCTCTTGCTAAATTATGGAAAGGCTGCACAAACATTGTCTGACATTTTCAGTGTTTGCAATTTACTGTCAAAAAATGTGATTAAAAGTAAAATGTCAAAACTTTCTTTGTTATTTGTTTAGTCTGTCAGCAATACAATCTTGGAAACTAAAAACGGAAAAACATTACACGCACAAAGCATTTTTATTATGTTAAGTCACGCCGTATCCAAATTATTCAACCGCGTCGTGTTTACATAACTTTTTCTAATTATTGTTGCTTAACTACAGCATTCCAGATTGTGCAAAATAGCAATTGAGTTTCTTTTTTTTCTTTTTTACGAACATTTCTGTGTACTATTTACTGCAAAGAACCACATTTTAACCTTAATTCTCTTCTTCGAGAAACAATTACTCTTTTCCTTATTACAGTCACTAATTTAATACCGCGTTAATTGCATTGTGTTTACTTATAGTTTCATTAGAGTGCGTTATGTAACGGTGGAGCCTGGATATTTATTTGTGTAATTTGCTCCTCTCATTGAAACATTCAGTCCACGGGGGTCTCGGAGGTGTGCTTGGCTTCTTGACACACTCGATATGACCTTTTAGACCACTGCTCTCCAGAGACTGTATCCAGCTTCATCGTCTGCACACAAACCCGCCGCTCAAGCCTCTGCCTCAGCCGTGGACCAGCGCTAAACTACGAAATATGGCTCTATGGACAGAGGAATAGTAGAAAATGAGATATAATTTGTAGTAGTTGTGTTGAATATTGTCAGTGCACGAAGTAGAAAAGGTTTCAGGGGTTGTCATCCGGACGCTGTTTGAAGATCGAGACGTTTCGACTTCTATCCGGAAGTCATTGTCAATCAGAGAGCTGGTCTGGGAACTCTGTCTTATATGCTACTCTGAGTGGTGAGAGCCCTGCCTACAGGGAGGAGTCACTGATGGCCTGTTTTTGTTTGGTTAATCGTTTGCCCTGCCTAGTGTCAACTGAAAGTGATAATGGCCTGTTTTTGTCAGGTTAAAAGTTGGTCCTGCCTAGTGTCACCTGAAAGTGATAATGGCCTGTTTTTGTCAGGTTAAAAGTTGGTCCTCCCTAGTGTCACCTGAGGCTAATCTATGGTGAAAGCCTTTGTTCTATTGTCCTATTGATAGCTGGCTGTTGCTCCCTCATCATTGCTGATGACCTCATTAGCATTTGACTGGTCTATTGATTTGGACTAGGGTATTAGGAGGCTGTCATAAATCTTAGCTAAATTAAATCTATTATTTTAGTAGTCGACTTGTCAAACGATTATTTTTATTGTACACTGAGACTTTTTAAATACACTATCAGCCCAAAAAAAGATTGAAATATAGTGCCTTAAGGCTTCTAGATATATATTATGTATTAATGAAGTGTATTCTTGATGAAAATCAGCAATAATCTAGTCTTGTTTTCTTGTTTGACATTTTGATATTGGTATTAAAAGGTCGTTTTACATAAGTTTAAGAGCCTTTAAAGTGCAGTTAATGTTTAGTCGATGATTATTTTTTGTAGTTTGTTTTGTGGCAAGTAGTGTCTAATGTGTTACAGAAAGGTTCTCAAATCTAAACAAAAAAAAAGATAACAAAAAAGTGCTCTTTAATTCTCATGAAACATTGTCCTCGCTTAGTATTTGCCTTAAATCGTGCAGCTCTGTTTAAACATATAACGCCTCGACACACATTGCTCTGTTTGCAGTTTCTCTCTGTTGATATCGGACTCCTCGTGTTGCCTTCACTGTACCGCCGTGGGTAAAATATGGCCGCATTACCGGCAGCAGCACCTCTGAAAAAGCCTCTCTCATTTCCACTGCCTCCTCCTCTGTCAGCGCCCAAAGTAACGGATTTGCAACGACAGCGAAGGCAACACGAACCGTAAATTAAAAGTCTTGCACGGCGGCGGCGGCGAGGGTCGGAGTCAGAGAGCAGCGGTGTGTTTCGGACCACGGCGAGATGGATGGGTCAGACGGGTGGGAATGTCAAGAACAATGCGATACTGTGGAGACCGGATCGTAATGAAGGTGTTTTTACTGGACACTTGGTTGGATTCGGACCAAAGATGATGAAACATTTAGATTGTGAGTGGCAAACTTTAAAGGCAAGGTGTTTTTTTCAATAGTTTTTTTCCTCAGTTTGCTCTCTCAACGTATCGGCTTTCATTTGGAAACAACAAACGTGTCCAGTCTGCTCCTAAAGATGTTTTATTATTTCATTTAATCCACTTCATCTATAGATTTCTCTGGGACGTTGTAACTTCAAAGGCCGTTTTCTCCAAATGCATTTTTCTCACACAAAGACATCAGCCTTAAAGTAGCTCCTACAAACACCTAACTTTACAATCTTACACTTAACAAGATTTTGACGGAACGTAAAGAAGGACTTAATGTAATGCTTTTCTTATTTTCATGATTATTTACATTGTAGATTGTCACTGATGGCATCAAAACTATGAATGAACACATATGGAATGAACTAAGCCAGTGTAAATCGCAACATTTTGGGGAAAAAAATGATGATTAATGTAGCACTGTAGTCTTTGCCACTGTCTCTGATTCTTTAAGGCGAGATACTACAGGCAAGACGCTTTTTTTTTTAATCAATGTTTTACTTTTTGGTCAGTTTTCTCTCTCAACATATCGGCTTTCATGTGGAAAACATCAGATTTGTCCAGTCTGCTTCTAAGGATGTTTTAGTACTTCATTTAATCCACTCCATCCATAGATTTCTCTGGGACATTTCAACTTCAAAGGTTGTTTTCACCTAATTTTAGTTAATTTTTTATTTTATTTCATTTATTAGCCTTAAAGTAGCTCCTACACACACTAAACTGCACAATCTTGGATTCAACAAGATTTTGACGGAACATACAGAAGGATCTAATTCCAAAGCTGATTTATTAAAGTTTAAAGTCTAAAACTTAGTAGAAATTAGAATTTTTAGGACAATTTTCAGTTAGATCTAGTTTACTCAAAAACTAATTAAGAAACCCAAATTCTCTGTGTACATTTCTTTAATTACTAAAATGAAATTTAGACCTGGTTCTGTACCTTTTTTTTTTTTCAGATGCAAATGTCCCAACTTTATGTATTTTTGGCCGTTTTTTTACACATAAAATGCCATATTTCCAACTTTTCTCCTACTTTTTTTGCTTACATTTATGACAGAATACTACAATTCGATACTATGTTTCGAATTGATATCTTTTAATTCAATAGTTTTTCCTATTCACCTGCAGTGTCTCGCCTTCATTTTGCCTTCATCATTGTTGTCCATTCTTTTTTTTGCTAAAGAAATTACTCCGGACACTCCAAATGGCAAATCATTCAATAAAATCTATGTTTTCAAGGCACACCTGACAATCCCTCAAGGCACTCAAGTGTTCCACAGCACCCTGGTTGAAAATTAAGGTGCTAAACAATAAAGTGTGATAACAATAACAATTCAAAATAGCCTCTATTTGGCCTAATCACTGCTCTGCTCTCTCGGCTCCACTAATGATCCCTGAAAGGCTCGGCCGTGAAGTGAAAACCATTTCAGTGACTTCTCTTGCAGCTCAGTATCAGACGGCCAGAGGTTTAGAGCGCTGTCAACAAAAGCAAAGCACTTATTTCTCTATCTAAAACTAAAACCTATTAAGAGTACTTTAACATTGCTTTCTTTGCTGCGTAATTCAATACATCTTCATATATTTGATGTCTTCAGTGTTGAAAATAGTAAACATAAAGAAAAAATGTTAAAGGTGTCCAGACTTTTCCCTGGTTGGCGTTTTGTTCCAGTGCGTTTGATTCGTAGATTAAAGATAAAGACACACTTCTAAAAATACACGAATTAGAGCACTTCATGTCAAAACTGCATAAATTAGACCCTATATTATGCAAACGGACTTTTTTGAGCTTTTTAATTGTGTCCACTTGACAAACTTTGAAGCCAGTAGCTGCTATTTTTAACCTAATTTGAGCTGCCTCTTAAGGCCGTGATGCTTTTTACTGAACGCTCAGGAATCAGGAATGAACTGCTTGCAAACCAGAAAAGGTGTTTTTTTGCAGTCGTATGATTAAAGTGAGACACTGCAGGTAAATAGGAAAAAATCTTAAATTTAAAGATATCAATTTGAAACTTCTCCTGTAGTTTACTCTCCTAAATGTAAGAAAAAAATATATTACAAGTTTTTCATCCTGTCATGTTTTCATGTAGAAATCAGGTATTTTGTGTGTAAAAATGGCGAAAAATACACATGTTTGGGACAAAAAAATCTGAAAAATTGACAGAATCAGGTTTACATTTTTTGGTTCATTTTATAACACATATTAGTTACAAAAGTTAGATAGTAGTTGGATTTCTTATTTAGTTTGGACTGAAACTTATACTAAAAATTCAAATTTTGCCTAATTTTTTCATAAATTTTTTTTCTTAAAACTTCACTAAATCAGTTTTAAAATTAGATATCAACAAATCGTTCTGTACGTTTTGTCAAAATCTTGTTTAGTCCAAGATTGTACAGTTTGGCGTGTGTAGGAGCTACTTTAAGGCTGATCTTTATGTCTTTGTGGGAGAAAAATGCATTTTAAGAAAACAGCCTCTGAAGTTACAATGTCCCAGAGAAATCTATGGATGAAGTGGATTCAATGGTAGAATAAAAAATTTTTAAGAACAGATCGGACAAGTTTGTTGTTTCCACATGAAAGTCGATATGTTGAGAGAGCTTTAAAAAGTGAGTTTTGCCTTAGTGTCTCGCCTTAATTGCAGTTTTTGTTCCTGCACAAATGTAACCGGGTACTATATATTAAAGCTAAATACAGGTTCTTCTTTTGCTGTGGCTCTTATCTTGAGAAAAAACAATATGTGCGACGTAGACCTTTTGCAGATTTATGTTGCAAAATGTCAAAATCTTTATTCCACGGCAAAGTGCACCATAATCAGTTGGATAATCTGGCTCTTGCCCCATCTGGCCGCACGACATCATCACAATCTACAATCTGAAAACAAATATACCTTCCAGCTATAATGAAATTAAATTACTGCTCGTTTTCGCTTGGCCAAAGATTTCCCTTGGTTTCAGATTACGTCATCAATTTTATTCGTTTGTGATGTTTAATTAAGACGGGTCAAACAAAAGAGCTGACTGCGCTTTGGCCGTCTCCACCTGATTCAGTTTATTACATCAAAAAACGCTGTTCCAAAGCTGTGCACGCACTTGAAAATTCATGACTATAGTGGGATAATATCCAAATATATAAATGCATCAATAATCTGAACAGCTGCTCTACTCAATATTAGGGCTGTAGTCTTTTAATTGGTCAATGTTTTAAAAAATTTTTAAGTTGACTAATTATTTTATTTCGATTAAAAGGATTTATACGATAAAAACAGTGAAAAAAGTGAAGATATGGAGTGAGATTTTGGATTAAATCGTGAGTTTAATCTGTATCTAACACATAAATACACAGTTTTCTGGTACATTTCTATATGAATTGTTATTTTTTAGCATGAACTCCAGTGCAGTTGTGTGTTTTTTTTGTTTTTTGAGTGCAGTTTGGGTCAGATACAGACAAATACTTCATCGTTTTGCCACGCCCCCTTTTAGTCGATTAATCGGTCGATGGGGCAGGTCTTTAGACGACCAAGAATTTCTTCAGTCGACTACAGCCCTACTAAATATTTAAAAAGTTGAATTGAGCTTCTTCTTCAGTAACAAGAAAAAAGTTTGTGGTTTTGATTTCTTTCTACAAATTAAATATGTATTGGTTAATGCTAAATGGGTAATTTTGCTGCACAGAAAAGTAGATTAACAGACGTTATTTTGTTGTGACAGTTGAGGAATGGGAAAATGTATGTACTTCACGGTGGAGGACGACGAAATCACGTGTTTGGAGGGAGTTCGTTTTGTCAGAACACCACGTCAAAGTGCTCATTTTTCACAGGGAAACTGCTGGAGAAACTGTGGTTGCCAATCATTTCCCATCATTTCCATGCGTGTTATTGCTCAAAAATACTGGACTGAGATTAACAAAGCCCTCCAGACTGTCGCTGCTGCCCCCATCCAGTTTAGAAGTCTGTATTTGGGCCTCAAAACCCCTGGCATGGACATTATTGGTGGATACCTGTGGAGTATACTATTGGCGGCAGCAAAGAGATGGTTAACACAAACTACACCATCAATCAAGGACAGGACTGAAATTGTGACTCACATTCGACAAATGGAAAAAAAAACAAAAGTTGCCTAGAGAGATTCTTGGTCGACTAAAGCCTTGCTCTTTCGACCAATTAGTCGACTAAAATGGGGTGTGGCAAAATCTATCAAAACTATGAAGTATTTCTATGTATCTGATCCAAACTCATGATTAACTCCCAAAATCTTTAGTTGACTTACTACATATCTTGTGCCTTTTGCTGTGTTCCCATAAATCCCTAATATCTAAATGATATAAAATAGTTGACTAATATACATTTTGGTTGACTAAGACACCATTGACCGATTAAACGAATAAAGGATTACAGCTCTATTTTTTTAAATGAACCTCTTTGACAGACTTTGGACTAAATGGGACTAATTTTATTTATTTATTTATTTAATTTTCATTGCTCTGTGCTGTCTGTTTTTATCGTAGAAAGGGTTTCAGGGGTTGTCATCCGGACACTGTTTGAAGATCGAGACGTTTCGACTTTTATACAAAAGTCATTGTCAAACTTTTGGATAAAAGTCGAAACGTCTCGATCTTCAAACGGCGTCCGGATGACAACCCCTGAAACCCTTTCTACGATGAACCACACCTGGACGAATGAGGGCTTACATCGACGATGTCTGTTTTTAGTTTTTATTTTCTATTAGTTGCCCGCTCTCTGGTCCTTACATGGATTTAAAAACCTACTTGAAAATCTGGTGATCGTCGGTGTTGTATAGTTTACACCTCGGCTTTGTGGGGTCACCTCCCGAGCTCGACTGTTTGACTTATGTTTCTACCCTTTCTCTTTCCCCATTTTTAAGTTACAGCTTCTCTGTCTCTTATGAAATAAAGATAAACGAGTAACGCAGCTCAGTTGAATAAATATAGCGGGATTAATGTACCCAGTAATGCACCACAAATGATCAGGTTCAAGAATGTGGATGCTGAAAAATCAATACTGGGATATTGACTCTCGGAAAGACCATTCGCTGTAAAATGTAACCTCTGGCAACACGGAGTAAACAAAAATGAGTATTGCGTGGATTCTTGCGTTTTGCCGAATTGAAAGCAGATTTGTGTCCAGCTCATGTTCAGGTGCAGAGTCTGTTATTGATGAATGAACAGCGGACAGTTCCTCGGGCGGTTTATATTCTCTGTGGGATTCAAACACTTTCACGGACGCAACACAGAGACTGGGACTAAACCAGGACTAAAACATGACCAAACCTGGACTAAAACAGGACTAAACCAAGTAGGGGTGTTCATGGTTAACCGATTAGCCGATTAACTGTGACTAAACGCTTAACCGAGTGAAGAGCTCCTGCCCGGTTAAACTGGCACGTTTCATTTTCTGCCTTGTTCACTATGATGTAATACACAACTGCACCACCAGAGGGCGCCTGAGAGAGCACCTCATGCGCATCTGAGTGAAACAAGTGCGCTGACAACTTCAAAATAGTGGATTTATCTCATGAAGACGGAGCAAACCTGAGACACTGCAGTATTTATGAGCTAATATTAATATTGCATGGTTTATTTAACTTGGATTTCACGCTGGTGGAGCAAACAGATGGAAAACTATCGATCTTTTACCTGCACAAGCTAAAAGTAAGCGGCTAACGTTAGAGACTTTATAACGTGACTCTTAAAAAATCGTGGTCTATTCATTATTACTACAACAGAGCATCAAAACGGCGTTTATTGGAGCTTTCATTCAGTCTGTTGTGCTCTGTTTAAACTGGTTGCTGTTGTGTGGCTCTGCATTTGCTCTCATAAAGCACCGACGTCTAAAACAACTCGTTCAGTAACAAAAAAGCGCCGTGTTAATGCAACCGGTTAACGACTATTGACCGCGAAGGGCTCCAACGATCGGTTAAAGAAAAAATTGTGCATCTCTAAACCCAAGTCTGCACTTCAGGACTAAACCAGGCCGTGTGTGAATGCAGCTCTTGTTACATAATGCTTGTTAATGCCGGGATTATGTCCTGCCAAGTGAACGCATTAGAGAAATTCGACATGCCAACCTTGTGTAGCAACAGTAGAGTGTAACACATCGTTGTGAATATTTAGTAGACTTTCATGATCCGACGCTGCTGTTTCATGTGACATTACACAATATTATAGTCCTGTGTTAAACTGAGACGGAGCAGAGGTAACGTTAACAATCTAATACTGTGAGGCTGAAGAAGAAGGTTGGCTTCAAACTAATGCAGCCCTTGGACTAAAAAAGGTTTGCCCAAATGATAGGCAGTACTTTTTACTGAAAGTGAAAACAATTCTACCACCAAAACCTCAATAACGTCACAGTGCATAGTGAGATCGACCTAAAACTAGTCTTTTTAAAGGTTCAGTTGCTCAATAGAGTTGCAACTATTAACTAGATGACTATAGAAAGTAATCATAGTTGTATTTTGATATCTTGTTGTCTGGACTATACAGACTCTTAAAAACATACAAAAATACCTTTTATAACAAAGACAGTGGCATTATCAAATTAAAATGTCGTAAAAGATTTAATCATTTCTAATTGGCATAATTAATACAGGTTATTTGTGCATATTGTCACCATTGTTCATCCTTTATTTGGTTTAAAATGTGTTTAAAAGGTCTCATTACAAATAAATATTTGTTTGACTGGTCGACTATCAAAAAAAAAATCTCTGAGTATAAGTGACAGCCCTAAAGTCACAGTTCTGTTAAATGCACCGGTCATTTGACTCACTATTGAACACCAGCCCTCTGCTTTGAATATATTTCAAAACACATTGTCCATGAAAAATGTTACACGAGATTAGCATTTATAGTAAGAGCTTGTCAAGGTTTTGAAGAATGTTGAAGTCAAGTATTAAATTGTATTTTCTTGCAAGGAAACGTGCAATAATGTTAATAATCAAGGCTATTCGTGAATCTGAGCATTTACCATTTACAAATAAGGTTCCTTAAAGCTGTGGTATACCTGATATTTATTCATATTGAGTATTTTATAAAGCAGCATCCGTCGTAAACTCAGAAGTAAGTGACGCACATTAGATCTATAAATTCTACTGGTTTTAAGTGTTTGGGTTGGAAAAGAGCAACACATTTGAATCCCCAGGGTAGAAAGGTCAGTTAGTTTGCTTTTCTATAACAAACAATGGACAAAATACAAATTTCTAGCCTTAAAATTGTATTTTAGCTTTAAAAGAATTTAATTTATGGAATAGTATCCAATTTATCTCTAGATAAAGTTATTGTGGGCTCAGCATTTCTGTGAGTATTTTTCCAGTAAAACCCATAAATCTGGATTGTTCCTTCATCAAAAATGCAAAGATACAATAATAAATGTGTTTAAAGCAGCTCTGATGTCACTCACATGTGTCTGAGGCTTTTCATTTTCCAAAATCATCTACATTTGTCAGATTTTGTTATATTCTAAAGTTCCCAGTTTCTCCAGTGAAATCACATTATGTTGCACTTCACATTTGCCTCCATTCTGAATTTTGAATCTTTTAAAGGGTCTATACATGTGAATACTAAAAATGTGCCAAAGAGTTTGTGAGAGTTTAAGAGTTTAAATGCATCCTCCTGTTATGGTTTGAACATCGGCTAATGCAGCTTTAAGAAAAACTAAGATCCATAGCCTTTGTTGCCAGATAATGAATGTTTATTGCAATTGCCAGTCGCTGATCAGCCGTAAATTACACGGCGAGTATTCGTGCCACAATGTCAGATAGCTTTTCTGTATCTTTTTGCTGATTCCTGTTTGTACGTCTCTTTACGCGATCTAACAAACCCCTGCGGTCGTGTGGCATTGTCCAATCACAGGTCCCTCGTTCACACGTGTCATTATCTTGCGCTGCAGACGCTCTAATCACAGGTTCCTTTGTTCTTCTTGTAAACGCTGCGGCGCCGTAATATGCTACGATTTGACGGTGTGTTTAAAGTCACGCAGACATTTGTAATCAACCCCGGGGCCACCTGTGTCGCTGTTTAACCCGCTTAGCTTCACCTGCAGCGCCAGAAATGTTCAGATAAAGTGTACGGTTTTAAAAAAAACACGAAGGGCACAAACCGGGTTGAGTGAAAGCGGGGAAATGCCAGTGCGATTTGGTGTTTTCATCACAATACAGTCCAAAATACTTCGGTTTGTAAATCGCTTTGGGTGCCTATTTGGTGGAAAAGCGTTCTATAAATAAAAATTCTTTTTCTTCTTCTTCTGTTTAAACGTACACCGCATAACTTTTCAGATGGAGGGTCACCTGCTTGTCTCCGTGGAGATTGCGTTGCCTGGAATGCTCTAAAGCCTTGATTTTCAACCAGTGTGCCGGGGAAAACTAGTCCGCCTTCAGGTGTTGCCAGGTGTGCCTTGAAAAAATGTCCAATTTTGATTTACAAATGGATTTAATTGGAAAAGTTACCATTTTTGAGTGTCCTGAGCATATTTCTGCACCAAAAAGAAAGCAAAAACAATCACCATCAGAGGCACGGACATTATTTGGCGCATTGTGTATCCCTTTTTTTTACTAAAAGGTCCGATTTTGGTTTCAGTAGGTTGTGTGCCGTGGTATCTTTTCAACCAAAATAAGTGTGCCTCGCCTCAAAAAAGGTTGAAAAACACTGCTCTACAGTATGGCATTGAACTCGTCTGGCTTCATGGAGACGATCAGCACAGGAAAAAAATGCATGTCTCTCAATTTATAATATATTTTTTGTCAATTATTGAACGACAAATTCAATACAGATCAGTGTAACGTGACCAAGTGCATCTTTAACATGGAATGGCAAATGGGCCAATGATACAATTTTTAGTTTTTGGTGTTCGTGAAACCAAATTGCATGGAACAAGACGTGTTATTTGTTGTTTTTAAAATCCAAATTTGGTAGCAATGCCTTGGCTGAGGTCTTTCTATTGTCTCCCACACAAATACATTTTTTTCTTTAACAGACAGCTTGGGCCAATAGTCACCGATAATGTTAATGCAGTGCTTTCTTCTTCTTCTTCTTCTTCTTCTTCTTCTTCTTCTTCTTCTTCTTCTTCTTCTTCTTCTTCTTCTTCTTCTCCTTCTTTTTCTTCTCCTCCTTCTTCTCCTCTTCCTCCTTCTTCTACTCCTTCTCCTTCTATGGGTTACACTCTCAAATAAATAGTCACAGTGTAAAGTTGGTAATATTAAGCCACTTACCTTTGCATAGTTTTCCATTTGAGGCAAAAAGTTGTAAAAGCCAGTCTGTTTTCTTCATTAACGTGAAAAGCAAATTCAATCAACCATGTGTGATCAACGTTAGTCCATAAACACTGCGCGTTCACTTAGGTTTGCTCAGTCTTTATGAGATAAATCCATTATTATGGAGTTTCAGTTCACTTTGTTTCACTCAGAGATGTCACAGTGGAATGAGGACTGTCTTTGGAAATACAGTTGTGTATTTCAAGTATGGATAAAACAAGGCAAATGAAACGTGCCAGTGAAAATGCACAACACTGGTGACGGTTCATTTGTTAATCGGTTAACCATGAACACCCCTACCCTCCCAATTTAATCTTTATAAACTGTATATTTCCCAAACACAGGCTACTTCAAGGAAATCATAAATAGAACAGATAAGTATTTAAAGTATCTAAGAGCAGTGAACATCCCAGGACAGTTAATCCGGCGTTTGTATTTCGTGCACTTCTAAATGTCACTGGCTCCTGTTGGGTTTAATTGTGTGTCAGTTCAAAGCTCTGTGCATCTCTCTGTGGAGAAACGATCGATACTGAGTCACTGGAGTTGAAGGAAGAAGAGGTTTAGAGCGCCCCCTGTGGAGATCAGGATAAATGGTGAAAGTGCACTCAATAATTGTCCACGTTGAGCTGTTAGGATTAGAAATGTTTGATGCAACAATATCCAAATGTCATGATAAATATGGTTTATTGTGGTGTTAGAAGGTTCACAATGTTGTTGATTGTTCAGTGTTGTATTATTTAGTATTAAAGCTGCACTGTGGAACTGGAGGGGCATCTGCTTGTCTCCATGGAGATGTTATTGCTTTTGATTTATTGATTTTGATAATTTAGCTGGCATTTTATATGGTATATGTTGCTAAAAATCCCTCTAAAACCTGTAATTCTACTGTAACCGGGAACTTTTGCCATGTTCCAATTGTCCTCGGAGGTCAAAACTCAGACCTCGGAGTGCTCTTTTCTCAGAGTTTATGTGTTCCATTGGTCTAGTCAGGAAAAAATATGACAAATACATTACGGTGTATGGATTGTAACAACTCAAATGAAACATTAAAACCCCCAAGAAGGTGCTCGAACCAACCAAAATATGGATCCAATCAAGTTAATTTATGAACCCGGACAGTGATATTACATCTGAAAGTTATAAAAATCAAAATTTGAATGTGAATTTCCGCTTTTGTTGTCATTAGCGCCGTGTAGACGTTAGCAACCTTAGCGTCACAGAGCATTTATAACTGCAAAGGCTCAACGGCAGCACAGGAGCAGCTTCACGGACAACAGGGGGCAGCAGAGAGCAACTACAGAGAAAACAGCTCGAGAACAATTCATATTTTAACTGTTTGATGTAAAACTTTCTGAAAATGCACAGGCAGCCATGTTGGACTGACTGACTCGGATAAACTCGGGGTTCTGAAATGTGGCCCAAGTTTCCAAGTAGTAATTCGGAAAAGTGAGAGTGTTCCAGTGGGAATTTACAAGCCGGAACAGGAAAAATCCAACCTCCAAGGACAACTGGAACGCAGCATTCTAGGCTAAGCAATAAAATCTCCATGGAGACGAGCAGGTGGCGGACTCTCACCAGAAAAGTCGCATAGTGCACCTTTAAAGGGCCTATGACAGGTTGAAATACACATTTGACTAAAACGCAGTTAAGATAAATATATTCAAATTTCTACTAAAATCTTTACAAATTTAACCCCAGTTTAGTTGTTTTTTTAGGTTTTAAATTTTACTTCCTGGTTGTAAAGTATGACATCACGCTAGGAAATGACCATAGTAACCACACTGTACAGTGGCCAAAACTCATCCAATGTCACAGATTTTGTTTATTTGGCAAAGAAAAACACATGTGAACACTTTTATTTTGTTGAATCAATGTTTAAAGGGTCAAAAAAGTAGTTTATTTTGTGTAAATTATGCATGTCTTTTGTCTCCCCAGTGTGACGTCATCAGTTTGTTTACTTCCTGTAATTGTCAACAGATTTTTCAACTTTTCTCCACAAATAGCGACTTGATTGGTGTAAAACTATAATTTGTATTTACACAAAGTATTAATGCACTGAATGAAGTCAAAATTAGAAAATCATAAAAACCTGTCACACGCACTTTAAGTAACAGTAATTTCATTCCACTTTTTTCTATTTCCCAAACTGTTACCGGCCACCGTTAACACTGTGCAACTTCTGATATTAAACCAATTCGTGTTGCTCTTCCAGTGAATGAATCCATGTTTTGCTTCTGATTTTCACATTTACCACAGTATTTTGAGCTTAACATTTGTAGAGCTGCCCATTTTGAATCACAGTTTGTGGAGCGAATCTTTGCCCCGTCTCAGTGACCCAGATTTGATTTGTTCATCTCATTTTTCACATCACAACCACACACTTTCATACACGGTCCAGACGGGATATTCACAATGGAATTAGGCTGAGGAATATTTCATTTTTTAAAGACTGATATTGCAGTTTATAAAAAGAGTTGCAAGTATGGTCCAAGCTAATTTATCTCGATGTGTTTATTTGGGCTGCAACAAGTTACTCAATTAATCATAACTAATCGATTATTCAAATAACTGTCATCTATTTTGGTAATTGAATAGTGGTTAACTGGTCTGAACATAAGCTCCAGAACTGTGAGCTAGGGTTGTCAATAGTATCAAAAATCAGATATTAATAGATACCAGTATTGAAACTAATTTGAGCAAGTATTGATACTAAAACAGGACAAAAATTGACCTTTCATGAACAGTTTTGAATGATCTTCTTGAGCTTTATCAGAACTAACATAAGACCACAATGTTTAATAAAAAAGTACTATTATTTAGTGTTGGAAATGTCAGTTTATTGTCTAAAACCTTTACCTACAAAAAGAGAATTTCTGATCATCCATGTGGTATCGAAATTGAGATCAAGAATCAAGTATATTTCAAAGTATCGGGTTTGAAATTTTAGCATTGGGACAACCCTACTGTGAGCTGAGATTAGACATTTTATAGCTCAGATAGTAATAATTATTTAACGATAACCCTGTGTGGGACCCCTCGGGGAGTCGCGAGATGATTTCAAGATCTCATTTTATTTAATATGACATTGTATTTACTCTATTTTTTAATTAAAAACAGTGTCTTTTTGTGAAATAGGGTCCAACAAGACAATAAACGATTCAAATAACAAATATTAAACCTGATTTAACACGCTTTGATACTAAATTATTGCTACTGTCATTTTCATTTCGCTTTGGGGGTGCATGGCATCTCCCAACGCAGTGATAAAGTTATATTTTTCTTAGTAAAAGCATTTTATTTTTAGTTCTAAAACATGTCAAACTGAAGGCACTCAAGAGCAGGTTTAAAGGCCAAAAACAATACAAATAATGCATAATATGTGTCCTTTAAACCTGAAAAATACCAACAAAATAGTATGGGATTGCCATTTTACTGTTTAGTTCATATAAAGCTAAAAAGTATAAAAAATATAACATCACACAAAACTACAAATGAGAACTATGTATTTAAATGAGCTGAGCGTGTGTTAAAATGCTCCAACAAACAGGAAATATGGTTGGATTTCTTAAATATTTCTCTGGGAAAGGACCCCCAAACCCCCCTGTTTAAAGATATTTAGAACAGTATAAACCATTGTAAACATAGATATTTTACGATGGTTCACATACCACCACAGATTTATGAACCTGTCCAGCCACTACACTTTAACAAAACAAATAAAACCAAAACAATAAAAACCAAAAGCTTCTTTGGCCATGACAGAAAAGTTATAGAAAATCACAGGGGCTGTACTTAATTCTGCCTTTTCCTTGATCCGCCACTGTTTACCGCACTGCATTATTGCTTTTATATGCCAGAGTAAATATCCTTAGTAGAATTTTACGATACCGTTCCAGAAGTCTGTAAATATTGAAAGAAATGAGTCATGTTTTTGTTGCGTCAAACTCTTCCTGAAGCGAAAGCCACTCGAAAGATTAACGGACATCAACAGCGGGCACAGATCCAAAAGCGCACGTGCCGGAGTCAGAGGAGTTTTTGATTAGTTTGTTATTCAGAGCCGAACCGTTCATCTTCACACCTAACATCCCAACAATCTGTCAGCCTCCCTCTGCTCCCTCGGCTGTCTCCTGTGAGCCGCTGATTTACGAACGCGGGAGGATTTGGAGATAAGTCACCAATGTTCTGCTGCTACTTTGAATTACATTACCGCCGTGGCTAAAGTTAAAACATGACTTCAAATTAGGGAGACGCAATGAATCGGATTTTGATCTGGCGTTCTAATCATCTTTTTAATCGAGAGTTTTACTGCCTGTCGGTAAAAGGATGTGGTTTTAACAGAGTGCAGACTTTAGAAGAAGAAATTGGACGGCTTTGTGTTAAATGGCACTGATTCGGTATTGTTTATGTTCAGGAAATGAAAGCAGTTTGTTGTTTAAGAATATAAATGTCATATCGCTCAGCCTTAAACAGTGCTGCATTAATATACTTCAAATAAGCAGTGGGATTTGAAGTTGTTCTGTCTTTTTTACTTCACTGCAGGATGGGATCTGTCCACTTTTGTTTTTAATTGGTATTGGTTTAATGCCAGATGTCCTTCCTAATGAAAAAAATCTTTACACGGATTTAAAAAGGTCTTAAAAATGATATGACAAAAATATTGTTAGGATTTATTTTCCTCAAATTGATCAATCATGATTTATTTTATTTTGTACTATTAAAAACAAATGTACCATAGTATTGCTTGAAATTTAACTCAGAATAACAAAAAAAAATAGTAAAATTCCTCTTTCCAAAGTCTAAACTCTGCTCCAAACCACATGCTTTTATTGGCTGTGGAGCTCTCAATTAAACAAACCCAAACTTATCACTGACAGTTATAAATGACTGACTCTTGAGCTCAATTAAAATGAGATAATTGCTCACTTATATTTCAAAGGTAAACATTTGGACAGTGTTTTAGCCGTCATTCGAGAATTATATGAAAACACTCTACTGGAGTAACACTGAGAAAGTATTTGTTACTTCAGTAAAAGTTTGGATACAGGAGTAAAAAATAATAAAAGTAAAAGTAAAAAAATGACATGAAACTGATTAAAAGTATCAAAATATACTTTCAGAGTAAAAAGTAAAAGTATTTCAGACAGATTCAGGGAACCATTAAAGCGTCAAAATAGTAATCTGGATTAAACAATGATGATGATTTTTTTTTTTCAGCAGAAACACTGTGTTTTTTATTTCCTTATTTTATAGTTATTTTTATTTCTAAACGTTTCTTTGCTCAGAGTTTGAACGTTAACTCCAACTATAAATGTGCTAAAAAAAAAAACTAATTTCAGGTGGTCTCAAACAGTAAAGAAAACCACCTTTTGTTAGTTCTGTTAAATTAAAAGTACAGTACAGTACCTGCTCTCAAATGTTGTGCAGTAAAAGTTAAAAGTATCTACTGTAAAACGTATTAAAGTATAAATACAAGGGCTGCACAATTAATTGATATCAAATTGAAATCGCAATTTCAATTAACTCAATTAGCAAATCATAAAAGCTGCAATTTTTTAAAGGTCCCATATTCTGCTATTTTTCCCTTTACACAGTCTATTCTAAGGGCTTTGTTGATAAAATTTTGCGTTGTGCAATATCCATAACATAACAGTTTCCAAAAAACACCCATTTCTTGGACTGGCCCCCCTCCTTGCAAAAGCAAACGGCTCACTCTGAGATCCGACCCCCCCGAACAGAGAGCAGCCTGTCTCCCCCGCCCAACTCGCACGCCTCCCCCCCCAACTCGTGCCGAAGCCTAGAGCGGAGATAGTGCGCATGCGCCGTGTGCTCCGGTAAACGGCGATACACAAACACAGGAATAAACATTTTATCCTCCTGACGGTGCGTCGTGCTGAGTCCTACGTCCTGGATCTGACCTGGAGTTTGACGTGCTCCAGTACCTCGACGACGGACGCTGCCGTTTGGTAAATAACAAGCTAACTCTTCCATCCATCGTGTAATTACTGTGTAGCATTAGCATTAGCTGTTTTTATTCTGCGGCTGCGCACTTCCCTGAGGCGTGGCTTAAACACCGCGTCATCCTGGTGAAGCCGCGTCATCCTTGTGAGGAGCCCCCGTCTGCCTGCTCAGCCGAGGGGGACGGAAAAGACAGTTCTCTAGCGAAAACATGCGGGAATCAATCAAAAAACCACTTTGGGCACAACATACGAGGCCCAAATAGCACTGTAGGAAGGTTAAAACCTCTGAAAAGTCGATTTTGCAAGTTATGGGACCTTTAAGTACTATGATTTCCTCACAAACAACAAAAAATCCTGTTTTAAGTTTTATTTTTTTTAATTCTCCTTGAATGTGAACTTCTAACAAAATCTTATTACTAAAACATATTATTAAAACATAAATCACAACTCTAATCAGAATACTTGTCAGAAAATTGCAATTCGATATTTTTCCCTAATGTGCAGCCTTAATACCTAAAAAATGTTGACTTAAGTACAGTACTTTTTAGGGCTGTAGTTGTTTGGTCGATTAGTCGGTCGATGGTATCTTAGTCGACTAATCATTTTATTTACATTAAATTAAGGCTGTATTCGACTAAAGAAATTCTTGTTGACTAAAAACCTGCCCTACCAACCGATTAGTTGGCAAAAATATATCAAAACTATTAAGTATCTCCATGTATTTGTCTGAAACTGCACTCAAAATAACACAACTGCACAGGAGCTTATGTAAAATACAACTATTTATACAGAAAAGTTATAGGAAACAGAGTATTTATATGTTAGACTCCAACATTTTCACTCACTCCACATCTTCTCGTTTTTGCTACATATATAATTAGAATTTTAATAAAATGATTAGTCGACTAATAAAAAATGTGGTCGATTAAGACTCCATCGACCAATTAATCGACTAAACAACTAAAAGAATATGATTTATTTGGCAAAAACGAGACGATATGAAGTGAATTAGTTAAAAATGTTGGAGTCTTAACGTATAAATACACTGTCTCCTAGTGTTTTTCTGTATAAATAGTTGTTTTTGCTTGAATCTATTTTTGCCACGCCCCCTTTTAGCCGACTAATTGGTCGATGGGGCTGGTCTTTAGTCGACCAAGAATTTCTTTAGTCGCCTACAGCCCTAGTACTTTTACTTTTGCACTTTACTTTCCACCACTGCCAGACTGAAATGAAGCGTTTGAACTGAGCCTGTTATCTGTGTCATACATGATATTTCCTCTCATGTCATGGCTTTGATTCATTCTGACACAGTTGATGTTTTATTATTCTGATCCGTGTTAACCTGCGTGCTTTGGGGCGGTGTATGTGCTGGGCGTAATGGAAATGAATGGGTCTGGTTAGGTGCAGTAATTGGGCAGGTTCCTGTGGAGAGGGCAGTCAGGCAGGGCGCACATGCAGAGCTCAGGTTCACACTGAATCTGCTCCACTGCGTTTTATCATCGTTTGGAAACAGTGGGAGGAAAGCTACATTTATCCTGATTTAAGGGCCCCGTGAGAGCATTTTCTATTTTGGTAAAATTGTTATTTATTTTGTGGTGAAATGAATGGTTGTTGCGCGACGGAATCACATCACAAAAGAGCTGCTGGCACTGATGTATTACACTGTTTCTGTTTATCTAAGGTGCAACGTGTTTGAGTTGTATTGTTGTTGTAATGTAACTGGTAGTTGTGGTTGTTGTGGTTGTGGATGGTGAGGATGTAGTTGATGTTGTCATTGAAGATTTTGTCATTGAAGATGTTGTCGTTGTAGATGTTGATGTCAATGTTGTTGATGATGTTGTAGTTACTCTTGTTGATGTAGTTGTCATTGTAGAGTATGTTGTTGTTGTTGTAATTGCTGTTGTTGCTGAAGATGTTGTTGTTGTAGATGTCATTGCAGTTTTTTTTTATTTGTTGTTATAATTGTTGGTGTAGCTGTTGAGGTTGTAGATGTTGTTAATATTGTAGTTGTTGTTGTGGTTGATGATGAGGATGAAATTGTTGTTGTCACTGTTATTGATGTAGATGTTGTTGAAGATGTTGTCATTGTAGATGTTGTTGATTATGTTGTTGTTGTGGTTGTGGATGATGAGGATGTAGTTGTTATAGTCACTGTTGTTGTAGAAGATGTTGATGTCGATGTTGCTGATAAGGTTGTAGTTGCTGTTGTTGTTTAAGATGTTGTTGTTGTAGCTGCTGAGGTTGTAGATGTTGTTAATATTGTAGTTGTTGTTGTTGTTGTGGATGATGATGAGGATGAAATTGTTGTAGTCCCTGTTGTTGTTGTAGATGTTGTTGAAGATGTTGTCATTGTAGATGTTGTTGATTATGTTGTAGTTGTTGTTGTGGTTGTGGATGGTGAGGATGTGGTTGTTGTTGAAGATGTTGTCGTTGTAGATGTTGTCGTTGTAGATGTTGTCGTTGTAGATGTTGTCGTTGTAGATGTTATGGTAGATTTTATTGTAGTTGTTTTTGATGATGTTGTAATTGTTGATGTAGAAGTTGTTGTTGAAGTTGTAGCTGTTGTAGTTTTAGGAGTATGCGTAGTAGTTTTAGTTGTAGTAGGTCTATTTCTTGTTATTTTTGTAGTTGTAGTTTTTTTCCTAGTAGCTTTAGTCATAATTATTGTTGTAGTAGTTTTGTTGTAGTTGTAGTTACAGGCTAGTTGTAGTAGTAGTAGTTGTTGTTGTTATAGTAGTAGTATTTCTTGTCATGTAGTTGTTAGTAGTAGTAGTAGTTGATGTAGTTGTTGTAATTTTTAAAGTCTTGTAATAGTTGTAGTTCTATGTTCAGAATAAGAAAAGGTGCAATATAAAATTATGATTTATAGTAGTATCGGGTAGTGTTTCATGTTCCTATATTGTAAACCTGACAACTAACAATGTCTTTTTCTTTTCTTTTTCCATGTGACTCTCCTCTCCTCACCTGCCATGGCAACTAAAGGTAAGAAATGCTCTTTTTAATAAGATTGCATTTACTCGTTTGCTCACTTGGTGCTCACAGCTGTCTATTAGCGCAGTCCATGTGCCTCTTTTCTTCATGTTGGCTTTTTCACCTACGTACAGTATACATTAATATAAGAAACTAATGGATGGGCGAGTGTGTTTAATGTCCTCTCCATCCTGTGATAAAAAATGGTGGCAATTGTGCACTGTCCTACATTTTTCGCCGTGTTTTGTAAGTGAATAGTGATGTGGTTTCTCTACTACACTGCGGCCCATGAGACTATAGAGGCACACTTTTAGATGTTGACCCTATATTCTGGTTTAATCTATGGCTGTGTCCTACTGTAGAAGAGAAACGACTGGATCCAACTTTTTTTTTCCATTTCATTTTGACCCATTTATGCGAATGCCATTATTACTATGTTTTTGTGAATTATAATGCCATGTTACATTCACTAAGCAAAAGTACTTGTTCCTTCTGGCTTCTTTGGCTTCTATTTTGTGCTTTGATTTGACAGTTTTGCGCCAGATTCTGTGCCTAATGGAATATGTACCCCCTCTTGGGAGTTTTTCTTAAGCTCTCTGCACAATAGAGGGTTTTTGGCCCGATTTGCCTCTTCGCGACTTTGGGGAGGTGCAGCCCGAGTAGCAATTTTTGTTAGAGATTATGCGTCGTGGCTCTCCTTACGTCTGTGGGGTCAGTGCGACTCTCCTCCGCTTGTAGAAAATCCCCCACGGAAATTGTAAAAAGTGCTAAAAGTGTGTCGTTGTGCTTGAGACAAAAAATGGCTGAAAAATGTCCTTAAATCTGTGGCCTTCTGACACATGAGATTGCAGAAAATATTCAAATCCTCAAGTGTGCAGCCGGCTTAACGGGTGTCAGCGACGTTATAGTGTTTACAATCAAGTGTAGGAATTTTTTAGAGGTCCAGATTTTGAGCCACGAATCAGGAACATGTTTGAATGGTTAGCCCCGCCCCTTTTGCACCGCTGATATTGCACAGAAACAACTGTCTGGAATAGAAGTTGCTGTTTCCATGTGGTTATCATCATTCTTACCCCACTTTGTGCTTTTTTACTCTTGATAACAGCAAGTCAACTGTCTGGGAGCTATTCTTTTCACATGATTCTTAGCAAACAATGTGCCTGATTGCGTGAAAATGTAGCTTTGTCTGTAGCTTCTCTGATGTTATTACTCAACAAAATGCAATTGTGTTGTGTAATAAAAGCAAATCGTCAATATTGGTAGGTGTCCTCACATATCGGTATCGTATCGGTGCAGTATTGAACATTTAACCGATTAGACACAGTAGTCCTCAGTGTAGCAGATTTGACTTTTTTAACAGACTCATGAGTAAAAATAGAAATAGGAGGCTAAAAATATGTCTCTATGTTCATACAATTGTGCCAGAAATGATTATGATCAGTTATTGGCCACAACAGTAAGACATGTATTGGATATTTGTATTGGCTCAAAACGTTCTAATAGGACCATGCCTTGGCTTGTATTTTAAAGGGGCTGTACACTGTTTTTCTTTTCATGTAATAAAGTTAGATCTATCTTGCCCAAGCACACATATATTGCAAAAGCAGTTTTTAGTGTCGAAATGAGACCGCTGTGTTCTGTCTGCATCCAATTATAAAGCGTTTTACAAGAGGTGCGCTGTTAGCATGCTAGTTTTTGTTAGCTTTATCATGACGGTAAGTTTTGTCTGGCCTCGGAAAGTTTTAAAAAGTGCTGATAAACTCATTATGGTAAATACGTTAGAATGTTTAGAGTGCAATACATTTGGACCATAGTTCAAATTGTGCAACATTTTACAACGTGACACTAAAAATAATAATAAATCCAGACCAATGAGTTGGGAATGACCAATAATTCACTGGGAAAATGTGAAGTATTAATTAAGGAAATGAATTAAGCAGCATTCATCTTTATTTGAGTATATTTTGAATTCCTTAAAATACGATTTCAGTTGAAAGTAAGTCAGTAAGTTTTGTTCTTTCAAGTGTAGAGTCATTTTCTTTCTAATTTCACGTCATAAAATGCAGTTTCTTTTCTTATTTGAAGTAAAACAATACACATTGGAAATAATAAGATACTCCTAACAAGGTCAACTCTACGATAACGCTTTAGTAAACTATTTATTAGCCGTTTATAAGCATTAGTTATTTTTTTATGCACTTATAATCCCTTATGAATGTTAATAAGCCAGTAACCAAAAACATGTGTTCATAAATCACATGTACAGAACAACAATGAGCTGCTTAATATTATTTTTTTAAGAATCATTAACAATTAACATAACAGTTGCTTATTAATGGTTTCTAAATAGTTTACTGTGGAACCTTAATCTAAAGCAGGCATGTCCAAACTATGGCCCGGGGGCCAAAAGTGGCCCGCAGACCAATTTTTCTTGGCCCTCAAGCTTCCTGGTGATTTGGCCCACATTGTCCTAAGATATACTTTTTACAGCAAATTTCAGATTTTCTACTATTCTGACCTAAATAACTAACATTTTGGTGCGATACAGACCTGATATTAAGGCACTGAGACTGAATTTAGGTGTGGTGGTGCTTTAAAAATCAGATTAATGCAACTTTTTTGAACGTTTCATGATTTAATTGTGGCCCTCAGCTTGGTCTAAATTTCAGTATGTGGCCCTTGTTGGAAAAAGTTTGGACACGCCTGATCTAAAGCCTTACCAGCTCTAGTCATTTCAAGCCCTTTCTATCTTATTTCTCCCTGCGTTTGCATAATATCTGACCAGATTAACTAAATTATTATTAACTATTAACTAAATTTGGCTGCACGCCGCTCGCTCAGGCCCTCCACCGTCTCCCTCTTTCACTTCCGAGCGGACTATTTCCTCCTCCGCCGTCCTGCGCGGGGCTGCGAACCTCACCGCGGGGGATTCACCTGTAGGTCGTGGAACGGGGTCAGCGTTGCAGCCCGTAGCGAGTGTTCAAGGACGAGCGCGTTAAGCAGGTGGCGGGTCTGTCTGCGCTTTCACAGCTCTGTATTAAAACAAAACCACCGCGGCATCAATCAAAGTGCCGTAGGAGCAGGGAAACGGGGCCATATGCTGCCGTCCGGGGCAATTATATGCGTAAACGACGAAGATAGTGATGCAAAACCACAACGTGTTAATGGTTTGTCCTTGCGTTTTCGTAGTTGAGTTGGTTTTGAATGGTTTACGTGCTGGTATTTGGTTTGCGTTTGTAATTTTCTGATGACATAGAACAGAAAACTCATTGGACACATATGATTAATGCTGTACTTCCTTGTACTTTTACCTATTGGGTCTTGCTTTTGCGTTGTATTTTGATCTACACTCTTTAAACATTAGCTTATTTCTTAATATTTATTCTTATTTCTTAAACCTTGCATTGTTAAACACCATCAGATGGGCGAGACTGCGACTTTATAACTTATGCCGTTCAGTTCTTGGTAGATTGATCGCAACTAATCGATTATTTTAGTAATCGTAAACCAATTTGATAATCGAATAATTGTTTTTTGAACTAAATACCACCTTCAAAACTTACGGAGAGAGAATGTGATATCACTCAGATGGAGCAGGAATTCTCATAAAATGACACAAGAAATAAGTGTTTTTGTCGAAAAACCTATGTTGTTATAAGTCTCCTGTGTGAAGATGTTGTCAAGCACCATTTTTTAGCTTCCCCTTGGTTAAATATAGTAAAAACCTCATACTGGCCTTAAGATAAGCTCCTTGGCACAACTTTTCCTCAAATGAATAACTTGAACTAAAACACAGGAAATTATGATTTGGCCAACAGTTCCAACAAAGCACACGTCACCAGGCCCTTTTCTTCTGATCCTTTTTATCACATTTATTTACTTTTAGTGTCGTTTTTGTCTGTTTAGTCGCTCTTTTGTAAGTTTTAGTCACGTTTTGTCACTTTCAGTCGTGTTTTTGTCACTTTCAGTCATGTTTTTGCCACTTTCAGTCATGTTTTTGTCACTTTCAGTCACATGTTTGTCAGTTTTGGTCATGTTTTTGTCACTTTCAGTCATGTTTTTGTCACTTTCAGTTGTGTTTTTGTCACTTTCAGTCACATGTTTGTCAGTTTTGGTCATGTTTTTGCCACTTTCAGTCATGTTTTTGTCACTTTCAGTCACATGTTTGTCAGTTTTGGTCATGTTTTTGTCACTTTCAGTCACATGTTTGTCAGTTTTGGTCATGTTTTTGTCACTTTCAGTCATGTTTTTGTCACTTTCAGTCACATGTTTGTCAGTTTTGGTCATGGTTTTGTTACTTTCAGTCATGTTTTTGTCACTTTCAGTCATGTTTTTGTCACTTTTAGTCACATGTTTGTCAGTTTTAGTCACGTTTTGTCACTTTCAGTCGTGTTTTTATCACTTTCAGTCACATGTTTGTCAGTTTTGGTCATGGTTTTGTTACTTTCAGTCATGTTTTTGTCACTTTCAGTGTCATGTTCATCAGTTTTTGTCGTCTTTATATCAGGTTTAATCACTTTTAGTCCCGTTTTTATTCTTCTACTGATCCTTTATATCACATTTGCAACAAGTGCATTTTGGTACAGAAATATATTACATTATTGTTTGAAGTTGAAACACACATTTGCAGTAAGGCTGTGTGCCTTTAGTCGTTTAGTCGATTAATCGGCTGTTGGTGTCTTAGTCGACCAACATTTTTATTAGTTGACTAATTATTTTAATTGGATTTAAAGGATTTATATGGAAAAAACAGCAAAAACCAAAAGATATGGCGTGAGTTTGCTGAAGATTTTGGAGTCTAACATATAAATACACAGTTTCTTAGCACTTATCTGTAAAAATAGTTGTTTTTGCATTAATTCCTCTGCAGTTAAGGTCTTTTGAGTGCAATTTGGGTCAGATACATGGAAATACTTCATAGTTTTTGATATATTTTACCACACCCCGTTTTCGGTCGATTGGGCAGGTCTTTAGTCGACCAAGAATTTCTTTAGTCGACCACAGCCCTTCAGGTTTTTTGTCCTGAATGCAAAAAACAAAAAAAACAAAATGGCGGTGCTTTGGGGCCAAGTAAAATATAAAGAGTTGGAAAAAACTCAAGTCTACCTGAAGGTGCTTGAAAAGGGCTTGAATTTTATTTTTGAAAAGTTGTACAAACCCTGTAAATCCTTTGTCCAGTTGACAGAATTTAATTTTCTTTTGCCATGGAACCTATGACTGAGCATCTATTGACTCAGTACCAGTGCAGAGACTAAACATGGCATTTCTTTCTAGGCCTGAATGATTTTGGCGCGATGTCTGATTGCGACTGAGATTGCAATCACATTTGAGGTTTGTTTTAACAGTTGGATTCTGTTCAAAGAGCATCGGAGCATCAACGTTCGAGAGGAGACCGAAATGTGAACCGCAAAACTAATACATAAATCACATGCCTTTCAGAACATGTTTGCAGATGATTTATATTTGATTGCGATGTATCTTGCAGCTCCATTTCTTTCCATGTACAGAAAACTGATCCAAGTGTGTTGTTATTTATCCTTCAAGTAACAGCTTTGTGCAAATCGATTTTCAAACATTATAAGAAAATCTGGGCCAGTTTTATTACAGACATTAGCATAAACTGATCCAATTTGTTTTGTACGAAGTCAATGGCTCGTCTCAATCTGCATCCCGATAACACTACGCCTGTGCCTCTTTTTGTTGATAAATTGTGGATTTGATTATTAGATCGGCCGACATAAAATCTTCTACAGCATACGAGGGTCGCACGATTTGGGAAAAATGTCTAATTGTGATTTTTCTGGCCAATTTTGCGATTGTGAATGGATCTAGATTCTGTTCAAAGTTCACAATTGAAACATAACCAGGAGAAATGTTCAAAAAGGCTGAAATTAATGAGAGAATAATATGTGTCTGGTCATTATTGGTGGTTTTTGTCATGTTTTGTCGCTTTTAGTGTTGTTTTTATCACTTTTTGTTGCTCTTTTGTAAGTTTTACTCACACTTTTGTCACTTTCAGTCTCATGGTTTTTACTTTCAGTCACATTATTGTCACTTTCAGTCACATTTTTGTCACTTTCAGTCACGTTTGTCACTTTCAGTCACACGTTTGTCACTTTCAATCACATGTTTGTCGTGTTTCTGTCGTGATTTATCGTGTTTTTATCGCTTTTAGTCTCATTTTTGTTCTTTGTGGAGGAAATGATTGCACTTCAATAATTGTAGCATTTGTGATTTGATAATTGCGTCCATTCAAATTGCATTTTTGATTTGATTTCGATTAATTGTGCAACCCTAGTACTTACCCATATACTGTACCTATAGCTGCTGCTGGAATAACCATTATTCCTCTAAATCGCTCTCACTCCACAATTGTCCATTTCTCTGACTTGAAACATCCCCCGAGACATTCACTCTTCCTTACAGTCGTCTGGATCACTGTCATTAGATCTGATAGAGCTGTGTCCCTGCTAAATTGTGGGTTTGATTTTAAGATCAGCCTGCTTAAAATCTTTCTCTAACCAGTTTTGCAAGAATTGACAAAAAGACTGAAATGAATAAAAGAATCACGTTTAGGAACCATTTTTGGCGCTTTATGTCCTTTTTTGGCGCTTTTAGTTGTTCTTTTGTAGTTTTCAGTAACATTTTTGTCACTTTCAGTCACTTTTTTGTTACTTTCAGTTACATGTTTGTCACTTTTGGTCATGTTTTTGTCAGTCTTGGTCGTATTTTTGCCGCTTTTTTGTCTTGTTCTTGTCCTTTGTGGAGGAAATGATTGCAGCCGTTGCGATTTGCTAATGGCGTCCATTTAAGTTGCAATTTGGATTTCATTTTTGATTAATTGTGCAGCTCTGCATGCCTATAGCTGCTGCTGGAATAACCATTATTCCTTTAAATCGCTCTCACTCCACAATTGTCCATTTCTCTGACTTGAAGCATCTCCCAGACATTCACTCTTCCTTACAGTCGTCTGGATCACTGTCATTAGATCTGATAGAGCTGTGTTCCTGCTAAATTGTGGGTTTTATTCTAAGATCAGCCTGCTTAAAATCTTTTTAAAAAAAACCTATATACAAGAGCTGCACGATTTGGGAAAATTATCTAATTGCGATTTCTCTAGTCACTAGTTTTGCAAGAATTAACAAAAACACTGAAATTAATGAAAGAATTACATATTTAGGAACCATTTTTGGCGCTTTGGTAGCGTTTTTGGCACGTTTCGCTGCTCTTTTGTAGGTTTCAGTAACATTTTTGTCACTTTCAGTCACTTTTTTGTTACTTTCAGTTACATGTTTGTCACCTTTGGTCATGTGTTTTTGTCAGTCTTGGTCGTATTTTTGCCGCTTTTAGTCTCGTTCTTGTCCTTTGTGGAGGAAATGATTGCAGCCTTTGCGATTTGCTAATGGCGTCCATTTAAGTGGCAATTTGGATTTCATTTTTGATTAATTGTGCAGCTCTGCATGCCTATAGCTGCTGCTGGAATAACCATTATTCCTTTAAATCGCTCTCACTCCACAATTGTCAATTTCTCTGACTTGAAACATCCCCTGAGGCATCCGAGACATTTCACTCTTCCTTACAGTCGTCTGGATCACTGTCATTAGATCTGATGGAGCTGTGTTCCTTCTGCGGCCGTCCTCTCCAGCCAAACAGACAGTTATTCTTCTGCTGAAGCTGTTTGAGTGAGTTTAAAGCGCTCGGGCTCCCAGCAGAGGCCCACGTATCCTTCATATCTCCTGCCAGAACGAGAGAACAAACCTGACAACTTCGGCCTCAGAAATAGAGTTGCTCGATGTTGACTAAAAAGAACAAGAACGCAACAATATCCAAATCTGATTGTGATATTGTGAGGGCACAGAAGGGTTAATTGCTTTATGATTAAGGGTTTTGTGGAAATACAGTACTTCTTTTTCGACCAGCGGTTCTCAATTTGCCTGACCACATGCTTTGACAAGACGTTTTGGCCTGGAATCATATCCTGTCTCCCCGACTTCAAAAGAGCATGACTGACAAGCGGATTAACCAATCAGAGAAACACACCGTCCAGTCGTGTATAAACAAACATGGCTTATGAAGAAAAAAGGAAAGAAAAAGTGGATTTCTGCACAAACGAAGTCCTAAAATCTGAGCTAAAGGAAGTTATGTATTTAGTTCTGAAAGTTGGAAGAATATTCAGAGATGTCTTCCGCAATTTTAGAGAGGCGTGCTACAAATTAGTGGTTGGACGGTCTCAGTTTTGAGTTTTTTTGACACCTTTATGGTTCAATTCCAGACCTTTCTCCAGTGGAACAGAATGTCAGAGCCGAGTTGTCAATATGTGAAGTCTTCTGCAGTTCAGTTTGTTTACTTTTGAATCAGTTGTTGTCTGATTTTTGTCCTCCTTTTTTGTTTGTTTTGGTTTAGAATTACTCGAGGGATGTTGTAGTTCTATTTGAGACCGTGTGTAGAGCTAGTTTAGAGCTTGAATTGTCCTGTTTTAGACCTGGCTTTGAAAAAAAGGTCTTTCTGTGCACTCTTTTAGATCTTTAGAGCGATTTTTAGTGTCATATTCTAAAGGATTACAGTTGAAACAAACATTGTATAAACTGCAACAGAGCAAAGAATCATGATCTATGTCGTTAGCTTTCATTTGTTTGCATGCTGTTGCAAAAAAACAGTAACAAACAATTATGCAGTTTGGCGCAGGAGCTTGCAGCACATTTTATGACCTTTGACAATTTAATGATTCACAATATTTAAGTTATTGTTGCATCCTTATAACTCGGCTTCTGCTTGGTGTGTGAGTCTAAGTTTTGTGTCTTTAATTTGATGATAACCTACAAAGTTGACTAAGAAAGGGAATAGTTTAAAAATTGCAGCTTTTATTTTGCGGTTTAGCTTTCATTTGAGATAAACCACTTTCCAGACTTGAGGTTATGTAAATTTATTGACAGATTATGGTCATTTTGGTAATATTTTTGATGAAGGTTCTTTGGATTCTCTGGATAACAAATGTTTGCAAATGAGTTTTAGTTTTCTGTGTTGCTCAAAATGAAGAATTGACTGTAATTAAATCCACAAAACAGCAGCAATATCAACCTATTAACTTGTTTGAAAGTGTTTACGAGCCATATTTGCATCTAACTTTAGTGATATCGCGTTAAATATTCTCATTACAAACAATTACATTATTCTTTCTATTATCTTGCACATTATAAACGTCCCATAACTCTCTACAATTAGGTCAGTTTTAATCGAGATTGAGATTCAGTCTTTTCTACTCATTAATGATCAGCTTGTGTCCTTTAATCGAGTGTTCCACAGTAAATCCTCTGTCAGTAAAAGCATTGATTATTATTATTTTGTCATATTGCTCAGCCCCGATGTCCCTTCTCTCTCGAAAGCTAAAGTCCCAGCAGCTAACGACGTGACTGATGCTCCTTTCTCGTTGCCGATTGCTTTATTTCCTCTCTCGCTCGAGGATCCAACCCGCACCGTTCCAACGACTAACAAGAGCCCATATTGAACTATTGAAACACTTTGACGCGCGTCTGACGTCACAACGATGAGGCTGGTTTCAATATGACCTTTTCATAAATTTGTAGAGAGCAATCCTCCGGGAGACATCTGTGCACTCATTTACAATAGTTGAAAACTCGAGTGTGATAAATAAATAGGGCTTGTTTTTAAATCGCTTGCGTCTGTTTGCCTGAAATCCACTGAAAATGTATAATTCCTTGTGCATTTTTTCTCTCTTTTCAAACCAAATCTGAAATGTATTTTGTGACTTTGATAAAAAAAAAATACCATACAACAGCACCGAGCGAGTTTACCGTCTGAGCCAGCGTCGCCGTTAAAGTGTAGAGTGGTCTTCCTGTTTGAACCCAGCTCTAGCACGTTCGATTGTTGTGTCCTTGGGCAAGACACCTCACACACTTAGCCTTTGTTTGAATAAGGTGTAAATCTGTGACATCGGTCGGTTAATTTAGAAAATTCTGCAGATATATGACAGTAATGTTTTTTCTGCACCACCTCGGTCGTGTATGAACTCTAGTTTGTCCTCAGTGCATCGGATTTGCATTTTAAAATAGAAAAGAAAATCGGCTAAAAAATATGTCTTAAAATTTTGTATTCACACAATCATGGCTCAAATGATTTTATATGGCAGATAATTATATTTTGTTATAACTTTCACTAAAGCAAAAAGGTAATTTGTGAACTTAACTATTACTTAACTCAATTTATAGGCCTTCCTAGGGATTTTAAAGTTTTATTATCAGTGTAGAGGCTGATTAACACTGCAAAACAGCCACTACTGTATATTGGCAAACATTGGTTATCGCCTCAAAAAAACAAAACAAACAAAACAAACAAAAGTACAGTTTGTACCATCCCTAGACATTAGTGTAATGCTTCAGTCGTCCGGGTTCAATAGCAAAGAAAACTGAATTCTGTCCTTACTGTAAACTACCATTCACCTTATTCTGCCCCGCCCACTTTTGCCTCATTTTATGTCTATGATCCGCACTCTTGTAGAAAAGGGACTTCAGGTTTGACGCTAACGATGTTCACACAAATGGCGATCGAAGGAAAAGTCTCCTGCTAAAACATTATTTAAAGTAGATTGATTTGTGTAAAATGTTTAATGAACACCAGCAAAAACAAGTCAACAACGCACTGATTTCCTGGGCGACCTGAAAACGGCTTTTTAGTCCATGTAGAACTAATTTTCTGTTGAGCTTGTCTGCCCCGTGTAAACTAATACAACGGAAACAAGACGGCGGCGCGTGCGGCAACTTCCGGAATAAGGTGAATAGTATTTGTTAATTCCAGTGTAATTCGTGCCTCCTTTCAGATATAAAGCAGTGACTCTCCAGTTCTGTGTCAAAGGAACTGAAGAAGCTACTTGGATGAGTAGCTAAACGTCTTTACTCTTAAAACATTTGTCCAGTTGAGAGAATTCAGTCTCCCTTTGCTGTCTGTGAGTGGTTAGTGGCTGTCCTGTTTCCTTCAGGGCAGCTGCGGCTAAGGAAGTGTATTTATATTTTTGTTTATTTATTAGGATTCCCATTAAATCCCCGTAATTTAAGTAAAATAAATAAAATAAGTAAAACAACTCTGGACTTGGAAGCAATGGATCATGGCCATCTCATCACTAAAACTAAACAGAGTGGGGTAAGAGTGAGGCTTAGAAGACAGTTTCCTTATTGTTTCTCCAAAGCTCACCTGATCCTGATGCCCCGGCTGCAGGACACATGTCTGTCTTTTGTCCTGAGGGCTGTTACTCTCCTCAAACAGCCCTGACACACAATCTGCTCGCTCTACAGGACAAATCCATCCCGTTAAAGCTGCACATACGTCTGACTGAGAGCACAATTGAAACGTCTGCTGCAGCTGAACTTGAACCGTCCACTGAGGTTCATTTGGTTTGGTCAATAATTTATTTGAAAGGCGATTTTTTTTTTTTTTTATCTGACCAGAGTTTTGTTTACCTGACAGTTTCGACCGCTCACTCGCAGTCTTCATCAGAGCGTCACTCCATGTTGCTGTATCGTGTCTTGTCAGCTGATTTACACAGGTTTTCCTCCTGGTAGAAGCAGGACTTTTCAAATAAAGCTGAACTTGAATTTTCTGCCGGATCACGTATCTATCTGTTGAATAATGAATGAGTAATAGCGCATGGAGGAGCTGTCAAGCGTAACAGCAACGCTAACCCAATATTATTAGTAATTCAATTAGCTTTTATTGAGGATTGTGCCCAAATTTGGACCCATTTCCATTTGACGCACTTTGTTTTTCTATAACGACGCACTTTTATCAACTTTATCACGAGTTAACACGGCCAAAGCTATGAGATTCTTTCCAAAAAATCTTCAAAAGCAGCTTTGTAATCCCAAAAATATTTGCGTAGGAGTGATTACGTCAAATATTGGACCACACTGCTGACTCACTGCCTTTTGCCCGTCTTTGGAGCGCGCTCTATCAAACCGCTCTGCTTTGGTCGACCTCCTGCTCTGCACCACATCCAATATTTATACAGAGGGCGGATGGTAAGCCACGCACCCATCTCCTCGTCCTCGTCAGTATGCAGCGTGGGCAAGCAGTGTAAAACTTCATTACTTCACTGTCGCTTCGCCGCTAATGCTGAGCTCGCCTTTTGACTCACACCTTACGCTGGACAGGGCTGGGAGATTAATCACAGTCGAATTTTGTTGGTTCCTGTTTCATTCAATTGGACGTGTTTAAATGTACCGTGTGTCGTTTAAATGTAAAACTTAGAGCTGGATCTTATTATTAAGTTATTAAGATGAGATGCTACAGGTGAATAGGAAGAAATCTTAAATTTAAAGATGTCAATTTGAAACTTTTCCTGTAGTTTACGCACAAGTTTTTCATCATGTAATGCATTCATGTAGAAATTGGGCATTTTATGTGTAAAAACGGTAACGCTTTAGATTAAGGCTCCTTAGTAAACTATTTATAATGCATTGATAAGCACTTGTTATGTGTTTATGAGCACTTATAAGGCATTTACAAGTATTTATTAGCGTGATAATTGAAAATAATGGAATATGCAGCTCATTGATGCTCTGTACATGTGGTTTATTCACTCAAACATGTTTTGGCTGATGGATTATAAACATAACATAACATATAAGGCGTTATAAGTGCATAAACAAACTATTAGTGCTTATTAACATCTTATAAATAGTTAACTAAGGAACCTTAATCTAAAGCGTTACCGTAAAAACTTACAAAATTACACATACCTGGACAAAAATGGACAGAACCAGGTTTAAAATTCTTAGTTCATTTTGTACACATATTAGTTTATTTAAAAAATGTACAGAGAGGATTTTGGATTTCTTATTTAGTTTTTAAGTAAACTAGATTGGACTGAAAATTGCCAGAAAAATTCAAAATTTACCTCATTTTTTAAACTTAAAATTTCAATAAATCAGTTTTAGAATTAGATATTTAAAAAATCCTTCTGCATGTTTCGTCAAAATCTTGTTGAGTCAAAGATTGTACAGTTTGGTGTTACTTTAAGGCTGATCCTTATGGCCTTCGGGGAAAAAAGTGCATTCTAAGAAAACGGCTTCTAAAGTTACAATGTCCCAGAAAACTCTGGATGGATTAAGTGGATTAGATGGAAGAATAAAACATCTTTAACAGCAGATTGTGTTGTTTGTTGTTTCCACAAGTCGATATGTTGAGAGATCAAACTGACCAAAAAACAAACCATTCAACAACATTTGTTTTACCTGTAGTATCTTGCTTTAAACATAAATTGCAAATCTAATCACAATCGCTATTCTTGTATTCTTTATTTTTTCCCAATTTGCTCAGCCCTAACGAGCAACATCATTATCTCCAATTTAATAAGAGATCATGGGCTCTTGTGAGTGCAGAGAGAGCAACATTCTGACAGAAAATAATGTAAAAACCAGGTGATAAAAATCATGGATTGAAGTGTTTAAATTCACTTATGATGGAACATTTGTGGTGGCAATAATGCAGAGAACTCACCCATGTCTGGTCAATCTCTTATGCAGAATTAAACTGTGCGTGTGTCAATATACCATAAGAACACAACCATTGAGATGTATTCTGTTTATTAACTATTAGCATGAAAGAAGAACATAAAATCTAAAAAAAAAAAAAAATCACCTTAGTTTGGTAGAACATAAGCGTTAGATAGAATACAAACACAAAAACCTTCAATTATCAAAGTACTTATTACAAAATTATGATTAAAAAGTCCAGCTCCATTGGTTTGTATGTGTTCTTTAGCAGAATTTGACAACACAAGATGGCTGCCGGAGTTACGACTCATTATAAATCAATGGGTTTCACCTTTTAGGGGATAGTTTGTCAACTTTTGCCCATTAAAAAGATACATTTTTGTTTTGAATTGTTCATTATAGCAACGGCACTAGATTTGCATCACTCTGGAACCCTTTCCCATCATGCAACGCACATATTTCCCCCATACTTTTACCCTTGGAGGAATTCAATTACTGTTTTTTCCCCCCATTCCAAAACCTTGAACCAGATTATATTCATTTTTCATAAGAATGTTGGATATCATAAATTTCCTGGGCGTACAGGAGACCACAGGCATGGCGAGGAGGCAGAGGTGGCTCGCATCTGTCACAGCCTTTCCCATCAGCCCGGAGACACAGCATTAGGAGAGAGCAATGATTCTGCCGCTGCTACATTCTGGTGGCAGGCATCTTGTTCCCCGTGAAATAAATCTGGTGTTTTCTGTCTTGTCTTCCCAATGTCACACAGGAAGGTGTTTTGGGCTTGTGGGACCTTTAAAAACACGTGCGATCGACTAATCCTGACCAAAACAAGCCCGTATCCACTGCAAAATAGTTGATTTAACCAACAGAAGGTTAGAAAATTGAACAACAAAACTGAAATTGGTCAAAGAAGATGTAGATAAAGCAATATTCGTAAGAAATAATCAAATGGTTAACTGTCTCAGAGCATTTCCTGTCCTTAGACTCCCTGCAGCAAGGAAAAAACACAAAAATCCAGTGGGAAAAAGCGACAGTTCGAGGAGAATCGCGGTGAAAGAAAGATCCTGATCCCATTGGAGCCCAAAATCAAGCATGAGCCACATCGCAGAGCTTTACAAAATAGAAAATCAAACAATTAAACTGATTTTGGTCAATAAAAGACTAAGATTAACCAGCATTCTTAGGAAATAGTCAAATGGTTAACTGTCCCAGAGCATTTCCTGTCCTTAGACCCCCCGCAGCAAGGAAAAAAACACAGAAATCAAGAGAGGTTTTACTACTCCCATTGTAGACATATTCACCTTATTCCGGAATCTTTTTTCCGTTGCATTAGTTTACATGGAGTTCTACAAGTTCTACATAGACTACAAAGTTGTTGTTTTTTCAAGCCGCTCAAGAAATCAGTGCAATGCTGACTTGTTGTAGTACATGTATTAAAGGTCCCATATTCTGCTATTTTGCCCTTTACACAGTCTATTCTAAGGGCTTTGTTGATACATTTTTGCGTTGTGCAATATCCATAACATAACAGTTTCCAAAAACACCCATTTCTTGGACTGGCCCTCCTTGTAAAAGCAAACGGCTCACTCTGAGATCTGACCTCTAACAGAGAGCAGACTGCTCTCCCTCCCAACTCCGCGACGGCTAGAGCGGAGATGTTGCGATGCGCCGTGTGCCCGGTAAACAGCGATACACAAACACGGGAATAAACCTTTTCTCCTCCTGACGGTAAGCGCTGTGCTGAGTCCTACGCCCTGATCTGACCTGGAGTTTGACGCGTTCCAGGGCCTCAACGACGGACGTTGCCGGGTGGTAAAGAACCAGCTAACTCTTCGAGCTGTCGTTGCCATCGGGTACTTACTGGGTAGCATTGTCATTCGCTGTTGTTATGCTGCGGCGCGCGCTCTCCCGAGGCGTGGCTTAAACACCACGCCATCCTTGGGAAGTGCGCATCCTTAGAGGAGCCCCCGCCTGCTGCTCAGCCGAGGGGGACGGAAAGACAGTTCTCTAGCGAAACATGCGGAATCAATCATAAAACCACTTTGGGCACACATACGAGGCCCAAATAGCACTGTAGGAAGGTTAAAACCTCTGAAAAGTCGATTTTGCATGTTATGGGACCTTTAAATATTTTACACAGATTGGTCTACTTTATGTAATCTTGTTCGCCGTTTGCGTGACGAGGTTCTTGTCAAACTGAACAAAAGTGCGTTCACAACAGGAGTGCAAATCTGTGGCAAAAAGAGGCAAAAGTGGGCGTGGCCGAATAAGGTGAATAACACTGTACGATTGGTCTGACATTCATAATCAGTCATAGCTACGATCTAAGTTTGTCTGAGCTGATTCAGGCTCTTGGTTGGAATGCTTAGACTATTTTGCCTTTGAAAGAGTTGGTGAATGAAAGAGAAATGGTAGATGTGTTCCAGTTCATGGTGGAGGTTTCTGCCCAGTGCTTGTGCTCACTGTTATCTGTTCACTGTCGGCCGCTGATCTGACAGAGACTGATCGTAGACGCAGTGACAGGATTTGAACGAGATTCGAAAAATCAGACACGCAGCATTTCTATCGCTGTTCGTCTTTTGTCTAACATCGGTTTTAAGTTTAATCTTTGTCACTGTGAGATGTACAGTCCCCGTTTTTATTGAGCTTCGACTCTAAATATTTCTTATAATCAAGCCAAAATCATACAGTGGACGTCTGGTTTAAGATATGGAAATGTAAAGTTGTCCCCTGCTCTGGACACAGTTCCACAGGGACTGGGGATTATGGGTCAAATATAGGGCTGAAACAATTCACAGACAGATTGTGATTAGTCGTAAAAAATAATCAACTATAAAAATTGATCATTGTAATCGTTAACAGGACTATACAGACTTTAAAACACATGTGTAAAGCTTTTTAACAAAGACAGTGACATTTTACATCAAAATGTCCAAAAAATAACAGATTATTGCTGGTTTTAATCATTAATGCACTCTTTTCATAAATATTCTCTATTCAGAAGTCTTTTGTCATTATATTTCAACCTTTATTCGGTTTATAATGTATTTTAAGAGTAAACATACAATAGAAATAATCATTCAACTACTTTACTAATTGAAAAAATAATCGCTAATTAGTCGACTACTAAAATAATTGTTAGTGACAGACTTAGTCAAAAGCAAAGTATACCTAAACGTAAACTTAAATCGTCCTTCAGTAACTTTCTTATGGATATAACATTAACTTCAACAAACATTTAACATCCAAATACTGTTAAATGTAACTTCTTCTAAATGTGCTTTAATGTAGAAGGATTTATCATACTATACTATATTTTTTTGTGTATATTTTTTCTATTTTTCAAATTGTAATGCAGATGATACAACTACATTTGGCGCAAAAAGTACCAAAGTGAATATTACCATTGGCTCCTTTTAATGGGATGCACCTCTAAATAACTCCTTCCTCTGGTTCTCTGGGAAAGCGTGATTGAAAAGATAGCGTGATTGAAAAGATAGAGCTTGATTTCCCTTTTTAATCTTTGTGCGTAAGTTCTATATTTGAATGCGGGCTCTAAACTTGTGCAGGATATTAGAAAAATGTCAGGAGGAGCCAAATAATGGTGCTGGTTTATGGCAGCTTTGATTAATGCGCAGTGCTCCAATAAACGGCAAGAGGCACAAAGGCAGATGTCTGTCAGAGTAATCGCAGCCACAGCCCGGTCCCCAGAGCTAATGTGACGGCTGATAGTGGCTTCTGTAACTATTTTTTATGGAACGATAAACTGGATATAAACATGCATAAACACAAAATATGTCAGTGTTTATTACGACAGTTATGGTTCAAATGCTTCCAGTAGAGTCAACCAAAGACACGCCCCTTGATTTTCAACTAGTGTGCGTCGAGTTATTGCCAGGTGTGCCTTGGGAAAAATGTGAGTTAACTGATTGATGCGTGGATCTAATTGGATAATTGATCACTTTGGAGTGTCTGGAAGAAATGTCTGTACCAATAAAGAAAGCAAAGCTGCCAAATTTAAAGTCTATATGATGAGGTTAGACGTCACATTTCACTAAAACATAGTGAACATGATTATATTTAAGATTTTACTAAATATTTTGCCTCTTTGTCCCCAGTTTCACAGTTTTCGTGAAGTTTCTAATGTCACTTCCTGGTTGAACATGAGCAGCAAATATGACATAGTTAGAGGTAATTCTACAACCGTTACCATAGCAACCATTTTGAAAAACAAAGGCCAAAATCCAGATAAATGATACAATAGTTATAATTTTACAAATAATCAAACCTGATAACAACTTTAGTTGATTTATTTGACTGTTTAAACTGTCAGAAAGATGTATCAGTTGAATGTTAACTGTCTCTTTATTTTCAGTGGTATGTCGCTTATAATAAATATTTACCACAGGTGCCCTCCCACCAAACATAAGTCAGAATTAGAAAAATATGAAGAACTATCACAAAGACTGAAAGAAGTGTGTATGACAGGTTTTCAGGATTTTCTCATTTTGACTTCATTTTTAAAGGTCCCATATTCTGCTATTTTGCCCTTTACACAGTCTATTCTAAGGGCTTTGTTGATAAAATTTTGCGTTTTGCAATATCCATAACATAACAGTTTCCAAAAAACACCCATCTCTTGGACTGGCCCCCCTCCTTGCAAAAGCAAACGGCTCACTCTGAGATCTGACCCCCCCGAACAGAGAGCAGGCTGCTCCCCCGCCCAACTTCATGCGCCCCCGCCCAACTCGTGCGAAGCCTAGAGCGGAGATAGTGCGCATCGCCGTGTGCTCCGGTAAACAGCGATACACAAACACGGGAATAAACCTTTTATCCGTCCTGGCGGTGCGTGCAGTGCTGAGTCCTACGTCCTGGATCTGACCTGGAGTTTGACGTGCTCCAGTACCTCGACGACGGACGTTGCCGTTTGGTAAATAACAAGCTAACTCTTCGATCTGTCGTATCCATCGTGTAATTACTGTGTAGCATTAGCATTAGCTGTTTTTATTCTGCGGCTGCGCGCTTCCCGCGTCATTTAAACACCGCGTCATCCATGGGAAGCCGCGTCATCCATGGGATGAGCCCCCGTCTGCTGCTCAGCCGAGGGGGACAAAAAAGACAGTTCTCTAGCGAAAGCATGCGGGAATCAATCAAAAAACAACTTTGGGCACACATACGAGGCCCAAATAGCACTGTAGGAAGGTTAAAACCTCTGAAAAGTCGATTTTGCATGTTATGGGACCTTTAAGTATAACATAAATTATACTTTTAAGTCTCAGTTTGTGAAGAAAAGTTCATAAATACGTTGGAAATTACAGGAAGTAGAGCAGAGTTCCAAAACATGTCGCACTCGGGAGAATTATATCAAAAGTTTGGCCTTTACACAAAAAATATGTCTTTCTTCACTCTTTTAACATGAATCCAACAAAAATAAAGGTGTTTCTATTCATCTTTTAAAATTTCTCAAATAACAATTTATGTGAAATTGGAGGACCCAGTGTAAAACATTGTTGCTAGGTAACCGTTATAGAATTTCCTGATGTCAACAGTAAAATTATAAACCTAAAAAAAAAGCCAAATCGGGATAAAGTTGGTAGCATTTTTAGGAAAATCTTTTAAAATTTAATTATCTTAACTGTGTTTTAATGAAATGACTCTTCTAACCTGTCACAGGCACTTTAAAGAATGAGTTAGTAGCACAGACATTTTTTGCCTCATTATTTACCATTTATTTTACTGATTTGTTACTGTTTTATTATGTGGTGTGCCATGTTACCTTTTCAAAGTGGGCCACGACTAAAAAAAGGTCGAAAAACCCTGGATAATTCGACTAAAAATTAAACGGCCAAAGCTCTCAAAACTTTTCAGCATCTCTATCGATGATATATAAAGAAATATATATAATTTACAGATTAAACTCATGATTCAGTCCCAAATGTTCAGTGAGCGCACTCCACTTTCTACTGCTGACCATGTCCTTATAAACAAAAGTAAAATAATTAGTCGATTAGTACAAAGTTTGGTCGACTAAAACACAATTAACCAATTAATCGACTACTAAATGATTAAAGGTCAACAGTTTCTTCTGGTTCTGATCCTCTACAGTGCTCATCTGTTTAATTTATCTTAAATTATGGGACTGCCGTGATTAATCTGGCAATGATTTTCTTAGAGATGGCAAAAGGTCTGTGAATATGAGATTTTTACTCAATTAGACGGAGATAAAACTAAAGCGATGACACTTGAGGGCGTCTTGAAAGACAAAATAAGTTTTTCATCAAACTTTTTGCCCGTTTCCCGTGTCATTGTGATGTGGTGACCGCTTTGTTTGAGCCGTAAAACATCTTCTCTGCACACGACCGTTAGACTTGTCAGAAATAATTAGATTTTTATTGATGAGTTGCCTTTGTGCTTTTTCAGATTTTTGCAGTTCTGCTCAAGTCATACTTAAGTCCAGAGTTAGACCTGGTTTAGTCTTTGGTTATAGACCTGGTTGAGAGCTGGTTCACCTTAAACAAATAATTACTTATGGTGTTTTTTGATGTGTGACTTTGTACAATCAACAATTAAAATACATTTAAATCAACTGCAACAAGTGCCAGATTCAAATGAAACTCAAAAGCAATGAGCTCATCAAAATTAGTTTAAAAACAACTACCAGGGTACAGTTTTTGACAAAATAATAAACACAATAAAAGTAAAAAACTAACAATACTAAACACTTAAAGCACCAGTTCGTAACTTTTCAAAATAAAAGCGCATGTGTGTGTTTTTTTTTTTTCATTTTGGATATTTTATGTGTATGTATGATTATTTGTTTTCCTTGATTATTTGTTTTCCTTGATGATTTGTTTTCCTCGTTTAATGCAGCACAGAGGGTTTCAATGGTATACTGGTGAAAAAGCTCAGCCATTTGAAAAGCGCTTTTACCAACTCCGCCGAAAAACCTCTTCTGGTCTGAACACTGCGGTGTGCTGCACATGGAGGCTACGGGCCACTCCTTTGATCTCGGGGACACGCTCCTGTCGGATGAGGAGCCTCGATGGTTTGAAAGAGGCGTGAAGGAGGTATGAAAGATCTTTGTGGCCCTGAACAGACTCGGAGGACTGCACTTTCAGCTCTCTCACGTGGGACAGAGCCGTGTGGAGGAGGCCCGGGTCCCACGTCTACAGCTAAAGGGACCCACAGTCACCGACACAAGCCCTGAAGACGTTGGGCTTTTTAAATCAAGGCTCGTTTTTGGGATGACAAGTTGGCGCTGGCCCTCGGACCTCAGTGAGCGCGCCGGAGTGTGGAGGACAATGAAGTCTGAGAGGTACGCCGGGGTCAGTACATGAAGTGCTTTAAAAACAAACAGCAAAATCTTAAAATCAACTCTAAAACGAACGGGGAGCCAGTGCAGTGAGGATAAAATGGATGTTGTGTGTTCTTTACGACGTGTGCCAGTTTAAAGGAAAAAGATTCTGCGTTTTTCATATTGCTGTTAGCTTTAAAACATGCTCTTCAGCGCCTTAAATCTGCCATCTCATGTTTTAAAACAAAACAAAACGTTTCTTATTCATTCTATGACCTGTGGTATCTGTCACTATGAAATGACACTTACTGAGTGCATCCAGCCAGCAGATGGCACCAGCGATATATATACAATCTTGTGAAGTTAGCGCTGAAAAGACGTCATTGTGCGAGTTTGCTGCAGCAGTTCTTGTTTTTAGTGGCAGAAATGCTCAGAACGAGTCTGGAGATGATGTAAGGACAGAGGGAACATTCTCTGATAAGTAACGTATGAAGTCTGAAAATAAAATGGTCATGGTAAATGGTCATATTTATATAGCACTTTTCCACCTTCGAGGCACTCAAAGCGCTTTACATCAAGGAACCATTCACCCATTCACTCACACATTCACACACCAGAGGACACAGACACTGGGGGCGAGGCGGGTTAAGTGTCTTGCCCAAGGACACAATGGCAGTATTCACCTGCGGGAGCAATTGCACCGCCAACCTGTGGGTCAGTGGATCTGACCACTCAACCAAGGATGTTTATGTCGGGAGCGGGATTCGAACCGCCGACCTTCGGATCAGAAGACAATCTCTGCCAACTGTGCTACTGCCGCCCCAATAAGTCAGAAAATCCCGGAAGTTCAGCAGGACGTGTGTTTGACGCTCGGAGGAAGAGAATTTTCTAATAAACATTCCTCAAAACAGCGTGAATGCAACTTCAGGCGCGTTTTTGATGATGGAACATAGTTAGAACATGATTTAAAGCTCAAAAAAGTCACTCTAGCAGAAAATGTGTCCTTTATTTACCTGCAAAGATGAACCAACCCTTGAATAAAAATGAACTCAAGTTTGGTAGAAGTAGTGGCAGAGTAGAAGGCCACCTCTTTCACGTTTGAGATCTGCGCTGTCAACTAAACTTGCCGCTGTTGCTTTAAATGTAGTAAACAGCTAAGGGAAATGTTAAGATTGTATTAAAAAACTATAAAGCAAAAACCACAGCTACGTTTATCTGCAATTCCAACAGAAGTGGCAGCTCTAATACCCAACGGGAGAGATTTCCAGAGTTTAGATTAAAGAACAAACAAAAGGAAGTTCACTTGTGGAGTCGTTGCAGTGCGCTAACTCCCAGCGACCATCTTTGTCTTCTTCTTCCTCTTCAAGAACAGCGGCGTTAAGTGCTAGCGATGGCGATGCCGCAGCGTGGAAAGTCAAAGTGATTAAGTGCAATAAATCCTCGGGAGCGGCCCCTGACAGCAGCCGAGAGTTTGATGCTACGCTAATTGTGCTTGGTTTGATCCCCTGAGGTCCGCGCATATAGGACAGCTTCATTATCTCTGTCACGGCCATTTGATCTAAAAAACACTGCCAAAGTCAAAGCTGCCCCAAGGACCGGCAGATAAACAGTCCCAGTAAACCCGCACGAGCGAGTGAGGGAGAGGTGAGATCGGGAAAGTCGATGGAATATTGATATTAGTTCTTATACTTGAAGCAAACGTTGAATGCAAAATAAACTGATAAGAAATTAATGGATTAAAGTAACAGACTGTGGCAGGTGAGGTGATTAATTAGAAAGACTGATGACTTTACGGGGAATAAGTCACTCCGGGAACAATGCACTCGAAGGAAACGGAAGAAAAATGCAAAATAGACCGAAAAGCCGCGCCGACCAAACATCAAGATCTGCCGATGAATCCCTGGACGCTGCATTGAAGGAGAGCTCAAATACACAAGACAATTTCTGTTTGTAATTGAGCAGCTTCATGTGTGTGAAATTTTCAAAAAAGTAGGACGAGATTAACCATGTATTCTACTTTTTTACTTTTATGTGTAAAGTATGCAATTATATTTTGATATTCTAAATTCAGGAAGTATTCACCTTATTCCGGAAGTTGCCTTACGCGCCGCCGTCTTGTTTCTGTTGTATTAGTTTACATGGAGCAGACGAGCTCAACAGAAAATAAGTTCTACACGGACTAAAAAGACGTTTTCAGACCTCAGGAAATCGGTGCATTGTTGACTTGTTGTTGCTCGTGTTCATTAAACATTTTACACAAATCAACCTACTTTATGTAACATTTTAACATTAGCTTTAACGGAGTTCTCGTCAAACGAAAGTGCGTTTACAACAAAAGTGCAAAAAACAGCAAAAGTGGGCGGGGCAGAATTAGGTCAATAGCCAAGTTCTCATCCTAATCCTTAATTGAAAATACAGACGATTTAAACGTACATTTTTATGACAGTTTAAACCACCATTAAACAAAATAAACATGTTATCAGGTATTATTTACTGTTAATGCCTAAATATTGTGCAATTTAAACTAATTTTGACCCTTGTTTTCAAAATGGTTGCTAGGTAACAGTTGTGGAATCACAGATTTTTACAATATTTAACTGAGAGAAAGCTTATTGTACACTTACAACAAAATCTTTTTTTTGTTGTTGTTGTTGTAAGAATGCTTGTTGTAAGTTTAGTTTCTTAGGTTTTGGGTTTTTTTTTACTTTTATGGGAATTCCGGTTTCGTCTGAGTGATAATATAGTCTCTGGTTTTGGAGGGTTAGGGTTAGTTGTGTATAGTTCAAATAGGGCTGCCATTTAATTGGAAACGCAACTTTATACCTTTCCTGGCGAATTATGTCTATTTTAAGCACAACTAATTCAAATCAAGTCACAACCGAGTGTTAATGGAAGTTATTGACCTGACATTTCCTCAGAAAAGTTAACAGATTGTTTTGTAGAGGTAAAAATACAGCAGGCGGCACCAGCATCGCAGTAGCATTTAGCCCACAACTACCGGTAATATTATTGGATAGCTGCAAATTTGGGCCGTTCAATCACTGAATTCTTCATCGTGTCTTCTTGGAGTCTGTATTTGGCATAATATAACTCCTAAAGTCAGCGTTTGCTCTTGTAGTTGTTGAACAGTGGGTGAAAGAGTTGCGCTGACACATTAAAATGAATGGATTTCGACTGTATCTGTATCTGTATGTCTAACGTCACGCCAAATTCTTTAAGTTCTTTCTTTGTCAATATAGATGCAAGTTGTACAGCAAAATTACTTCGATCAGATGGCGGTTAATCCTACCTACCAACACGGGCACAGCCAGAACATGCAAACTACACTGCTGCACGGAGAGAAAGATCATCCAAGTTGAAAGATGAAGTAAAGATTGCACGTATATGAACGCCTTTTTAGCTGACTGAAGTTGTGATTGTTTGATAGTTGCACTCAGTCTCCCTTCTGGAGTTCAACCTCATTAAATACGCCACAAAACACGACTTGATTGAAAGATGAAACAGTTGGTCTTATGGGTAATGCGGTCCTTTTAATTGAAAATGTATATTCTCAGCTTCCCGCGCTCTCTTTCCTTATTAACCGGCTTGTCTGTGTTAAACTTTCCTCGTCCAGTCGCAAAACGAAACGAAGCGAAGGGAAAAAATAAGTTGTTATAGCCGCGGGATGGAGAGGACTTGATGATGAGTAGCAGTTGGTCTTTTGAAGTGGTGGAGTAGATTTACACGCATACACACGAAGACGTTTCCCGAGAGCAGTTTTAAGGGGGCACAGCAGGCCAAGATACGCAGTGATGTCATAGCATTTCTACAGAACATATTCACTGGGTAATTGGTTTGCTCTGTCCTTCTTGTCTTCACTGCTGATAAAAATTTTAAGAAAGTGATGAAGCCCGAGACATCACAGCGTGGCCTTGTAGCTTCTTTTTTGCAGTTACAGAAGGAAAAACAACTCCAATAATCAGAAGCGTTTCCAAATTGGAATCTGTTTTGGTTCACGACAGCAAATCATCTGATTGTTGGGTTGACTTTCTGGTTTTTCTATATTAGTTTGGCTTGGACATGGAATTGTTAGCACTAATAAGCTGGATTTAACATGATTTATTTCAAATGTTATACTGAAACATTCATTATGCAATTGTCCTGTGGTGGTTTGTAGTGTCTGCTGATTGGATCTGCTGATGGGGATGGGTCAAATGTGTATGAATTGCACTGGAACTTTTCTGGTGGTCACAACCTCCTTGTCTCCGTAGAGTTGTTATTGCTTTGTGGGGCTGTAGTCGACTAAAGAAGTCCTTGGTCGACTAAAGACCTGCCCTATTTACCTTATTCTGCCCCGCCCACTTTTGCCGTTTTTTGCACTTTTGTTGTAAACGCACTTCCGTTTGACGAGAACTCCATTAAAGCTAATGACGAACGAGGGAAAAGTCTCGCCGCTAAAATGTTACATAAAGTAGGTTGATTTGTGTAAAATGTTTAATGAACACGAGCAACAACAAGTCAACAACGCAACGATTTCCTGGTCAGTCTGAAAACGGCTTTTTAGTCCATGTAGAACTTATTTTCTGTTGAGCTCGTCTGCTCCATGTAAACTAATACAACGGAAACAAGACGGCGGCGCGTACGGCAACTTCCGGAATAAGATGAATAGGGTCTATATATTTATCAGTCGATAAAGTGTGGCAAAAATATATCAAAACTGTACGTGTCTCCATGTATCTAACCAAAAAACACAACTGCTCAAAACATCATGCAAAAACAACTTTTTATACAGAAAAGCACTAGTAAACAGTGTATTTATTTGTTAGATTTATACGTAAGTCAGACTAAACTCAAAAACTCCAAAATCTTCAGCTATCTCACTCCATATCTACTCGTTTTTGCTGTTTTCGCCATATAATCCTTTAAATCTGAATCAAATACTCAGTCGACTAACAAAAATGTTGGTCGACTAAAATGCCATCGACTGATAATCGACTAAACGACTAAAGGTTTTCAGCCGTATTGATTTGCTTCTTATAACTGTCCGGTCCAAACTTTTGACATTGAGGATCTCATATTGAAACAAATCACTAGACTGTGGTCAATACTGGGAATCGTTACATTTTGTATTTATTTGAGGTTTTAGTGCAGCCAAATCTGTTCTTGAGCCTTGATATCAGGTCTGTCTCAAACCAAGAGAGAATCTGAAGGTGATGGTCAGATCTATGAAGAGGCGAACCACTCAGAAAAAAATGTATATATTGTTAAAAGCTTACAAAAGTCACGTTTCCACTGGCTGACATTTAAGCAGATCAAGTCGGTCCAAAAGAGTCTCACTCACGTGCAGAATGCTTCTAAGATCATCCAAACCCAACACATTTCTTAAAGAGATGTTAAAATACAGAACAGAGGTTTAGAGAAGTAAAATAAATGCAGAAAAAGCAGATTATGAACCGGCAATTTTGTCTTGTTTACTCTAGCTTTAGCCACGTCTTGCACGGTCTCCCAGTGACACAAACTTGGAATAACTAAACATTTTTTTGTGAATTGCAGAGATTGGCCTTATGATTTAAAAGTATAATTAGTGTATTTTTAAGTTCCTGTACCAGATCCAAGGGTTTCTGCCAAAATTCTTCGAAACAAGTCAGTGTAATCCCTCATTCGTCCAGGAGTGTTCCATCGTAGAAAAGGTTTCAAAGGTCATCATCTGGACACTGTTTTGAAAATCAAGACGTTTTGACTTCCGTCCAAAAGTCATTTTCAATCCAGGGTCAGTCATAATTCAGGTACAATTTATCTTGTATTTTCATTCATTTTCTACCGCTTATTCCCGTTAGGGGTCGCGGGTGACTGGAGCCTATCCCAGTGACTTTGGGCCTTAGGCGGGGTACACCCTGGACAGTGGCCAACTCGTCGCAGCAAACACAGAGAGACAGACAAGGACAGACAACCATTCACTCTCACATTCATTCACTAGGGACAATTTAGAGTTGTCAATTAACCTCCACAGTCATGTCTTTGGACGGTGGGAGGAGCCGGAGAACCTGGAGAGAACCCACGGTAACACGGGGAGGACATGCAGACTCCACCCAGAGAGATCGTGTGATGTTGGGGTGGTTCGGAATTCGAAACCACGATGTTGGGGTGGTCTGGGATTCGAACCCACGATCTCCTTATTGAGAGGCAGAAGCTCTAGCCGCTCTGCCACCGTGCACCCCCATATACATACATATACATATCTTGTATTTGTTCAAGGAAAAATATTCTGCATTTTTCATTTTGCTGTTAGCCTTTAAACATGCTCTTGAGTGCCTTAACTTTGCCATTTCATGTTTTAAACCAAAAAAAAAAAGTTTCTTATTCATTCTATGACCTGTGTTATCAGTCACTATGAAATGACACCTACTGAGTACATCCAGCCAGCAGATGGCACCAGTTCGAAAAGACATCATTGTGCGAATTTGCTGCAGCAGTTATCGTGTTTAGAGGCAGAAATGCTCAGAACGAGTTTAGCGACAATTTAAGGTCTAAAAACAGTGGAATATTCTCGTATAAGCGACGATTGAAGTCTGAAAATATGTTCGAAAAGCAGGAAGTTCAGCAGAACGTGTATTTGACGCTCGGAGGAAGAGGATTTTCTAATAAACATTCCTCAAAACAGCATGAATGCAACTGAATGCCACTGGTGAATGGTATGTTTTTGATGACGGAGCATTGTTAGAACATGATTTAAAGCTCAAAAAAGTCACTGTGGCAGAATGTGTGTCCTTTAAGAAAACCTTTGTTATGTTTGGGTGACGTTAGCTGCTCACGGAGCCAAGTCCTCTGCGAGCCTGGACCTGTGCGGAGAAACCAGTGGGCGAGGCTACCGCGCTCAAATTGAGCCGCCGACTGTAGGCTGCCATGTTTGCAATCTGGTGCTGACCGCTAGGGGCTGGCTGCGGAAGTAGAATTATTCAATGCAAGTCAATGGGGAGTTAGACGTTTCAAAACCTACTTTAGAGCCTGGCTCAAAATACGGCTTTGGTCTCAAACGTTAGCTTACGGCTCTGTGACAACGCTGAGGGGGGTGAATTTTTTTGAACCAGGCTGGTTTAGCCGCTGTGATTTTTTAAAGTTCTTGAATATCTAATGAGGAAGGCGGGCTTTACGCGCCGGAAATGTCACGGCGCAGCCAAACACCTACGAGTGGGCGGTAACTATAGAGGCTACGACGGCAGTACGTCAGCAAAAGGCCGCCCCAAATTCGGCCTCTCCCCGCCTCCCCACCGAGGGGGGAGTGGTGGGGGCTAACCCGCGGCCATTTTGAATTCTCCATGACTGAGCCGCATTTTCATGAATGGGGCGGAGCGACGACAGTCTGTCCATTATTTTTATGTCTATGGGAGAAACACAGACTGGCACCCACAGAATTGGCTCAAGACGCTCCAAAGTGATCTGGTCTAAGGAACCAGGGCCAGTCAAAACGTTGCTATAGTGTACTCTTTAAAGCACACCTTAAAGCCCCCCTCGCTCTCTGTCTGGGGCCTGAACACAGCGGCTGCAGCTCTGCGGTGGAACAGATGTTATTATGCATGCTTGTGTAGATGAGCTAATCACCAGTACCACCTGGCTGTGCTGCTGATTACCATTAATCTGCCATTGTAATTGAAAATTAGTGGTTGCACAGAGAAAGCAGACCCCCTCCTCCTCTTCCTCGTCCTGCTCCTGCGCTCGGATTCATCTCGAACTCCGCTCCTGTCAAACATGTCACTCAGCGGCGTCGACCCCCACAGAGAGGAGCTGAGCCAGAGAGCGGCTAATGATCACGTAATTGTACTGCAGGAGAGAATTTAGTCATGTTTCATCTAATCTCATCCAGGAGTTAACCTTAACAGCAGGCTCGCTTGTTATTATATTAAACAATTTGACTATAATTATTGCACCAATTTTCTGTCTTCATTTGCCCGGACAGTTTCAGGACACTTGGGGTAAAGGTTCTTAACAGTAATTAGGGTAATCATTTTTAAAAAAGTGGAAATTACTGGTCTCACAACTATTGAAAGCGACAAACGCGGGACTAAAGGCGACAAACATGGGACTAAAAGTGACAAAAATACAACAAAAAGTAACAAAGACAGGACTAAAAGTGATAAACATGGGACTAAAAGCGCCAAACACGGGACTAAAAGCTACAAACATGGGACTAAAAGCGACAAACACGGGACTAAAAGCGACAAACACGGGACTAAAAGTAACAAACACAGGACTAAAAGCGACAAACATGGGACTAAAAGTGACAAAAATACAACAAAAAGTAACAAACACAGGACTAAAAGCGATAAACATGGGACTAAAAGCGACAAACACGGCACTAAAAGCGATAAACATGGGACTAAAAGTGACATAAATACTACAAATGTGACAAACACAGGACTAAAAGCGACAAACACGGGACTAAAAGTGACAAAAATACAACAAAAAGTAACAAACACAGGACTAAAAGCGACAAACACATGACTAAAAGCGACAAACATGCTACAAAAAGTGTCAAAAGTACTACAAAAAGTGACAAACACAGGACTAAAAGTGATAAACATGGGACTAAAAGCAACAAAAATGCTACAAAAAGGGACAAACACTGGAAAAAAGCGACGAACACGGGACAATAAGTGACAAACGGGACTAAAAATAACAAATGGGGGACTAAAAATGACAAATGGGGACTAAAAGTGACAAATGGGGGACTAAAAGTGACAAACGGGGGACTTAAAGTGACAAACGGGGGTCTAAAAGCAACAAAAATGCTACAAAAAGCACCAAAAATGCTACTAAAAGCGACAAATCCGGGACTTAAAGCAACAAAGACGCTACAAAAAGTGACAAACACGTTACCAAAAGCAAAAACACGTGACAAAAAGCAATAGAAACGTCCGAAACACTTGATGCTTTTATTACTTTGTATTTACTTCTGGCTGTGTTTAAAAAGTAACAGAACAGATAGTATAACAGAAATCCCGTTATTAAAACTATAAATTGCAAATCTAATCACAATACTGGTCAGAAAACGTGAGTTATAGTTGTTGTATGAGCCAATATGTATTTACTTTACTTTTTACTGTTAAATGTAGCTTGAATTCATTACATTTTCAAACATTACGCAATATTTTTTCCTGATTTGTGCATTTTGACTCCCGAAACGTCAAAGTCTCTTCCGTCCTAATTTCATCCAATTCAATTCTCAGTTTATGATTAGCATCTTATCTTATCTGTAAGTTCTCGTTCAGTTGCGTTTAGAAGTTTAGGTTAGTTTAGACTTGTTTTAAGATATTTTTTACTTATTTCAAGCATCAGAGTAGATTTTTCTGAGGTTTAAATTAGTGATTAGCTTTAAAGTGCGTATGACAGGTTTTTATCATTTTCTAGTTTTGACTTTATTTGGTGGAATAGAACTTGTTGTGAATATAAATGTTAGTTTTACACCAATCAAGAGTCAGTTTGTGAAGAAAAGTTGAAAAATATGTTACAGGAAGTGGAGCAGAGTTCCAAAACACGATGACATCACACTAGGGAGACACACTAGGGACAATTTACAACCAAGAAACACATTTTCTGATCCTTTAAACATTAAATCATCAAAATAAAGGCGGTCCTATATGTTTTTATTTGTCAAATAATAATTTCTGTGACATTTGAGGAGTTTTGACCCAGTGTACAACATGGTTTCTAGGCAACAGTTACAGAATTTCCTAGTGTGATGTCATGATTTACATCCAGGAAGTAAAAATTTAAACCTAAAAAACTGCCAAACTGGGATAAAAATTGTTTTCTTTTTTAGCAGAATCTTGAATATAATTATCTTAACTGTGTTTTAGTGAAATGAGTACTTCAACCTGTCAGAGGCACTTTAAAGGACACACATTATGCATTATTTGTGTCGTTATTGGCCTTCAAACATGCTCTTGAGTACCTTAAATTTGCCATCTCATGTCACAGAACCAAAAAAAAAGATGTTTTTACGAAGAACAATGTAACTTAATCACAGGGGGACGCCACATTAACTTAGCTGTGGCTCCATCTACAGGCTGCAGAGGCAATTACACATGTTTGTGTTCACCTCATTCCGCCCCACCCACTTTTGCCTTTTCTTTTCCACAGATGCAGATGCTTCTGTCGTAAACACACTTCCGTTTGACGAGAACTCATGACAAACAAGTGAAAAGTCTCACTGCTAAACTGTTATATAAAGTAGACTGATTTGTGCAAAATGTTTAATGTACACGAGCAAAAACAAGTCACACATGTCTTAAAACTTTGTGAAGTGCAGCCTGTTTTGCAATTTATCTCCTAATCTTCTCTACATGTTGCTCTGACTTGTGTTGACTCATGTTGAGGAGTATATTTTTACATAGTGTACATTTTGTTTTTGAATGATATGGTGTAATTTAGAGCGGCACGATTTGACAAAAAGGTGGAAATATGAACTGACAAACTGATAAAAGATGTATGTTTTCCAGAATGTTTTTGCCGCTTTTTGTCACATTTTTATGCTTTTTGATGCTTAAGTCACCATTTTGTCACTTTTAAATCACATTTTTGTCACTTTTAGTTGTTTTTTGTCCATATTAGCCCCATTTTCGTCACTATTAGTCAAGTTTTGTCACACTTAGTTGCATTTTTGACACTTCAAGTCGTGTTTTTGTCACTTTCAGTTGCGTTTTTGTTGCTTGTAGTCATGCTTTTGTCTCAGTTACTTGCGTTTTGTTGATATAGGTTATGTTTTTGTCACTTTTTATGTCAAACTTGGTGTCTTTTTAGTCTGACAAATCTAAACCACACGAGTAGCAATTTTTTACATAGAATAAAACAGGATATTTTGTGGTGGAGGACATTATTGCACTTTGAAAATCACAGTTTTTGCTATTTGCTAATGGTGATTTTGATTCCGTTTCGATTAATTTCTCAGCCCTAGTGTAATTAAAACATCATATTCTTGGACGTGTCTGTCCTCCTGGAGCGGTGGCTCTGTGGGACCTGCTCTGATATAGAAATGTCTTGTCTGAATAATTAACAGTAATGGATTTGAGTCTTTTGGGAATCTTGGCCTCAATCTGTTCCTCCACCTGTGGCCGCGAGAAACTGCTGAGACTTCAATGTGCTTTATGCTTTTTAGAGGATAACCAGGATTGTATACGATGTTTAGCCACTTAATCTAGCAACATTTCAACTACGGTGTGTTTTTCAGAGCACTAACTCCGGGACAATTGTCTTTTTTCCGGTGACTGTTTGTTAATCTGCCTGTTTCACTTTGATTTACTGACCTTCTGTTGGGAAAGTCAACAATTTTGAAAAGTCCCGTGAGGCGACCGCTGTTGTGATTTTGGTTTCTACAAAAGTAAACTGAATTGAATCAATCTCACGACGCCAGGCCGGCAAAGTCCCCAGCATGCACTCTGTTACCTCTGTGCATTCTGTGTTATGATCTGAGTATTTAATGATTCTGTTCTAATATATTGAGGGTGTCTAACCTCTTTGTGCCCTTGAATTAAAACTAGGGCTACATTATTAAAACAATCATATTTTGGCAATTATAACTGTAAACTGGACTAAACAGACTCTAAAGCAAAGGCAGCAGTGGCATTATTAAATAAAAATGTGAAAAAAGAATACATTATTTCATATTTTCATCAGTAATATGGTCTGTCATGATAACAAGTGTGAGATACGATAATACCCTGAAGCCACAGAATCAAAATGTAAAATATTTTTGAAAAACATCATTAGTTACTATCAATATTTTGTCATATATACTACTTTCTACAGCTCAGATCTTACTATAGTACATCAAAATAACCAAAAAATCACCACTAATACCAAAAAATACACACACAATGCATAATAAGCCCCAAAAAATGATGTTCCAGCTGTTAATTATTGAACGATAAGTTGATATAGCAATTACTGTGACGGGTCTAATAATACACTTACAATATTTGTTAAAAATGTAGTTTAAAAGCATCAGCACTAGTCGATTACTCAACAAAAAGAAGAGTTTGTAATTGACTGCTGAAATAATTGTTAGTTGCGAGCGCTCAGAAAGTCTCACCTTTTCTATTTCAGTCTTTTCCCCCAAACTTTTGCTCCAGGTTTAATGTCTTCATAACAGAGTGTTGTGTGTTCGTGTTAAAAGAGGCCTCTCTCGTCTGTTTGACACACACAGTTCACCAGCTACAACTCCCTAAAGCACCAATCCTGTTCAAGTGCATTTTAATTCCTCCCACGTGGATTGTGTTTATGTGACATCCCAATTCTCCTCTCCCTCGCTCTCCTTCTCCTCTCACCCCTCTCCCCTTTCTGCAGTTGTTTTTTCTCTCTCTCTCTCGTTTCCTCTTGCTCTACTTCTCTCCTCTCTGGGCTATTTCCCCCTTTTTTTTTCTTCTCTTTAGTGCTTCTGTTTTCTCTTCTCTCTCCCCTTTCCTTCCTCATCCTCTTTCCTCTCTTCTCCCTCTCTCTTTTCCTTCCTTCTCTCCTCTCACTTTTTCTATTTTCTCTTCTCTCTCACCCTTTCTCCCTCTTCCTCTTTCCTCTCTTCTCCCTCTCTCTTCTCCCTATCTCTTCTCCCTCTCTCTCCTTCTCTCCTCTCACTTTTTCTATTCTCTTCTCTCTCCCCCTTCCTCCCTCTTCCTCTCTTCTCCCTCTCTCCTTCTCTCCTCTCACCTTTTCTCTTCTCTCTCCCCTTTCCTCCCTCTCCTTCTCCCTCCTAATCTCTCCTCTCTTCTTCCTCTCTCTGTCCTTCTCTCTCCTCTCTCACCTTTTCTGTTTTCTCTTCTCTCTCCCCTTCCCTCCCTCACCTTCTCCCCCTCTCCTTCTCCCTCCTCCTCTTGCCTCTCTTCTCTGTCTCTCTTCTCCCTCCCTCACTCCTTCTTTCACCTTTTCTCTTTGCTTTCCCCGCTCTCTTTTTCTGACATACTTCTATCATCTATCTACATACTCTCTTTCCTCCTCTATTATCTCTTTCGTCTTTCTCTCCCCCCTCTCACTCCCCCCCCCTCCCCTCTTCTCCATCTCTCTCTTACCTCTTTCCTCAACTTCTCTTTCCCTTCTCAGTACCTACTCTTCTCTCTCTCTCTCTCTCTCTCTCTATCTCTTGCTTATATCCTGTCGCCCTTTCTCTTTATATATTCTCCCCTCCCTCCTCTCTCACTTTCTCCCTCTTCTCCCCCTCTCCTCTCTTTCTTTCTCTCTCCTCTCTCTCCCGTCCCTTCACCGTCTCTTTCTTCTCCCCCTCTCCTCTCTTTCTCTCTCCTCTCCTCTCCTCTCTCTCCATTCCCTGCTGTCCCTTCACAGTCTCTCTCTTCTCTCCCCTCTCCTCTCTCTCCTGTCCCTTCATGGTCTCTCTCTTCTCCCCCTCTCCTCTCTTTCTTTCTCTCTCCTCTCTCTCCTCTCCTCTCTCTCCTCTCCCTTCACGGTCTCTCTCTCCTCTCCTCTCTCTCCTCTCCCTTCACGGTCTCTCTCCTCTCCTCTCTCTCCCCTCTCCCTTCACAGTCTCTCTCCTCTCCCTCTCTCCTCTCTCCCTCTCTCCCCTCTCCCTTCACAGTCTCTCTCCTCTCCCTCTCTCTCTCTCTCCTCTCTCCCCTCTCCCTTCACGGTCTCTCTCCTCTCCCCCTCTCTCCCTCTCCCCCCTCTCCATCTCCACTCGCAGCATCCGGCGTGTCTTTCAGAGCACTTGACACATAAGAGCGCGCTTGTGTGGCTGCATAGCGAGACACTTCTTCGGCGCAGAGAGAGAGAGAGATGCCATCGCTTTTTCAGATCGTCAAAAGGAACCTTGAGGTGCACAAAAGGGAGGCGAGCGGCGCTTGTTTCCGTTTTCATCAAAGTGCACGCCTGAGCCGGGTGGTGCCAGCGGGCCGTGAAGGCGCAGGACGCAGGAGGACACGCGCCACGTTGAAAAGTTTATTGACTCGTTCCTGACAGGCTTTCATTGGCGACACGGCTGACCTCACTCTGCCGTCGAAGCCACGCTTGGACTTTTAGTGTAGTTTTTGTTCAGGTTTGAATCGTGCGAGAAACGAAAGTGTCGAAATGTGATGTTGAGACAAGGATAAACATGTTAACTGCTATTTCTGTCTTTTCTTCATCAAAAGTGAGTCGTCAAAAGCGTAGAAATCTTACTGTTGCACTCAAGGTTAGTCAAAGGCAGGCATGTCCAAACTCATGGCCAAATGCGGCCCTCAGACCAATTTTTCTTGGCCCTTAGACTTCCTGGTGAACTGGCCCACATTGTCCTCACTGCAAAAAAGGCCTATCAAAAAATAAGAAAAATAAACTCAAAATAAGATCTTTTTACCCTAATTTAAGTGAAATTATCTGCCAGTGGAATAAGATTATTTTACTTATCAAGTTTACTTAAAACCAGTCAAATAATGTCAATTTAATGTAGTCCTGTCAAGTGAAAAAATCTTAAAATTGGACTTTTAAGATTAATTTGCTTAATTCAAGTAAATTTAACTAAATTAGATAATCCCTTTTTGCAGTGCTGATAAGTACTATTTACAGCACATTTCAGATTTTCTACAATTCCAACCTAAATAACTAACATTTTGGTGCAATACAGACCTGATAATAAGGCAATGAGACTGAATGTGCTTAAAACATCAGATAAATGCAGCTTTTTTGAACGTTTCACGATTGATTTGTGGCCCTCCGCTTGGTCTATATTTCAATATGTGGCCCACGATGGAAAAAGTTTGGACACCGCTGGTCTAAGGCTTGTCAAAAAATCTAAATCCAGAGACTAATCAATACTAAAACTGATATCGAAACTATACACACTAATTTGAACACGTCTTGATACTGAAAAAGTACGTATATAGCAAAAAAGTTTAGCTTTCCTGAATGGAGGTTATGCAGGTGACATCCCGACATTTTTGAATTTTAGCAGCTCAAAACACAATTAAAATGCGAAAAAGTTACTTCTGTCTGACACCAAATACAAAAGTCTACAACTCCGTTAAATATTTAGTTTGTATCTGACGTCTAAAAAAGGAAAATCAAGTACAAACCGTTGTAAAACCAGATGACCAACAGGAACACTGCAGCTGCGCTCACATTTATCACTGACACAGACTTTGGGATCACACACAGTTGAACTCATTCCCTTTCTGCCGTTAAATAAAATGTTTCCGAGTCCAAATGTTGAGGAAATGAATTGTTGTGTGGCAGTTGAAGTGTCCTAAATCTCCAACTGTCATTTGCTAACAAGCTAGCTAAGCTCTACACAGTCGGAGCAACAACAGAGAAACTACTTTCAGTTGACATTTTGTTATATAAAGATTTGAGCAAAACAAAAGCTCCACGGACAAAAATGAGGACAAGAAAAGCAAAGAAACGCATCATTTATCAGTTTGTGCAGCTCATAATTCTGCCGTTCAAGTCGAGATGTTGAGGAGCATTTTTAGAATAAATACATCTCTGCGTAACCTCTATAGCTTTATGATAGAATCTGAATCTGTTACAGAACTACATTAGTACCACATGTCAATATTAAAGAACCATTTGTGTTGAAAATGACAGGACTTTCACTGGACTGGGAAATTACTTTTTTTTAATTGTCAAAAACAAATCGTGTTTTGTGGCTCAGAAATTGTTATATCAAGACTTTCTCTTAGTTTTGAAATCAAATTTAACTCACACACAATAGTTTGAAAGTAGAATAATAGAACAGCATCAGTTTATCAATTAATTTAAACCTTTTCAGTAATAATCATATGGGCCATCTTCATATATAGTAGCTTTATTAACTAAAGACAAACTATAGGCTGTATTCACCTTATTCCAGAAGTCTTCTTGAAATCTTGTTCCCGTTGTAGTTTATACGGGGCGGACGAGCTCAACAGAAAATAAGTCCTAAATCGGTGCGTCGCTGACTTGTTTTTGCTCGTGTTCATTAAACATTTTACACAAATAAATCTACTTTATTTAATGTTTTAGTGAGAGACTTTTCCCTCGATCGCCATTTGCACGAACACCGGAAGTCCCTTTACTACAAGAGTGTGGATCATAGACATAAAAAGAGGCAAAAGTGGGCGGAGGGGAATAAGGTGAACGTACTATATGCATATTCATTGTACATTTATTTTCCCTCAAAGCTGCGGTACCTGTTTTATAATGTTTTTTTTCACTGTTTGTATGAGAGTATTTGTAAAACCAGCACATTGTAAAAAAAAAGTGCGCTGTATGCATAATAATCAAGTATTTCATCTTTCGCAAACCCGCAAAAAACAGCGCGTCACCCATCACCCAAGACATTCACTCCACCATCACAACCTGCCTGTCAGACATCAAAACCTGGATGGACAATAATTTTCTCAAACTCAACAGCAATAAAACAGAACTTCTCATCACCGGACCCAAATCTCTCCTCCCCTCTGTTCAGAATTTTTCCCTCCTCATTGATGGTCACGTCGTCACCCTCCCCCTCTGTAATCAACCTTGGCATCATCCTGGACCCCACCCTCTCATACCATTCACACCTAAACCAGGTCACTAAAACATCCTTCTTTCACCTCCGCAATATGACCCGCCTCCGCCCCTCCCTCTCCCAGTCCACAGCTGAACTCCTCATCCACGCCTTCATCACCTCCAGACTCGACTATTGCAACAGCTTATTCAATGGACTTCCCACCACTCGCCTTCAAAAACTACATTCAAAACTCTGCCGCCCGCCTTCTCACTCACACTCGGTCCAGAGAACACATCACCCCCGTCCTCCAACAGCTACACTGGCTTCCCGTTCAATATCGTATCCAATACAAGCTCCTCCTCCTCACGTACAAGTCCCTCCATAACCCCGCCCCTTCCTACCTCACCGACCTCCTCCAACCGTACTGTCCCACCCGCCGCCTCCGCTCTGCTGACACCAACCTCCTCACTCCCATCACCCGCACTAAGCACCGGACCTTGGGGGACCGAGCCTTTGCCGCTGTTGCCCCCACCCTCTGGCCCCGCCCTCTGGAACTCACTTCCACAACCATCAGGAACTCAGACTCACTACAGACATTCAAACCACTCCTTAAGACCCACCTGTTCAAACTGGCTTTTGTGTAAATTTATGTTGTTTTGTCTGTTTTGTCTGTTTATGTAAAGCGTCTTTGAGTGTCCAAAAAAGCGCTATACAAGTTTGATGTATTATTATTATTATTATTATTACCAAAGAGTTTGTGAGAGCTTAGCCTGATTTAAACGCCCCACGTTCCTCCTTCTGCGGTTTGATAATCGGATAACTCTGACAGCTCTCAGTCCTTTTTTCTACACAACATAATGCCTTCCATATAAAAACCACCATTTGTTAAACGTTCGTCCTGCCTCGGGTCACACCGGGTCAAACGTACACCTTCGCTTGGGCCACATTCTTAACTCCCCCGTTACGTCACTGACAGATGCCTTCTCTTACGTTCACTCGTGTTGCTATAAACTCTTGCAGATCGACATTAGTCAGCTCTAAGCCTTCACACATGGAAGGAATCAGTGTCCATAAATCCCAGGCCCCCCGAACGTCTCTGCGTGCGCCTGACATCACCTCATAACAAAGAGGTATGGACCAGCGGGGAGACTCTGGACGTTATTAAATCAGCCTCGTAGCGGTCCCTCGGCACTGCGCTGCGATGAGTCAGTCCATCACATCTCGCCTGTCCTTGGGTTCACTTTAAGACCAGCGCACATCTATCTGAAGAAAAATGTCAAGATCCATTATTTTAAGTAGGTTTTGTTCACTTTTGGATTGGTTTTTCGCATTTTTTCAAATTTAAAGGTGCTGTGTGTGATTATTCTGGGGGGATATGTCATTTGCACTTGTGTTAAAGGGGACATATTCAGCAAAATCGACTTTAATTAGCTTTTGTTTCAACAGTATTTCCTCATAGTTAGTTTACTCAAAGTTGTGTTTTGATTGGTTGCTGCATGTTAAGTAATCCTCTATTGTTCTGTAACTAGGGATCTTTAGGCATCTTTATAATATTTGTATGAAAAAAACTTCACAATTTAACGATTATTCGCCATTACCAAACCGTAAAATATTGAAATTACTCTCATTCAGTAGAAGGGAGTAGAATAGTTGTGACCAGTTTTATGAAATCAAAGTTTCTGAATGTTAATGTGACATAAACGACCAGATATATAAACACTTTACATTCTGGTTTTCTTCTTTGGAGAACAGATTAAGTTTTATTTTGCTTCTAAAATGATCATTTATCATTATCATTATCGATTAACCGAATAATCTTGACATCTCTACCTACAACTGAGGCTCTAGTGCTCACAAAAGCCCTGTTTTCACCTACCCCCTGTCCCCGCCCACATCCTCAGCTCTGATTGTTTGAAAAATTAACACTCTGAATGATACATCTCGGGTTTAATTGACAAATTTCAAAAATAAAAACAAGTTAATGACCATGTGCTGCTTGTCACAGTCTATGTCACTCTGAAGAGGCGGGGCTTATCAAATCTGCAGTCAATGGACCTCTTTCTATTATTAAGACGTTTTGATCAATATTGCCTTTTACAATGAACAAAATGTAAAATTATGACCTACTTATGCTACAGTTCAGTAGTAAATATTTTTGAAAAAGCATGATATGTTTCCTTTAAACCTATTTGTCTTGCATTTAATCATTTGGAGGTACTTTATTGCTTGAACTAGGTGTTCAAAACTAAGGCCCTAAAGCCAATTTTCCAGGTAAATTGATCCAGATTATCTTGAGAAGTACTTTATATTGATATTTTAAAATTCACTACCATCAAAACCTCCAAAATAAACTATTTGAAATGTGACAGATTTAGATTCTGAGACTGAACCAAGGCATGTAGCACTTTCAAACCTCAGATAAATGCAACTTTTTGAATGACACTGTGTATTGACCACCGCTCGATGAATAAAGTTTGAGGAGGTAAACCAGGTGAAAAAAAGTCACAGTTTATGTATTACATTTCATACAAAACAACAACTCAATACACCACAAGAATCAAGCAATAAATAAACAATAAAGACACACTGAAAACATACAGAACGAAAACAAAATGTAAAAAACAAATTAAATTATTCATATTCAAGGCAATACTGAAATAATTAGTAGTTCTGTGAAGGTGTGTGCACTTAAAACATATCCAGGAGTCCATGTTTTAGAAGAATATCTGAGTTATTGCTTATAAATATTCCCATCATGACTTTCAAGCATCAATAATTGAGCGCAAGTGAACTGGATGTGTTCTGAAAGAGCCTGGAAAAGGACACGTCAGGAAGAGTGTCAGGGAGAGGCCAGAAGACCCCAGGAATACTCCGCGTTTAGTCCACGTTTTAAAGCTGAAAAACTGCAAGTTAGTTGAGCAGAAAGTTGTAAAATAGTATTAATGACAATACATATTAGTGGATCAAACGGCTCGCTTTCTAAACATTATTATTATGATTATTTAAAGTGCCTATGACAGGTTAGACTACTCATGTAACTAAAATACAGGTAAGATCAATATATTTAAAGTTTTGCTAAAAAGAATTATATATTTTATCATTTTTTGCAATTTTTTTTAGTTTTGTCATATCACTTCCTGGGTGTAAATGATGACAGCACACTAGGAAATGACTTTGCACACTGGGCCAAAACTCATGTTAATGTCGGAGATTTTTTTTGTCTGACAAATCAAGATATATGTGAACATCTTTATTTTGTTGAATTAATGTTTTAAAGGTAAAATACTTTGTTGATTTTGGGTAAATTATGCATAAACTTTGGATGGAGTGAGTCTCCCTAGTGTGATGTCATCAGTTTGTCACTTCCTGTAAATTTAAACCAATTTTTCAACTTTTCTCCACAAACCATGACTTGATTGGTGTAAAACAATCTTTTTTATGGACAATAGGTATTAATAAACCAAATAAAATCAAAATTAGAAAATCGTAAAAACTTGTCATACGCACTTTAAGATTTTTTTTTATTTGTTTAATCATAGTCTTCTAGGTCCCAAAGCTAAATAAAACTGAGTTCTGTCGACTGGACCAAAGTTTTAAGAGTGAATTGATTGAATTGACAGGAACCCAATCTTCTTTTGCTGAGATTTCTTTTTTAATTGTCCACTATTCCAACGATATTATGGCAGTCCATCAGGAAAGAGCTCCAATGTGCTTTTAATTGTCTTGGTTTAGACTCAACTAATCAAACAAAAGCACACAAAAGTGCAAGAATATTACTTTATTCGCTTTTTACTGCCTTTTTAAATGTTCTTTTTTTTTTTTATATAGACTGTACATGTTCTTATTGTGTAAGACATTTTTTGATGTTGACTCACCTTTAGAAATGAATCCACAAAAAAGAAGTTATGATGTTGAAAATGTTATTTAAAAAGGAAACAAAAACATTACAAACATGTGTCTCGTTCTTTTAATTTCCCCAGGGCTGCGTGATATATTGCAATCATTCTTTGAGATGGCGCAATTTTCAAATAACAAATGCTGCAATTAGATAATAGAATGTCCCCTGGAAAGAACAACATGTCCTGTTTAGACCCCTACAGACATGTGCTGAAGTTTTATCACTTCATATCTCAGTCCTCTCTCTCAAATGTTTCCAACTGAATCCTTCTTTTTAAAGTGCATATGACAGGTTCTCATGTTTGTCTAATTATGACTTAGTTCGTTGGGAGGGCATCTGTGGTAAATATTTAGCATAATTTTACATCCGGGAAGTTGCAATTTGGTAAGAAATTGTGAAAAATAAGTTCAAACTTACAGGAAGTAGTGCTGGGTTCTAACATGAAGTCCCTCTGTGATGTCATCAATATGCGACGTACCCATAGAACTATAATTAAACCTGGAAGATGAATCCAAAATGGCGCCCTGTTTATCCTTATGGCCTGAGCTCATTGGCGCATAACCCCAAAAAATTTCTTACTTCCGCATTTACTTCCTGATACGGAGGCTGCCATCTTTGCTTTACTTCCTGATATGGAGGCTGACATCTTTGTTTTACTTCCTGATATGGAGGCTGCCATCTTTGCTTCAGGGCGCCACGTGACGACAATCCCCCATGATGCTTTGAGCGACGTGAACGACCAGCAGCTGCAAGTTTTTGTGTTAACGTTAGCTTGTGTGATTGTAATTGTGTTCTTCATGTTAGACACACGTGAAAGCGTCTGAAATGAAATAAAATACAACTTACAGGTATCGCTAGTCGAGCCTTTTCCACGAGCTTCTGTTTGTATCGTCCGACGCTCGTTCACGTGACTCGCACATGTTTACTGTGACGTCACTTCATATAAAAATGGTAATTTTGGTGATTTTAGAAACGGTAGAAAAGAACATTTCCTTCTATTTTATTTAAATACCGATAATAATTTTGTCCTGTCTGCAATTATAATGTGCAATTTGAGAAAAAGGCTGGTTCCAAGAGGCTGCAGTACCTCGCACGGCCACTAATCAATCTGGGACCACAGACAGAGGGGGCGTGTCTTATCCAGTTCATTTAATACATCCATGGACGTACCTTTGAAAATACAGTGTTGTGTCCTTTTTTTTTTTCCTCCAACGCAATTAGGCTGAGACGTGGTTAGCTTAGCTGCCCCAAAGCCCAAAACTTAACCGCATTAACTGTTAATAAACCTAACCCTAATCTTACCCTAAATGTGGAAAACATATTCTAAAAAATAAACTTTTGCTAGCATAGCCACCAGTGCAAAGTGGCTGTTGAGTGGCTTCTAGATCAAATCATCTAAAAAGTAAAAGACAGGGTTCAAAACACACATTTATGCTTTAACGTACATGTAAATTAGCTTTTTGAATATACTTTGTCATATTCTCGTCATTCTGCTGCCCAATGTAATGGTTATGAGCTAGTAGTGTTGACATGATAAAAGCACAAATGTCGTGCTTTGACGTTGATTATGGCCTTGATTTTCAACCAGTGCAGGGTTAGGGTTAGGGTTAGGGTTAGGGTTTAGGGTTAGGGTTAGGGTTAGGGTTAGGGTTAGGGGGTTAGGGTTAGGGAATACGCAGGGAATATGGGAATATAGGGAATATGCAGGGAATACTATTGCGCCCTCAGGTGTTGCCAGGTGTGCCCTGAAAAATGTCAATATTTGATTTACAAATGAATTTAATTGGAAAAGTTACCATTTTTGAGTGTCCTCAACATACTTCTGCACCAAAAAAGAAAGCAAAAACAATCACCATCAGCGGCACTGACATTATTTGGCACATTATGTATGTATTGTTTTTTTTTTACTAAAAGATCTTATTTGGTAATGTTTTAGTAGGTTGTGTGCCGTGGTATCTTTCCAACCCAATTTTTTAAAAATTTTATTTAACCTTTATTTAACCAGGAAAACACCCATTGAGATCGAGATCTCTTTTTCAAGGGGGACCTGGCCAAGTGGTCAGCAGCACATGTCAGGAGTATTACAAGTTCAAAAATACATAAACAACAAAACAATTTGTCTAAAAACTGAAACAAAGTGCAACAGTCATAAGATGAAGTGCCATAATTAGAAAGTGCTATAGTTTCACAGTCCAAATTAAGTTCACAATAACAGATTAAAAGCACAAGCACTGAGAAATTGAGACCCTCTGTCTTTTTAAATAAGTGTGCCGCAACTCAAAAAAGGTTGAAAAACACTGGATTATGGCATTAAATGTTTTGAAATGCGGCATTAAAAAGCATTACATTTGATTTGCTGAACAAAATAAAGGTGTTTTCAGGTATTATTTATTGTCAGTTCCTAACTATTGTGTAATTTATATGGATTTTGGATGTTGTTTACAGTCTGGTTGCTAGGTAACAGTTGTTGCATTACATCTATGTCATATTTGCTTCTCATGTCCAACCAGGAAGCACAATCATAAACATTACGAAAACTGTGAAACTGGAGACAAACGGACAAAATGTTTAATACAATCTTAAGCAAATAAAGTCACCATTCATATAGACTTTAAACATTTATTAAAAATCCAATCACAACCACAATACTTTTCAGAAAAACGCAGCCCCCTGGTCTCGGCGGTAGTGCCTGGTCCCACCCGCGCAGTTTCGGCGGTGAAATCTGGCGGTCCGTTTGCAGAAGCACAGATGTTGACTCGGATTTGCTTGGCTTCCCCTTCAGCCCATCAGTCAGTCCTCTGGTCGTGAGTGAGAATTATTTATGAAACGAGCAGTCTGTTGTGAGTGGCTGCTGGAATATAAAGCAGCTTACATATCGCCGCGCAATCTATAACTGTGGAGCTGCACCAAAGTGTGATATTATCTCTCTGAAAACAGCACTTTGCATAGACAGCGGCACTCACGGACACTTCTGCCGCCTGATGGGTGATTCTGAAACATCTGAGGGATCTGTACGAACACATCTTGAAAGTTATTTGTGTTGTTTTTGACTTTACAGTATTGAAAGACTTAAAATGAACACACTGACCTTCTCGTATACTGCCAAGTGCTTAACTGTAATTAGCACAAGTACTCTAAAGTAACAAGTGTTGTGTCAAGGCCCTTTTATGCAAACGTTTTAGCTTTGAACTAAGGCTGCAAATAGCAATTATTCCTTTGATTGATCGATTAGTTGTAGAAGACCCTTGAATATGAGAATTTTACTCAATTTTTTCCAGATAAAGCTGCATTTAAGGCATTTGATGACATCCTGGTTGAGAATATTTATAGATTAACAAATATTCTAATCAAAAACACACAATTTACATGTTTCCTGTGTGTTTTTTGTGTTATTCCTGCTCCATCTGAGGCATAAAACCTCTTCTTTCAGCACATACACTGTTTTGGAGTCTATGTATTGACCACTTAACAATTACTCGATTATTTAATTCAGTGTTTCCCAACCTTTTTTGTCTGGAGTACCCCCTAAGCTTTGTCTCACACTTCGAGTACCCCTTAGCTTGATTTTCAGCAAAATAAATGGGTTTAAAAGTCACATATTGTCAATTATTACTTATATTTTTTTGTTTTAATTATATTTATGCTCCAAGATACTCCAAAAAGATGCTAAATTTACAACTAATAACACTTTTAAATCAGATAAAGTACTTTTCATCTTCTTTTAAAACCTCAAAACCATTCTAAGTACCCCCTGGTATTTCCTCGCGTACCCCTTGAGGTCCCCGTACCCCTGGTTGGGAAACACTGATTTAATTAGTTGACAACCATTTCTATAATTGATTAGTTGTGATTAATCGATTAAGTTGTTGCAGCGCTACTTTTAACCATGCTATAATGTCCCTTCAAAAACAGTTTAAAGTTATGTTTTGTTTGCAACTGAGTAATCATTCCCAATGTCATCTTGTGGTAATGCACAAACCTTTTCAGACTCACTCAGATAATTCCCTTCACTTCACAGCAAACCACTCTAATCTAAATGATGGGAAAGACCAAGGCTAAAGTGTCTGTAGTTAAAAAATACATACTTTGAATTAAAACTGTTCTTCCGTTCTGAGTTGCTGAGCTGTTTGTCGCTGGACATTTGCACTGTACCAACCTAATCATCCACGTGTAGCCAACGCACAATGTTTAAAGTGAAAGGTTAGACTTTACATTTATCTAAAACGTGATGAACATGACTATATTTGAGATTTTTCTACACATTTTGCCAATTTGTCCCTGGTTTGACAGTTTTGTAAAGTTTATAATGTGACTTCCTGGTTGGACATGTGACACAGATACAGTAGAGTTAATTCCACAACTGTTACCTAGCAACCATACTGTAAACAAGAGTCAAAATCATTATAAATTACACAATACTTAGGAAATGCCAATAAATAATACCTAATAACAACTTCAGTTTTTATAGATGTGTTTGTAAAGTGGACTGTGGATTGCGGCTTGTTTGCTAACAGCCGTTGGAGGTTTAGGATACTTCAAAAAATGCCACACAACAATTATTTTCCTCAAAACGTTCCTCTTATCTTTATCTTATTTAAGGACAGAAAGGTTCAAGTGTGGGTGAGATCCTAAAGTCTGTATCAGTGATAAATGTGAGTGTAGCTGCAGTGTTCCCGTTGTTTATCTGGTTTTCTACAAACTGTTTACTTAATTTTCGGTTTTTAGATGTCAGGTCAAAACTAAATATTGTAGACTTTTATATTTGTTATCAGACTTGTGCAGCTTTTTCACATTTTAGTTGTGTTTCGAGCTTTTCACAGGGGAAATTTGTTATCGCCACTCACTGCTGTCTTCTGCATAACCTCTACAGTTGGCTGACATAGTAAAAAAAACAAAAAGACAAAATAGACAAAATTTCCCTTAGTGACGAGTGCAGGGCTGTTGTCGACTAAAGAAATTATTGGTTGACTAAAGCAGTGGTTCCCAAAGTGGGGGTCGGGACCCCTCGGGGGGTCGCGAGGGGTGAGCGGGGGGTCGCGAGATGATTTCAAGATCACATTTTAATTAATATGACATTGTATTTGCTCTTTAAAAAAAAAGACCCTATTTCTGTAAAAGAAATAGGGTCCAATAAGACAATAAACTATTCAAATAACCAATATTAAACCCTGATTTCACACTTGAAGTTATTGCTACAGTTATTTTTGTTTCGCTTTGGGGGTCCCGAGTCGGTTACATTGGGGGTCCCTGTCAGAAAAGTTTGGGAACCCCTGGACTAAAGACCTGCCGTATAAACTGATTCATTGACTAACTGACTAATTAATCGGGGCGGCAGGTGTGGCAAGGCAAAACCATGAAGTATCTCTCTGTATCTGACCCAAACTGCACCAAAAAAACACAACTGTACTGGAGTTCATGCAAAACAAAATACAATTTAAACAGAAACGTACCAGGAAACGGTGTTAGATATAGATTAAACTCATGATTCACTCCAAGGTTTTCAGCTAACCCACTCCATATCTTCACCTTTTCAATGTTTTGTCATGAAAATACTTAAATAATTAGTCGACTAATAAAAATATCGGTCGACTTAAACACCATCTAAAGACTAAAAGCCCTGTGTGAGTGTTAAATAATTAAGATACCTCAAAAGTCTCCTTGCGTGTATTGACTTTTTATGGCGCTGCTGCCCACTTTGTTTACCTCTCTGTAACGTTGACCTAATATCTCAGCAATACCTTTTCTCCGAGTCCTTTCTAAGAACACCACAGACCACTAAACCACATTGATTGAATCTTCCCTTCACTTGACTCGTGCTGCGGTCTTTCATCTGCTCTGAGTGACCGATGCCCCTCGCCTCTGTCTGCCGCCACTGGCCCGTGCTTTATCGAGCCTCGCTGCTGGGCCTCAACACTATCAGGGAAAAAACATATCTAATTGCATTTTTTTCCTGATAACGATACTGTCCGGACTGCACTTTTGGAGCAGGTCCAGGAGGTGCACTTGTACTTTGCTGGTGGAGGGTGAGTTACCTGTGTGATTCGTGGTGACAGGTTAGTGCTTTGTTTGGATTCAGAAATCGGTTTGCCATTTTCCCTGAAGAACGTCGTGATATAGGGATGTGCTACGCAATATGGTGCAACATAAAACATGAATTAATAGTAGTAAGAGATAAATGATGAAGTAGACATAGGCGATACGGTGATAAAAATCAAATCGTTAGCTTGTCCCTGTGACAATCTGTTGTTTTCGTGATATCGTCCCATCGTGATTCACAGTTTGTCTCTTTAATGCAGCTGTCTGTTCAAACACACTTTTTCTCCTGTTGTTTAGCCTCTGAAGCCTCTGAGCAGATGACTTTATTTACCTCTTATTGGCTGTTGGCTGCAAAATAAATGAAATCTACACAAAATTGCAATTTTAATGGATGCAATTAGCAAATCACAAAGGCTGCAGTTTTTGCAAGTGCAATAATTTCTTCCAAAAACAACAAAATGCCTTGCTTAGATTTGAATAAAAGCTGCTTTAGTTTGGATTTGTACAAACAAGCGACAAAAGTACAATCAAAGCAATAAAATTGTGTTCAAAAGCAACAAAAATGTGCCCTCAAACAACATACGTGACTCAATGCACCAAAACGCGACTAAAAGCAACAAAAACATGACTAAAAGTGACATAAATGCGACTAAAAGCAACAAAAACGTGACTTAAAGTGACAAAGATACATTTAAATATGACAAACACAACTGAATGTGGCAAAACCATGACTAAAAGTGACAAAAACGCAACAAAAAAACAGCAAAGTTGTGTTTAAAATGTGAATTAAAAATGGAAAATGTGAACATGAACATGAAGTCGAGATAAAATCGAAATCATGGTCTGGTTCCAAGAAAATTGTGATGATAATTTTTTGCCATATGGCCCAGCCCTAAGCAGAATGCATAAAATGAGCCCTCTTTCATTGCTGACAAAACAATACTTGATCTGGTGGCGTTCCCCGTCGTTGCCAAACTGTGCATGACGAGACGCTTTCGCTCAAGTGCTGAAGCAGTTAGTTAGTCAGCAGTTAAGTAACTGAACTTGACAAATTTGTTCAAACAAATTTAGTCTTTATCTGTTTTATCTGTTGATAAATGTTAGAAAGCTGAGCAGAGCTGAGTAAAGTCTGACTTAAGATGGAAAAAGGCTAACTCTGATGATAATGAGCTAAAACACCTTTTTTCACTTTTGATTGTCAGAATAACCTCTGAGAAATAATCAATCTTTTATAGAGCTTCATTACTATGAAAACAAGTTGGATGTGTCAAACTGGGCAATGACACCACCTTCTTGTCTCCATGAAGATAAGTTTTAATGCCTGTCCCCCCAAAGGACACATATCCTGCTGCAGTGACTTTTAAATGTTCCATCATCAAAAACATACCTGGACTTGTCTGAAACACGTCCTGCTGAGCTTGTTTTTTCTGATTTTCTACGTCACTTGTCCAAGAATCGTCTGCCGTTATAAGTCCTTAAATCATCGCCGGACTCGACCTGATCATTTCTGCCGTCTAAGCACAATAACTGCGAGTGCTGCCTGACCGCAGCGTCTCTTACAGAGATAACACATCGAGATTTTGCACTTATTGTGCTTTTAGTGCATAATAAACTTTTTTTTTTGCTTCAAAACATGACATGGCAAATTTAAGGTACTCAAGAGCATGTTTTAAGGCTAATAACAATATGAAAAGTCCATAGTTTTCCTTTAAAAAGCATTGTCTGCAATAAATAAATAGTACTAAGAAACATTTTTGTAGTTTTTTGCCATCATTTTTTTTTTTTACTTTCTACCACTCAAATCTTATGGAAAGTGCAACATTCACGATAAATATTGAGCCTTGTTGTTCCTTCTGTCATAGATTGAATAATAAGTTGATTTAGTAATGATCATGACAGATGCTAACAGCTCTTACACAGTATTTTGTCTTATTACAAGAAATATCAAGGTGACATTCAAACTGCACTGTTCGTTTGATCGTCACTACTTTGTGCATGTTTATGTGTCTTTAAAAGGTGCAGATGAATCATGGGCTGAATGTCGACGTCCAATACCCGTCACTGTGTTCTCTGTGTGGATCTTCCTCTCCCCAGGCGCTTCCTCCTCCCTGGGAGCTTGTTAAGAGGTGATGGAGTGGAGGCAGGATGATGGGATGTCTTTGCAATATGGAAGGCGTGATGGATCGTGGTGCAATGTAGTGGCTGTCTGGGCCTGTCCTGCAACGACCCTTTACTCGCAGAGAGAGTCGGGCAGCTTTTAGCGTCCATAAAAAGTGTGGAAAGTAGGATTTGTTTTTGTTTTGTGTTTCTGTTGATTTGGTAAGTGACAGATTCTATTATTGCTTAAATGCAGCGTTTGTTATGCGCTGACTTTGATTTTTAATTAAGCTGTCAGCCGTCTTTTGTTTGCGCCAACTTAAGGTTTGCCTAAATGTTAAGCGTTTGATTCCAAATTTTGACGGGAATTTAAGTCATAATAGCCAAAGAAATGTGAATTCTGTCTAATGGACAAACATTTTTAAGAGTGAATATGTTTTGTCACTTGTTACTTCTGACAGGGTTGTGGTAAGAAAACAATAAGGCCAATCAGAGTGTGCTGAAAGGCGTTAAATGTTTGATATTGTGTCGGTGCTGAATTTGCGTCAAATTTAAATCTGGGTTTATCCAGAAACTTCTGCACAAGAGCATGAACGTTGGTCTTTTAATACAGCAACACGTGCACTGACAAACTACTACAAATCTAACCTGCTTCAGTATATATGACTTTTATCTTGAAACAAGTATATTCTAAGTTAAATATGAGCTCAAACTCAACATTTTAAGAGCTAATCACCCCGGGCAAACAGAATAGAACGGAGAAACATTGAGGTCACTTATTTTTCTGTAATATTTTGTGGGTTTTTTGTGACCGTTGAAAGTCTGAGAACTTTCTTGACAAACTCTGTTGGTGAACTAAGGGTACAACTTTTTACTGTTAAGAATATAGTCCAGCTAATGATTAACATGATTGACTCAAATTTGGGACTGATCGATAATATAAAGAAATAATATTAGATACAATTTTATCAGAGTTTTAAAATGTTGCTTTCAGGTTGTAAATCATGACATTGTGCTACAGAAATCAGTAACTCTTACCTAACAGCCGTGTGTACTCTGGACCAAAACTCCTCTAATGTAACAGAGATTATTATTTGACAGATAAAAAATATTCAGTGTGAGAGCAGCTTTATTTTGATTAATTAATATTTAGAGTATCAGAAAAATATGTTTCTTGTAAATTGTCTGAAACTATTGGTGGAGTGTCCCCAATGTGATGTCCTCATGTCTTGGAACTCTGCTCTACTTCCTGTTATTTTCAACATATTTTTTGACTTTTCTTCACAAACTGACACTTGGTTGGTGGAAAACTATCACATATAATTACAACAGGTATTATTCCATCAAAGAATGTCAAAACTACAAAATTATAAAAGAAAAACTGAATAACGAATAACAGATACTCCTTATTGTAAACAAGTATTGTGTTAGATTCAGTGCAGTTAGCTCCTTGATGTAGCCCTGTCACAATAACACATTTTGGAGTGCGATATATTGTTAGCGAAAACATCACGATAAACTATAACATTGAAACTACTTCATGCCACTGACACAGAAACCCTAAAGCTGCAAAAACCCAAAAATAGTCATTCTAGAAAGTGAAATATCATTAAAAACATGAACTATAATAAACAATCAGCAGAATAAAACACTTTTTCAGTAAATTTGTGCAGATTTTGAGTCGTAAAAGTTACTTGTTTCACTCTCAAAAATCAAAAAGAAAGAAAACGTTCCCCAAAGTACATACAAAAGATAAACACAATAAATACTGAGCCCTAAATATATTGCTCTTTCTATCACATTTTGAACGATAAGTCGATATTGTAATTATCGTGACAGGCCTACTAGACGGGAATGCACACAATCGCAATGTCTTAGGGTTCATGTCTCCTGCACTGATGGAAATAAACTTCTTCTGCGTTAGGACACTAGCCTTATACCTCTTCTTTTATCTTTACGGTTACCTTAATTTATTCTCTCTTCCCTTCAGACAAGATAAAGCAATGTCTCTGTCGATCAGAACCGAAGAAGCTTGTTGGAGTGTCAAAACATTTTCACCCTCAAACTTTTGTCCGTTTGTCATAAATGTGTTTTTTTTGCTGTGGAACGACTGAGGGATTACACAGACACCTTTAATTCATAATAACATTGATCTGTTATGTGTACATTTCAACCTTGTTTTCTCACATTCAAACACCATCTTCACGACAAAATGTTCTGCGTTCACTTGTTGTGTTGTCTTTTATGTGCAGCCAACTTTGAACTCTGGTTTCTCACTGACAAGAAATATCAACAGAAGGATAAATTGTGTTTTTTTTTGTTTTACAACTTGCTTTTTTAAGCTAATCATCAAAAAGCAAAACAAGTTCATGATTTGCAACTTTCTCTGAACTTCTGAACTTGTTATCAACCTGCTGCCAGTGTGTGTGTGTGGGAGTTTATGCTAAAATCCAAAGACAATTTAATATTGCTGTAGTTTTTCTCTTTGTCCAGTATTTGTGGCTGAGGCAGTGCACCTACATCGTGACCATTTCGTCCGATCTACTGGTGAAACTGCCCCGACTCAGTATAATGTGAGTTTTGAAGGTGCATTCTTATTAAGGCTCAAACAAATTACCTAATCTTCTTAATTAATCAGCTTTCCACTTTGTTTCCAAACGGAGCTGTGGAGAATCAGCAGATCTAATCTAAAGTTAAAGCGCCACAACACTGCACACATCAGATGTGCTCAGGCTGCGCACACAAAGGCTGCTGCTCAGTGTGTGATAAACAGACAACAGAGCTGTCTAAGTCTGAACTCCGAGGCAAACACTCAGCGCACCTGCCAAGAACGGAAGGACACGTCAGTGTAATGAGCATTCACAACACATTTCAGACACTTTTTGCTACACATTTTTACATGTCATTGATACTGAGCTGTTCAATTCTCATCTCAGAACCTCTGCAATGTTTTACACATCTGTTGCTAAATAAAGATGGCACTGTTTGGGTTTAAATTGAACAGAACTGATTATTTGAACTTTGGTAACGCTTTAGATTAATGCTCCTTAGTAAACTATTTATAATGCATTAATGAGCTCTTGTTATGTGTTTATAAGCACTTACAAGGCATTTACAAGCATTTATTCGCGTGATAATTGAAAATAATGTCATATGCAGCTCATTGATGCTCTGTACATGTGGTTTATTAACTCAAACATGTTTTGGCTGATGGATTATAAACATGTATAAGGTGTTATAAGTGCATAAACAAACTATTAGTGCTTATTAACATCTTATAAATAGCTAACTGAGGAACCTTAATCTAAAGCGTTACCTGTACTTCTAGAAAATGCGAGAAAAAATGTGTCAAAGATGATATGTTTTTGTAAACAAAACAGCGCACCAAACTGAAAAAGTTAGACGCACCAGTGCAACCAAACCACCAAAAAGGTGAGTCTGCAGCGCTGGAGGAGTTATAACTGAAACTTTCCATGATATATTTACAGTCTGACCGTTTCATTCTGACACGTTTGATCGCAAAGGCCTATTGAACTCGGGCCACCTCCACCTCAGAGCTCGAGTACATCATTAGCATTTGATTGACATTTGATTGACACTGGTTTGGTTTCTGCTCAGGTGTCATGAGGCTGTTGTAGACTGAAGGAGGATTGTATCTCAAAAAATTATAATCACGATTTTCTTGGGGCCAGATCATGATTTCGATTTTATCATGATTTGTGTTCACTTAGTTTTTTCTACTGCCTTTAATAGAGCTTTACAATTTAGGAAAAAAGATATAACTGTGATTTTTCCGTCCAGTTTTGCGATTGTGATTAGATTTTCTTTTCAGATTCACATTTTAAGCATAATTTTGTCGCTTTTAGTCACATTTTTGTCACATTCAGTTGTGTTTGTTGTCATTAAATGAGTCTTTGTCACTTTTAGTTGCGCTTTGGTGCATTGCGTTGAATTATTGGCACTTAAGAGGTAAATACAGTAATCTGCTCAGAGGCTACAGAGGCTAAACAACAGGAGACAGAGGAGAGACAAACAGTCAATCGCGATACGACGATGTCATAAAAATAGCAGATTGTCACAGGGATGAGCTCACAATTGGATTTTTATCACTGTATCGCCCAGCCCTAATCTCAAACCCACATTTCTGTTTTTTCTTTCTTGCAAAAACTGCCTCCTTCACTTCTCTTTGAAACCATTCCTTCCCCCGACTTAAAATGTTTGCCTCACCGCCTTCAAACGTGGTATTTGTGCCTTTCAGTTATAACTCCTCCCTTTGGACAGAACCAATCAGAGCTCAGGAGAAAATAAACGCTGCTGCTCGAACCATTTCCATCAGAAAATGACTTTAGGGTGGAAGATTACGGTGTCCAGATGACTAACACTGCTCCTGGTCAAGTATAGAATTACATCAATTTGTATTTACCAAAGTATTGCCGCATTTTCCCTTATTTGACAAAAGCTAAGTTGAAAAATATATGCTGCATCTTATCACTGACACTGGACATGCGCCAAACCCTATTCCCTGAACTCACAGGCTGTATCCGCCAACTTTGATAAAACTCTCCGACTTTCCACGAAGCTGATTTTGTCGGCGTTTCATCCTCTCCTTCTTATTTAAAAGTGCGCCGAAAACCCTGTGGCATACATTCTGCAAGGTGTGCTCAGAGCTGCAAGCCCGCTCGCTCGCTCTTCTGGAACTCTCTTAATACTTTCCCTGTCACAACTTTCTTTTGCCGCGTTTGTATGTGCCTCGTATATATGTGCGCGTGAGATATAGAGCCACTTTTGTCATCTCCCCTGGTCTCCTGCCCGTGATGCATCGGGAGCCATATTGCTGTTGACAGCCCGAGTTATTGAGGCTAAGAGAGCATCACTTCGCTTGCTCCCCCCTTGAGAAACCTAATCCTCCGGGCTGCACAAATGGTCCGCCGTTCTCTGCGTTCTCTGGTGGGCAATCAAAACGCTCATATGGCTCCGGGTCGATCCGTCCCCTGCCGGTGTGTGTGCGTGTGTGTCTTTAAGATTCTGTTCAAGGCAAAGTGCTGGGTGTCACTAGAAATTCTCGTCAGATGCAGCGCGTTGCAGAGACATGACAGAAAATACTAATAGGAAAGTTCAAAGTCTCTGTCTGTCCTAAAGGTGCACTGTGTCACTTGTCTCTGTGAGGAAGTTATCGTTTCGCCGAAAATGTTCCACGGCGAAGAAATAGA